>SJYA01002905.1:1922723-1946027 GCA_006410615.1 Neotragus moschatus | reverse complement strand
ACCAAGTAATCTCCTCTCTTCCATCAGCAGAAATAAGTAAAGACACACCCCCACACCAACCCCAATCCCTCATACCAAGCTATGGCTTCCCACCAGCTGTCTTTCCGCAAACAGAAATGATCCAATTTGTTAGAGCTCAGCTAGAACACTCTGTCGTGGGGTTCAACCAGTTAATGGTTGCAAAAGCGCTTAGAAAAAGATAGACACTCCTGGAAGAGTGTGATTTACATTTCTTTGACATTCTCCAGTTTCAAAAGCCACTTACCAATGCCCATACTTCTGAGTTTTACTTCTGATACTTGTACCCACAAAGTAAGGCACCTTTCATAAAAAATTTAAAAAGCCTTTTAAACCAGACTCTTCAAGACAGGAGAATGGAAGATGCAAAAAGAAATAATGATGAAATAAATAAACAAGCAGATCAGTTTGCGAAGTAGCCCCAGCTACGAGTCCACCCCTTGCCAGGACCTTCTCATCAACACTGATGGTGAAGGTTCACCCAGCACTTACCTGGCAGCACATACTTCCAAATGCTTTACAGCAGCTCTAAACAAGTGCTTTTCAAACAGGGATTACTTTCCCCTCCCCTCCCTAGGGGATATTTGGCACTATCTGGAGACAATTTTGCTTGTCACAACTGTGGGGAAGGGAGGATGGCAATTGTTATCTGGTACGTAGAGGCCAGGGATGCAGCTTAAACCTCCTATGATGCTCAAGACAGCCCCTACAGCAAAGACTTTCTGGCCCCAAATGTCAGTCAGTAGTGCTGATCTGGGACTTCCTGGTGGTTCAGTAGCTAAGACTCCATGCTCCCAATGTAGGGCTCTGGGTTTGATCCCTGGTCAGGGAACTATTGTAGATTCCACATGGCGCAATTAGGGCTTGCAAGCTGCAACTAAAGATCGCATGTACTGCGACTAGGACCCAGGGCAACCAAATAAATGTTTAAAAGAAAGAAAAACCCTGATCTAAGAGATTAAAATGAGCTTAATCCTCTTTTACAGATGAGGAAACAGAAGTTCAGAAACGTGCTTCAAGAATCTTAGGTTTATAATCGAACATAATTAGCAAAAATGAGCAAAACAAGAGATGGAGAAAAGTTTGCCAACATTTTGAAATGAGCTAAGAGAAACGGGAACTTGGAAACCGTTAGCTTTGTGTCTGCCCTGTAATTTTCTAAGTTAGGATAATGTGAATCCGTGGCTCCTATTGAACTGAATGGTTCATGCGCCGGATTGAAAGCAGTTGACACTGCCTTCCAAACTCATCACTCGCTATCCCTATTTGCGAACACTCTGTTTTCCAATCTCACAGCCACACTTCTCATTCTCTTCTCAATTTGTAGCCGGTGCTTCTACCTTATTAGGTCCCTCTGTGAGAGCTCAGAGTAGTAGTGATGAAGGGAGGCACCTGCCCTGCAAATACAGCACTATCTAACTTTAGACTGAGAGCCCGCCTCTACCTGGGGCTGGACAGGGTAGGTGGCTAGCTGTCTGTAGTCTCTCCTTTCTCTCCTGGGCAAAACCTTCTCAGAATCATTGGGAATGTCAGCTGATGGCTATACAAAGAATGAGGGCAGAAGGAATGAAAAAGAGGCTAAGACTTACATGCACTGTCATTTTTTAAAAAACACTCAGGGTATTTGGAATGAAACAGCCAAGTACAAAATTGAATGTACATCAATGATGACTTTTTAAAAAATTTGCACTTTTGCATATTCCATTTTCTAAATGAATANTGAGGGCAGAAGGAATGAAAAAGAGGCTAAGACTTACATGCACTGTCATTTTTTAAAAAACACTCAGGGTATTTGGAATGAAACAGCCAAGTACAAAATTGAATGTACATCAATGATGACTTTTTAAAAAATTTGCACTTTTGCATATTCCATTTTCTAAATGAATATATATGACTTTTATTAGAAACAAGTTAATTATTTTAATAAGAATTTTTTTTAAAAAAAATCCCACATAAGGAGTGAAATGAGTGAGGTCCCCAAAAGGGAATGAAAAAAATGCTCAGAGCAGCCTTTTTGTGTGTGAGAACTAAAGCCATCCAAATGAAGTGGAGAAAGGCTAAATAAATTGAGGGTATTTTGTTACAACAGAATACTACATAGCAAGGGTAAAAGAGCAGATTACTACATCCCACGGCTACACAGATGAGTGTCAGGGACATAATGTTAAGGAAACTGGACAGAACACAAAAACGTACACCTATTTTATTTAGGTATTGTATTTGAAGCTCAAGCCTGAGTATTGATTGACTAGAAAAGGAGCAGAGAGCCTGGGACAGGTGCGGGGTGGGGCGGCTCCCTCTCCTGCCTCACCCAGAGCCACTGGCTGGCCCCTTATTTGCATAAAGAAAGAAAGTGAAATCTTTCAGTCGTGTTGGACTCTTTGAGACCCCATGGACTGTAGCCTACCAGGCTTCTCAGTCCATGGGATTTTCCAGGCAAGAGTACTGGAGTGGGTTGCCATTCCCTTCTCCAGGGGATCTTCCCTACCCAGGGATTGAACCCAGGTCTCCTTGCATTGTAGGCAGACACTTTACCCTCTGAGCCACCAGGGAAGCATAAACTACTGAGCAAAACAAAAGCCCTGGAGGTAAGAGAAATCTGCTCCTTTTGAAGGCAGCCTAGCCACAAGGTCTTTTCCAGGGTCTTTTCCAGGTCTCATTGGAAAAGACCCTGATGCTGGGAAAGATTGAAGGCAGAGGAGAAGGGGACAACAGAGGATGAGATGGGTTGCATGGCATCTCTGACTTGATGGACATGAGTTTGAGCAAGCTCCAGGAGTTGGTGATGGACAGGGAAGCCTGGCGTGCTGCAGTCCATGGGGTCACAAACAGTCGGACATGACTGAGCAACTGAATTGAACCAGCCACAAGGTAATGGGACTCTTAGGGTGCTGCTACCTGCCAACCCCAAACCCTTGCTCCCCCATCCACCAGTAGAGGAGGTCCCATCATTACTATTATATCAGGGATCCTATTTCACCAACATTATGCCTATGTATTTTAGTTTCCCACTGGAAACTATTTTTTCTTTTTTTAAAAAAATAAAATTTTTATTTGAAGTCCTGTTGATTTACAATGTGTCAATTTCTGCTGTACAGCAAAGTGACTCAGTTATAAATATATATATATATATATTCTTTTTTTCATATTCTTTTCTATTATGGTCTATCATAAGATATTGAATTGTTTCCCTTGTAGCTCAGTTGGTAAAGAATCTGCCTGCAGTGCAGGAGACCCCAGTTTGATCCTTGGGTTGGGAAGATCCCCTGGAGAAGGAAACGGCAACCCACTCCAGTATCTTTGCCTGGAAAATCTCATGGACAGAGGAGCCTGGTGGGCTGCAGTCCATGGAGCCGCAAAGAGTAGGGTATGACTGAGCGACTAACACTTAAAGGATATTGAATATAGTTCTCTGTGCTATACCGTAGGATCTTGCCACTCATCCTGGAAACTGTTTTCTTGGTGCTGCTCTGCTCTGGGGCTGAGCCAGAACCCTTACTGCCTCAGGGGAGAAGAAAGATCTTTCTGAATAAAGAGGCCATTCATTGATCAGCATTAGCATCTAAGCTGAGGTTCTTGACCCCTGCAGGAGGACAATGGCCTTGAAAGGTAGGCTCTTCAGAGAAGGGGCAGGTATTTCCCAATAACTCAGTTCCTTTCTCACCAAGTCAGGTAGAGGGCTCTATTAGAAGGGCTTTTCAACCAGAGTGCGTGCTTCTGTACTCTCCAGGAGATTTGGTCCCCTCTGCTCTCAGAAGAGCCTGGCAGGATCTGCGTGGCTGGGGACCCTATTAGTCCTCCAGAGCAGCCCTGTGGGGTTCAGATCCTCTGCAGGACCCAGTAGGCCACAGCCATTATTTCCTATGTGGTGTTTGCTACCACATGAAAAACCTGGAGAGGTATGGCTCTTAATCAGCGCATTTTGTCATTCCCAGTAACCTGTTCATGCTACCCTGGGAGGGTGGTAAGGAGGAAGAACCTGCAGCCCATTGATAAAATCGGATGACTCCAGGGAGATGAGATTCAGAAACATTAAGAAAATGATGGGAAAAGTATGAGAACATCAGGGTAAATGGATCATATCCAGGGCACAGTGCAAGGAACTCTGCCAGGCCCTGGAGGTGGGGCCCTGCCTCTGGCTTAAAGCTCTGTGTCCCTCAGGCCAGCAGCAATGGTGTGCAGGCGGTATGTGGAGGAGTGTGTAGAGCAGTCTAAAGCAGATGCCCTGACCCTCTGTGGCCTGTGCAGGGCATGGAAGGAGACTCAGAATCTCCCATGGGCCTGATGAGGTGCCAGGGAGGTGCCAAAAGTGCTTGGAACCAGCTCTAACCTGTGATCAGGAGCAACAAGCTGCCACAAGCAAAGAGCGTAAAGCCAACGGCAAAGAACCTGGACTCTGAGTGCTGCCAGGGTCTGTCCTGGCCTATGGAATGCCTTTGTGCAAACTAGAAAAAGCCTCCTTCTGACATACACAGCCGCGGGGCTCACAGCTCACCTAGTGAAGCTCTGGCTAGATTTCAGCCCCTCTGCGGGCTCCCTTGTGCAAGGCATAGCCCCCACTCCTGTGAGAGATGGCTCCAGTTCCACATTGCTCCACCAAAGAAAGTTAGGTGGACAAATTGCCCCTCTGTGGTCCCTGGTGCAGGCAGCAGCTAAGACCAAGCATTCCTTAGAGGTCCTGATTCTCTTTCACTTTCTACTTGTCCCCCATGTGGTGAGGGAGTTGAGGTGTTTGCGGTGAGGGGGGCGGGGAGGAAGGGAGATGGGGCTGGGAATTCTGGCTGTATTTCTCTCTCTGCTCAGCCATGTCAAGACTGAAGGTCCCAGAGATTATTTAAATCACTAGGCTGGCATAAAATCATATATCCCCCCTTCACTACATGCAGGGAAGAAGATGTACTGTGGAAAAATAAAGAAGCTACTTTTTTTTTTTTTTTTTTGGTACAGTCAAGTGTTGAGCAAGTAAAACCACAACTCTACTGAACAATCTTTTCTCTCTTGCTATATTTCTGGGGAGGTGCTGGCACCTCTTATGGATTAGGTAACCAAACGTTGTTGTTTGCCCTGAACTGTCCTAGATTTTCCTGATCCTCAAGATCATTATTATTGGCTACCCCTTTCACTCCCAGAAGTATCCCGGAATAGATGATAAATTATGTGGTCATCTACTAACAAAGCCACAACAGATGTCAAGCTTGGCTTTCGCGGTCTTTCCTTCTAGCTTTGGTTAGTGGCAAATAAGAATGCCAGGCATGGTGATCAGAGGAGGAAGGAAGGAGAGAGGAGGAGAGATCCCTCTGGGCTGGAGAATACAGGCAGGAAGAGGAATTTGATGTGAGCCTCGAGGGAGAGAGAATTAGGAAGGGAAAGGAGTAAGCCTTCTAGGCAGGAGGGTGAATGTATTAATTACTTTCATAGCAGAACACATTACTAGCAGCTTAAAACAGAAATAAATATTATCTCACACTGTTTCTAGGGGTTAGGGATTTGAGAGTGGCTTAGCTGGTGGCCCTGGCTCAGGGTGGGTATAATCGAGATATCTGCTGGGGATGTTGTCACCTGAAGACTTGACTGGGGCTAGAAGATGTTTCCACAAAGGCTCATCCACATGCCCATTAACAGGAGTTCCTCACCCTGTGGACCTCTTCACAAGGCTGCTGGAGCATCCTTCCAGCATGGCAGCTGTTCTTCCTCAGAGCAAGTGATCCAAGGGAGAAAAATGTGAAAGTCACTCAGTCGTGCCTGACTCTTTGCGACCTCATGGACTATACAGTCTATGGAATTCTCTAGGCCAGAATACTGGAGTGGGTAGTCGTTCCCTTCTCCAGGGGACCTTCCCAACCCAGGGATCAAATCCATGTCTCCCACACTGCAAGCGGATTCTTTGCCGGCTGAGCCACGAGGGAAGCCCAAGAGGGAGCAGAGGAGAAACTGCCAGGGCTTTCACGACTTAGCTTTGGAAGCCAGGCTCCATCGTTTCTACAGTATCCTAATGACTACACCAACCAGCTCTATACGTATATGTGAATACAGAGAGGTGGGGTTTAGTAGGGATCCTCTTGGAGGCTGGCTGCCACCCTGAGTGTGCACTGAGGCACAGAGGCAGAAATAAGAAGTGCGTGCTTGGAAAACTAGTGACTGGGCAGTTGTCTGGAACATTTACTGACTTCCCACTATGTTCAGCACCGAACAGTCCTCTCCAGCCAAAGTCCAGCCAACCAATATTAGAGAATATTGATTGCCTGAGCATGTTTGAAGACACGGAACTGCAAGCCCTTAGGCACTGCTGAGCTCTAAAGCAAAGTGCTAAGAAACATTCTACTTTTGCTAGACTGAGAAATGTACTATATAGAAAGCACACTGCTGCCTTATACAGGAGTTGAAGATTGCTCCTTTGTAAAAGTACACTCTAGGAAGAAAATATATATCATTAAAAAACAATCTTTGAAAGTTCATTTTTCTTTTTATTTATGAGCATTTTTCTCATTTAAAAAATGATATACTGCTTGTGTAATTTTTAAAAGATTAAAAAGCATTACAAAACATACCCTGCACAGAGCAATCATGCTTTTCCAATACCAGACACCTGTGAGGCCAAAGAGAATGAGTTTCAGGAGTCTGTGCTAAAGAATGAAACATAACTAAGGTCAGGCCAAGGAGGGGATCACTGCGGTTACCAGATGCCTGGCTTCTAGCTAGGTCAGCATTTTAAGAAGGTTAGAGTAAAGTTTGAGCATTTGAGTTGTGTGACCCTGTAATACTGGCCTATCCTTAGCTAATATGTTATGCATCTTATACTATTGTTTTAAAGTGTTACTGCTTGAAACTGATCTGACTGTCCTTTAGAGAACAGTGCTCCCTCACTCCACATCTATTTACTTAACAATTATTTTTCCGTCCCTAGGGAAAATCCCATGGACAGAGGAGGCTGTTAAATCTCATGTACTCTTGCCTGGAAAATCCCATGTACGGAGGAGCCTGGTGGGCTGCAGTCCATGGGGTCGCTAAGAGTCGGACATGACTGAGCGACTTCCCTTTCACTTTTCACTTTCATGCATTGGAGAAGGAAATAGCAACCTACTCCAGTGTTCTTGCCTGGAGAATCCCAGGGACGGGGGAGCCTGGTGGGCTGCTGTCTATGGGGTCGCACCAAGTCGGACACGACTGAAGTGACTTAGCAGCAGCAGCAGGGACATCATGATGTACACACAGACACAGCCTTGCCCACATGGACCTTCCATTCTGATGGGCAAGGGAAGGGAATACTGCTTTAAATTTCATTTACAGGGGATCCACCTCAAGGGAAAACCTATTATTCTCTTTGTCTCTTAGATGACTTTAGAGTTAACTTGAAGGAAGACTGGATGGAGATATTAGACCCACATATAAAGGCCGTGTAAGTGTGCCAAGTCGCCGAAGAATCCTCAGAGTCACTTGTGTCTTATATCTCTCTGTGATTGCTCTCTTTCTTTTCTCCATTTCTATAACAGATAAATGATGCCGACTATTTCAGGAACTGTTAGGATCACATAATTTTCTGTGACATATCATGTATCAATGGAATATGACTTGGTCACAGGAAAGAATGAAATAACATCAGTTGCAGCAACACAGATGGGCCCCAAGNAGCCTTGCCCACATGGACCTTCCATTCTGATGGGCAAGGGAAGGGAATACTGCTTTAAATTTCATTTACAGGGGATCCACCTCAAGGGAAAACCTATTATTCTCTTTGTCTCTTAGATGACTTTAGAGTTAACTTGAAGGAAGACTGGATGGAGATATTAGACCCACATATAAAGGCCGTGTAAGTGTGCCAAGTCGCCGAAGAATCCTCAGAGTCACTTGTGTCTTATATCTCTCTGTGATTGCTCTCTTTCTTTTCTCCATTTCTATAACAGATAAATGATGCCGACTATTTCAGGAACTGTTAGGATCACATAATTTTCTGTGACATATCATGTATCAATGGAATATGACTTGGTCACAGGAAAGAATGAAATAACATCAGTTGCAGCAACACAGATGGGCCCCAAGATGATCATACGAAGTGAATGAAGTAAGTCAGAGAAAGACAAGTGACATCACTTATATGTGATACCTAAAACATGATGCAAATGAACTTATTTACAAAACAGAAACCGACTCACAGACTCAGAAAACAAGCTGATGGTTACCAAAGGGGAAAGGAGTCAGGAAAGAAACATTAGGAGTTTGAGATTAGCAGATACAAACTGCTACATATAAAATAGATAATCAACAAGAGTTTACTGTATAGATAGTTCAGACAGTAAAGAATCTGCCTGCGATGCAGGAGACCTGGGTTTGATCCCTGCGTCAGGAAGATCCCCTGGGGAAAGGAATGGCAACCCACTCAAGTATTCTTGCCTGGAGAATCCCATGGACAGAGGAGCCTGGCAGTCTATAGTCCACAGGGTCTCAAAGAGTCACAACTGAGTGACTAACACACATACACACACAGAGGGTACTCTGCAATAGCTGGTAATGATCTGTCATGGAAAATAATCTGAAAAAGAATATATATACATTTTGCTGTACACCAGAAACTAACACAACATTGTAAACCAACTATAGTTCAATTTACAAAATAATAATAATATATAATTTTCCGTGTTTAAAAAAAAAGCCCGCGTAGGTAGTAAGCACTATGTGTCAGGCACAAGGTTTACGCCCTCATTTGTATTAATCTCAACTAAGTCACACAACAGCCCTACCTGTGAGATATGTCCTCTTTTTATCCTCATTTCACTGGTGAGAAAACTGTAGCTCTGAGAGGCAAGGACACATGTTCAGGGTCACCCAACTAGTCAGTGGCAGAACAGGGACTCAAATCCTTGTGAATCTGAGCCTCTCAGCCACCACTGTGCCAGTTCCAGTCCTAACTTTTGGCTTTTAGTTCCTATGGAGTCTATTTTGACATTAGCAAGAATTTACTGGTAGCTCCTCTGAACTTAAAACGGCAAACTGAAAAAGAGAGAAGAAAACAGCTTGAAACCTGTTTCAGACCCTGCATGAGGCAAGGAACAGAGTCAGCGGAAATGAGAAGCCAGCTGGATTCAGCAAGTCTTCAAGTAAGGGGGGCCATGTGAACCAACTTAATTGGATGATTATTTCAATTATCTAATTAAGAAAGATTACAGCTGAACAAAGCCGGAGCAGGCCTCCAAGGTGATAGGAAAAAAGCAGTTGATTAGCTGGGATGGCCCTTGGCAGCACTGGGAGGTGGAAGGGATTTCCCATTGGAGGCCCCTGCCCTCGGGACAATCAGCCACCGAGAGGGCCTCCTCTCCCACCCCTTCCAGCCCTCCCCTGTTGGAAGCGGTCTTCCACCTTTCTTACTATTTGAGACTCAAGTTGTCGAGGAACCAATTTTCTCCTCCCTCCATTCCTTCCTCCCTTTCCTTCTTCCCTCCATTCTTCCTTACTTCCTTTCCTCCTTCCTGTTTCTCTTATTTATTGTTGTACCAGTTAAAGCAAACAAAAGCCAAGAATCAGTGCAGCTTTCCCCCTTCAGTTTAGGACAGGGTTTATATTCTGGCAACCACCACCTGCTGTCTCCCCTACCCTGTGTCTAGCCCATATACCTAACAAAAAGTTATTCTCCAATATTTCTAAGTCAAAGATTTCACATAAAAGTTCATATCTCTGGCTTTGTCTGAAAAATCAGATCTGACAACACTGATATGACAGAAGGTCTTCATATCAAAGACCTTCTTGGAGGTCTGATTCAAAATGTTTAATATTGCATGTGGCTCTGTGCAGTCCTGCAAGGCGCCACATCCACACACACTGGTAGGAGAGGGGGCCTCTGTCCCTCAGATGAGCTGTGAGTTCCTCAGCTCCCAGGGCCTCTGTCTGTCCTTTTGTCTCCTTGACACGAGGTGAAAGTCACCTGCCATTTATCATCACACTTGTGTGACCCACTCACAGGAAAGAAGAAAGAGAGTATTTCCTCAGGCTGGGCTTTGCTCTGCTCTGTTATCTGCTTGGCCTGAGCCGGCTTTGATCTCATGATCCTTGTTCTACTCAGCCCAGGGCTTTTACTCTTTGACAAATATTGGTGGAGGAATTTCATCATGTGACATGGGGTGGCAGAGCTCTTGAAAGGAGCTATGGCATCAACAGTTCTGGATTCAAATTCTGTCTCACTCAACCATTAGTTGTGTGGCCTTGTTCCGTTGCCTGACTTTCAAATGAGGAAACTTACAGATTTGTCTAAATACTTAAATTGCCATAATACCTGTTTCTCTTACAATGTAGTTGTGAGTTTTATGGTAATGTTCAATGAGAAAACATAATAAGGGGCCTAGCTCAGACGGTAAAGCATCTGCCTGCAATGAGGAAAACCTGGGTTNATCTGGGCTATGAAGATCTTCTTTGTATAGTTCTTCTGTGTATTCTTGCCACCTCTTCTTAATATCTTCTGCTTCTGTTAGGTTCATACCATTTCTGTCTGTTATTGTAAGTTTCTTTATGTCATGCAAACTTCTCTTTGCATGAGAAGTTTTAGCCCATAATATCCTTTAGTGTGTCCATAATTAGTTGGGAAAAAAGGGGGATTAACCAGGTTGTTCCTGCAGCTCTGAATGGACATGGGAGATCTTACCATATCTGAAGCGGGAATGAGAAGATAAGGTTATAGCTTCAGAATTGTTGGCATAAGCATGTGGATGTGCACGCATTGGTGAGTGCTCAGGTATTCAAAATTGTCGGTATGTGTATGTATGGATGTAGACACAGGCACACGCATGCATGGGTGTGAGAACAGGTGTGTGCATGTGTGGGAGTGCACAAACACAGGGGTGGTAATGTAATAGAGACTAGAGGGTGGGCCACACTTGATTTTTTCAGTAGTAATCAGAGCTACTAATTATTTAGTGCTGATCTAGGCCAGATCTAGGCAGTGTTACTGCTTACCTTACTGAATCTTGTCTTAGTTTGGGTTCCCCAAAAGTAGAGACCCAGAAAAGTATGTGGATGCTAGAAGTTTTGGGGGGAGGTGATCTCAGGAAACAACAAGTAGGGAGTAGGGCAGATGAGACAGGTGAAGTAAGACATGTCAGTGTAATGTGAGTTGTTGAAGTCGCTCCACTTTGTGGGCAGTGGAGCCCTACTGGGAGGATGTGGGTGTCTCCCGGTAAATGTCCACCCCAAGACCAAGGCCTCTGGGGTGTGTATCACCCTGTTCCTGCTGCCCTTGGTTTGAGGTTCCTCCCCAGGACAGATGCTCAAAGCATCACAGAAGGCCCTGTGTGTTGTGCCCCAAGGAATGCCTGTACCTGCCCACACAGTGTCCCACCTGAGACAGGCTGGGGCTCCAGGGTTATCTGGGGTCCTCATCAAAGGATGAGGAGGAATCAACTGTTAGTCTCATTTTATACATAAGGGACTGGACTCGCCCAGAACTCCCCAGTTGGAAAGCAGCAAAGCCAGAGTAGGAAGGCAGGTCAGGGCTGTCAGCCCTGGACTGTTGATATTTCAGAACACCCAGGACAGATCTCAAAGAGGACCATTTCCTGAGGGTCAGTGACATGTCAGACAATGTGACTTCATTGCCCTTGATGACTCCTACACACCTTGACCAGATCTGAGGGGACCCCAGTGCAGGGCTGTTGACTTGGCTCCTCAGGACCTCTTAACTTGGGGCTTCCAGAGCCATCCAGTGGCATCCTTCTTTCTTGGTGTCATCAAAGTCAAGTCCAAAATTCCAGAGCTCCCAGTACAAGCACAGATGCCAGGACTGCCAGGAGATTTTCATTTCACTGAGTCCCCTTGGGATCCTGTCCACATCCCAGCCCTGTGGGCATCCGGCCTCTGCTCACACACTTCCCTCAATGAGGAGCTCACTACCTCTTAATCTACTTCTGACATCTCCCAGTGTATTTCCTATAGGATTTTCTGTGATAAACTAATCCCCAAAGCTACCTTGGGGGCCAGAAATGGTTGGTGGATAAATAAGTTGGAAAAAACTGCTTGTGATAATATTTGCTTAGAGATTTAAACCACAATAGTATATTCTGGGCTCTAAGAAATATGGCCACTGAGAAACTTCTTTAACTTTGCTTAACTGAGATTCATTTGACTACACAACTAGAATCTCCTACCAACATCCCCAGAACCTTGTATATTTAGGAAGTCACCAAGTTTTTTCCTGAGGTTGGACTCTCTCTTCCTATAGGTTCTACCTGTTGGCTTCATTGGAAAGACCTGAGCTACAAAGACCAAGATTGGCCCCTCCACAAATTGGAATAATCAGATCTAACCCTTACTGAGCATGTAGGTGGAGCCAGGTACTGTGCTGAGTACATTTCCCAGGTTACCCCACACCCCTGGTTTAACAGATGAAGAAGCAGAGAATCAAAAAGGTTGATGTCACACAGCACAAGCTGGAAAGCAAACCCAGCATTAAATACAATATTTAAAAAAACAAATATTTGGCATGTGGCAAGTGCAAGTGTCATGTGATAAGTGTTATCTGTGTTGTGTTGTTATTGTCATCATTATTTGACTGAAGTGAGTGCTCATAAGCACTCTGTGTCCTTTGCCGGCATCTTCAATCTTCTGGATTAAACAGTATTAATATTTTTCCATCTTTACACGACGTCTCTTTCCTATCCATTTCTCTACACTGTACAAACCAGGAAGAAAGACTGAGTGCTGAAGACATCTTTTCTTGTTGAAAGCTTTCTTCTGTTTGCTGTTTCCATAGATTTTCATCCTTTAAATCCTCAGAAATGCAACGGTAATGAATCCTTTGGAAAGGTCACTGAAGGACAGAGAGCAAAAGGGGGCTGGGGAGAATGTGGGGAGGATGAGCTTAACCAAGACCAGAGAGCAGCTTGCTACAGCTCACAGGCCAAATCTGGCTAGTCCTTGTTTTTCATAAACAAGGTTTTATGGGAGCACAGCTATGCTCATTCATATATGTATTACCTGCAGCTACTTTTTTTTATTGTAACGGCAGAGTTGAGCAGTTGCAAAAGACCTAAAATATTTACTACATGGACCATTAGAGAAAAAGTTTGCCAACTGCTGCTCTAGATTGTGGCAAGGAGAAAGGTAGGCTGAAAAAAATTTTTGATGAGTGAATTTTGAAAAACTCACTGTTTTCTGGATATTCTTGGAAAAGCCAGCTGAAAGCTGCTGGGGCCCAGACCAGGATGCCTTCTAAGAACTTGCAAGGAAATGCTGCTCTCTGCTGAAGTTAAGCTTTTAATCTATTCATGGTGGTTCAGAGCAAGTATATGCAAAGTCAACTGTATCACCCATCTCAAGGCCAGACTAGTGTGGCTCTCACTAAATCAAGGTAATGGCCTATCTAAAGAGAGACAATGGCTTCTTTGGTGGTCCAGGGGTTAAGACTGTGAGCTTCCACTGCAGGCAGCATGGGTTCAATCCCTGGTGAGGGAACTAAGATTCCACATACTGGATGGTATGGCTGAAAAAGCCTTGCTGCAACTCCATGATCTCAAAGCAGCCTTCTGGGTATGACTTGGCTGATTCTCATGTAGTTCTGTCTATAGAGGGGGAGATTCTACACCCCAGATCACTGGGTGAGTTTCAAGGTGACTGAGATTCCCTTGAAACTGTGGGCAAGATGCTGTGGGTATGTGAGAATGCACATTGCTCTGAGGACAGGGATCTTTGTGGTCATCAGAGCCTCAGAGGGCTCCATGAAACAAAAAGGGGCTGTTTATCTCTGCTAATGTTCCAGTTAGGGTTTCCGCCCACACCCCAGACTTGAAGACAGGAACTCTGCAGGCTTCATACTGTTGTTTCTCTGGCTCTTACCCTCATTCCTGGCTCCTAGAACATGCTCATGAGGTATTTGTCAGAGCAGAAATAGAAGGAAGGGAAGAGGAGAGGCTAGGAAAATGGAGAAGAGGAGGTAGGAGGGAGGTTGGGTGGGACAAGCAAATGTGAGTGTTCTGGTCCCTGTGATAGTCAGAATTTCCTTGAAAACTCATAAACTGACCTTCTGGTTTTACACAAGAGTCATGAGGGTGGTTAGCAGGTTTTCCCTGGGGCATAGAACTGCTCCTGGTGTGCTGCCTGCAAAGCTCATGGCCAGAGCCTGGGCGAATTCCCAAGTCACCCATGGGACTCCTTGGAGACAGACTCCTGGCTTTTTTCCCAAGTGGAAGAGAGCTTAAGTTTTGCTGTAACTGTGTTTCTACTGCAACAATGGCGCTTGCTCTCTTTCCACAGTGCTGAGGACATTTAAATCCAATGTTTCAGTGTCTAGGCCAGTGTTGGCACCCAGTAGGAGTTCAGCAAATATGTATGGAATAAACGGATGTTGTGCTATCTTGAGGAACCAATAAAATATAGATTGTACAATTATTTTTGCTATTAAATCCATGAACATGATTGAATAACTCACAAAGTAATTGCTATAGGCTGCAGCTAGAGACTTTCTAAAGTATAAAGGCTAACAAGAATTGAAAAGAACCATCACAGCTAGTTTTGAAGCATAGGATCCATTGACCCACACAAGAGCCCAGTCTGACCCCAATCTGCCATCTTGAGAGAAAAGTGCCTCAGTCTTTTTTAGGCTAAGTGGCAGCAGTTTACAGCTTGGTAGGCAGCAACCATGTGAATAAGTGATCTTCAAAGTGGATTCTTCAGCCCCATCCCCTTGGTTAAGAATGTGACTTCAATCTCGTGAGAGACCTTGGACCCAGAACACCGAGCTAAGCTACCTACAGAGAATGTGAGAAATAATAAAATGTTCAATTCTTGCTTTAAGCTATTAAATTGTGGGTAGGTTTTTATGCAGTAATAAATAATATAAAACACTTATTGAATTTCAAGTTTCTCAGGTGTCAACAAGAGACTCTACCCTAGTTAGTTTAAATAGAGGATGAAGTATTAAAGGGACTGGGTAGTTCACTGAATTACTGAGCTAAAGTGGTCTTGACAGAAACAAGACCCCTCTAGTAGGGATCCTTCTGCTGCTATTACTGGCACAAACCCCCAGATACTCTAGCAACAGGGTGCTGCCACTTTGCCTCTGTAGCTAGACGCCTCCACCACCACTCCTCTTGAAGAATGCATTCCACATGGTACTTACTTCCAAACCAAAGCCTTGCGTAAGGATTAGGTCATATGCCCATGCCCTGTTTTGATGGTTAATTTTACGTGTCAACTTGGCTGGGCCACAGTGCCCAGATATTCGGTCAACCATTATTTGGGGTGTTTCTGTGACTATGTTTTTAGATAAGAATAAATTCAGATAGGTGAAGTTTGATTAAAGCCCAACTGTCTTCCAAAACATGGGTAGGCCTCATCCAATCAGCTGAAGGCCTCAACAGAACAAACACTGACACCCCCCAAGCATGAAGGATTTCTGCCGGCAGGTTGTCTTCAGATTTGAGCAACAGATTACCTCCTCCCTGGGGCTCAATAAGTACAGGAATCAATTCGTAAAAATAAATCTTTCTCTCTTTTTTTCTCTCCCTCTTATTTTCTCTCTCTTCTCATCCCATCCTATTAATCCTGTTTCTCCAGAGAGCTCTAATACACCTACAAGGTGTATCAGCCTTCTAAGTTACAAGCCTAAGGGAGGCTTGTAAAATGAGTTTCTAGTTTAGACATATTCGGACTCATAAGATGGGAAATTTAATAGGCATTCTAGTTGCTGGGTGGCCAAGAAGCCCAACCAATATCCATCATACTTATAATTTGAAGAACCAAACATCACAGCAATCTTTTATATCAAGTTAAACTTATCCCTCAATAACCATGTCTCTTACCAATCCACAGGAAAAATCCTAGATGACAGTTTGGCGTATATCCCTCAAGCTATTTTTTCCGAGTTGTAGACTTTAAATATGTGTTTGGGGCATGCACCTGGTGAGATCCCAGGGAGTCCTCCTTATATTTAAGCCTTTGGTCTACAGACAGTAACATCTTTCTTCTGTATATACCCCCCTTTCTTTAATTATGTACATTTGTAAATAATGACGTTTCCCATGAGAAATTTTCTAGTTTTATCTCTTGATCCAAATTAAAGTCTGACCATAATTCCTTCTCTAGGGAATGATATTGTATGTCTGTGAATAAAGTTATAAGCATACAGTCTCTTGGGAGGAAGGTGGCAATTCTCTCTTAGCTGGAAAAATCCCAGGAAATCTCATTAATTCAGATTCCTTAAAGTTGGAGTTTGTGATTATTCAACCTTTCTTGGTTGGAGTTTGTCTTTTCATTTTCTCTGGGCACAGGGATGAAATTAAAAAATTGCAAGAGAAATATTTTAGTAGCTATAGTTTTAGAAGGCTTTAGCACATAATTTCTTTGGGTCCAAATGTAATCTGCTACATAGAAGTAATTTTTCTCCTAAGTCAGAAGTAGTGATAGAGACTGATTCTAGTATAGAATCTTTGTTTTCTGACAAGACTGCCATAAAATTTTATTATATAGTTTAAACAACAGCAAAGCTGGAATCTGCATGGGACCTTGAATTGTAAGAAACAGCATTAACATAAGAATATGATATTAAAAACCAGAGACATCACTTTGCTGACAAAGGTCTGTATAGTCAAAGCTATGGTTTTTCCAGTAGTCACGTACGGATGTGAGAGTTGAACCATAAAGAAGGCTGAGTGCCGAAGAATTGCTGCTTTTCAACTGTGGTGCTGGAGAAGACTCTTGAGAGCACCTTGGATCACAAGGAGATCAAACCAATCAGTTCTAAGGAAATCAATCCTGAATATTCATTGGAAGGACTGATGCTGAAGCGCCAATACTTTGGCCATCTGATGCAAAGAGCTGACTCATTGGAAAAGACCCTGACATTGGGCAAGATTGAGGACAGGAGGAGAAGGGGGCAATAGAAGATGAGATTCTTGGATGGCATCATTGACTCAATGGTTATGTCTTTGAGCAAACTCTGGAAGTTAGTGAAGGACAGGAAAGCCTGGCATGATGCAGTCCATGGCATCACAAAGAGTCGGACAGGACTGAGTGACTGAACAAGAGAAAGGCAATCCCAAAATGATTGCCACAGTTGTCTTCTAAAAAGTCATCTACTAGAGGGCAAACAAGTTCCAGTCATGATAACAGTATTATTGAGTGCTTAGAATATTTTAAAATAAAAATAAATACCTGTAATAATACTAGCCAAGTTTCAGAACTTCAAGAGAAATATACTTTCATCAGCGTGAAGGAGAAGAACTTAGGAATCATGAGTTTTCAATGAAAAGGGCTTCAGTCTTATAACCAACTGAGCTCTTGCTCAGTGTATAGGTTCCAGGTAAAGAAACTGATCTCCCCAGTTCTTGGGACAACTGGGTAGGTTCTGGGGACATCTGAGTGCCCAGGAAACACATTCTGGCTTCATGTGGCCTTGATTTTTCAGTGACCGTAAAGGTATTATATCTACTACTTCCATAGGGAGCTTCCACAAAACTCTTTTCCTTATGAATCAGAGGGCAGACAGAATGAAAATCACAATCACAGAAAACTAACCACACTGATCATATTGATCACAACCTTGTCTAACTCAATGAAACTATGAGCCATTATATCTACTACTGTGGGCAAGAATGCCTTAGAAGAAAGGGGGTAGCCCTCATTGTCAATAAAAGAGTCCAAAATGCAGTGAAGCGAAGTCACTCAGTCGTGTCTGACTCTTTGCGACCCCATGGACTGTAGCCTATCAGGCTCCTCCATCCATGGGATTTTCCAGGCAAGAGTGCTGGAGTGGATTGCCATTTCCTTCTCCAGGGGATCTTCCCAACCCAGGAATCGAACCTGGGTGTCCCGCATTGCAGGCAGACGCTTTACCATCTGAGCCACCAGGGAAGCCAAAATGCAGTATCTGGGTGTGATCTCAAAAATGACAGAATAATCTCTGTTCATTTTCAAGATAAACCATTCAATATCACAGTAATCCAAGACTATGTCTCANGAATCGAACCTGGGTGTCCCGCATTGCAGGCAGACGCTTTACCATCTGAGCCACCAGGGAAGCCAAAATGCAGTACCTGGGTGCGATCTCAAAAATGACAGAATAATCTCTGTTCATTTTTAAGATAAACCATTCAATATCACAGTAATCCAAGACTATGTCTCAACCACTAACACTAAAAAAGCTGAAGTTGAATGGTTCTATGATGACCTACAAGACCGTCTAGAACTAACACCAAAAAGAGAGATGTCCTTTTCATCATAAAGGACTGGAATGCAAAAGTAGGAAGCCAAGAGTTACCTGGAATAACAGGCAAGTTTGGCCTTGGAGTATAAATGAAGTAGGGCAAAAGCTAACAGAGTTTTCCTAAAAGAGTGCACTGGTCATAACGAATACACTCTTCCAACAACACAAGAAACGACTGTACACATGGATATCACCAGGCGGTCAATACTGAAATCAGACTGATTTATATTCATTGCAACTGAAGATGGAGAAGCTCTATACAGTCAGCAAAAAACAAGACTAGGAGCTGCCTATGGCTCAAGTTGTGAACTCCTTACTGCCAAATTAAGACTTAAATTGAAGAAAGTAGGGAAAACTACTAGACCATTCAGGTATGACCTAAATCAAATCCCTTATGATTATAAATGGAAATGACAAATAGATTCAAGGGAGCAGATCTGACAGAGTGCCTGAAGAACTATGGACAGAGATACATAACATGGTACAGGAGGTGGTGATCAAAACCATTCCCAAGAAAAAGAAATGCAGAAAGCAAAATGGTTATCTGAGGAGGCCTTATAAATAGCTGNTGACCTAAATCAAATCCCTTATGATTATAAATGGAAATGACAAATAGATTCAAGGGAGCAGATCTGACAGAGTGCCTGAAGAACTATGGACAGAGATACATAACATGGTACAGGAGGTGGTGATCAAAACCATTCCCAAGAAAAAGAAATGCAGAAAGCAAAATGGTTATCTGAGGAGGCCTTATAAATAGCTGAGAAAAGAAGAGAAGTAAAAGGCAAAGGAGAAAAGGAAAGATAAATCCGTCTGAATGCAGAGTTCCAAAGAATAGCAAGGAGAGATAAGATAGCCTTCCAAAGTGATCAATGCAAAGAAATAGAAGAAAACAATAGAATGGGAAAGACTAGAGATCTCTTCAAGAAAATTNGTTTTTCCAGTAGGCAAGTATGAGTGTGAGAGCTGGCCCATAAAGAAAGCTGAGCGCCAAAGAATTGATGCTTTTGAACTGTGGTGTTGGAGAAGACTCTTGAGAAGACTCCTTGGACTGCAAGGAGATCAAACCAGTCAATCGTAAAGGAAATCAGCCCGAATATTCATCAGAAGGACTGATGCTGAAGCTAAAGTTCCAATATTTTGGCCACCTGATGTGAAGAAGTGACTCATTGGAAAAGACCCCGATGCTGGGGAGAAGCAGGGGACAACAGAGGATGAGATGCTTGGATGGCATCACCAACTTGATGGACATGAGTTTGAGCAAGCTCCAGGTGTTGGTGATGGACAGAGGAGCCTGGTGTGCTGCAGTCCATGGGGTCACAAAGAGTCAAACAGGATTGAGTGACTGAACTGAACTGAACTGAATACAGGTGTTACCATCTTCCAGCTGCCCTCACATGAGACAGGTGGGGAAGGTCTGCAGGAAAAGGAAGCAGGGATGGGGATGAGAGTGGAGATTCTTCTTTGTACCATTTTCTTGGCAGCTGCTTAAGTAATGGCCCTTGATGCCTCAGTATGTGTGCTTTGGACATGTGGTTGAGGACTCAGCCCATGACTATTCCACAGACCTCTCTGTCCACACATTTCCATATAGTTTTTTTCAAAATTAAAAGGTCACATATGCTTGTCTTTAAATGCAAAAATTCCAGGAAAAGCTGATCATAAGAAAGTGAAACCACCTTCTCATCTCAGAGTATTAACTGTGAAGAGTTGGGTATGTATCTTTCTGATCCTATTCTCCATGCATGGACAAACACTAAATTTTATCTGTTCTATATCCATCAGTCTATCTAGCTACCTAGCTATCATCTATTTGGTCACTCTGCTTATATATCTAAATTTACTTACATTTGCCCATAGTGAAGAAGGCTCATATGCCAGGCAATAATAGGACTAAACTCAGCTGTATAAGATAGGATTCTTTCTGGTGTCAGTTACACAGAATATGATGAAACCATCCTAAGAAGCAAAAAAATAAAAGAAGAAAAAGAAATTTGTAGGTTTGCTTTGTGCAGAAATTTGGGGGCAGGTTTAATTTCCACTCCCTTTGATTCAGGAACCCAAATACATCACCAGGACCCTATTTCTCTCTCCCTCCTCCTTTCATCTCCTACATTGACTTCAGACTCCAGGGATGGGCAAGAGGGTACCAGCGGTGTGGGATCCCCTGCTTTTCCAAGTTCAAAGCAGGGGGAAGAGTAAAGAGAACTAAAAGAAGTCCCACTGCCTCTCTTTGCTCTCGCCACCCTTGCCCCTTGTGTTACTCTCATATCTCATTACCTTGTTTTATTTTCTTCTTAAACACTTATTATCAACTGAAATTATTTTCAGTATTTGTAACTTGTTTACTCCCTGTCTGCCTACACTGGAAAATAAGTACCATCAGAGCAGCATCACTGCAGTGAGTCACTGCAGCCAGGGAAATACCACGCACTGACTGGCCAGGCTCAAGGCGCATGACCCCTCCCCAACACCTGGAATGAGAATTGGGGAAAAGAGGGTACCCCAGAGGAAAATCAGAGTATCATTTGCAAAAGAAAGCTGACTGGAATGATATGTTGAGCAGCAAAACCCACTGAGGTCCATTCTATCAGCTAAGCTTAGATGTGATTTCCCCAATGTAAAGACCAAATACTGTGGTGCTATATTTAAATATGGGGTTTGCCACTTGTTAGCTGAATGACTTTTTGCAAGTTACTTTGCTTCTCTCAGCCTTGGCTTCCCTCATGAGTAAAATAAGAAATAGACTTAACACTTCATACAACGATTAGAAGTAATGTAACTCAAGTGGTCAACAGACAGTGTGCTTGTGTGCTAAGTCACTTCAGTTGTGTCCAGCTCTTAGTCCTGTCTGACTCTTTGTGACCCGATGGACTGTGTAGCCCACCAGGTTCCTCTGTTAATGGGATTCTCTCAGCAAGAATACTCGAGTGGGTTGCCATGCCCTCCTCCAGGAGATCTTCCTGACCCAGGGATTGAACCCGAGTCTCTTGCATCTCCTGCACTGGCAGGCAGGTTTTTACCACTAGCGCCATCTGGGAAGCCCCAATAGACAGAAGATTCCGTTAACAGTAGCTTTTACTATTTTTGTAGCCCTGATTACTCATTCCTAGTGATCTTCTTTTGATATTTTAAACAAACTCCAGTGCAAACACATTTCAAAAACCCTATATGAGGGCATTAAGAGTTGATTAAATTGTGCCTTCACTTGTCTTTTTTTTTTTCAAAGCAAANCGTTAACAGTAGCTTTCACTATTTTTGTAGCCCTGATTACTCATTCCTAGTGATCTTCTTTTGATATTTTAAACAAACTCCAGTGCAAACACATTTCAAAAACCCTATATGAGGGCATTAAGAGTTGATTAAATTGTGCCTTCACTTGTCTTTTTTTTTTTCAAAGCAAAGTTATCAAGAAACTTAACCCTAGCATAGTGTCACCCTGACACAGGAGGCTGCTGGCAAACAATGATTTGAAGAAAATTGGTGGCCTGGGTGATTTCTATAAATATTTAACAACTCATCCAGCTGGATATTACCCAATCAGAATAATCAACTACATCAGTTAAAAAGGATGCTGGCCTCAAGTAACACGTCCAGCTATCTTAGGATGCATTAGTGGGAGGCAGGTCCACCTAGAAGTCACCTTTCCATTAATCCCTCGTCAGTGTCCATCACACAGCTTCACATCAGGAGTGGTCATGGCTGTGCTTCATCCCCATGTGGGAAGATCTCATCCATTCCAATTTGCAACTGGCAAACAACTTGGCATTTGTGATGCCATGGATGATAGCTGTCCAGCCCACCCCCTAGATTTTCCCACAGTAAACCAGACACTTGGGCTTTCCAAGTGCCTGTCCAGCTAAACTGATCAGCCAGGCATTCACAGAGAAGGGTGCACAGTCTTAGTGGCATGGAGGAGCTAAGGGCTGCCCACTAGCTTGGACCAAGCCTCAGTCCTTAAATGGTATGGGCAATAGCCACAATCCCGGCAGGTTATCGGAAACCGAGTAATTTTTACTGAAATCAGCATTGTAAAGGCAGCATGCACAGACTGAAAAGTCAGATCACTGGTAATACTACTAATGACAGCTCCAACTTTTCCTTTAGACTCTTTTCTTGGCATTCTTATAAAAATCACTGAACCGGAAGTATCAAGTTTCTGACTTCCCAAGTGGATCTATTCCTGAACCTTCAAACACAGAAAGCAAACTCTCAGTGGCAGTCCATCATCCCTTCATCAGTAATCATCTTTAAATATTATGAATCACACAGCCAAAAGACTTTTCTGTTTCTTGAGCTTTTTCCTGCTTTCTTGAAATACATTTTAACTTCTTTGCTTAAGATATACCCTTCAGTTCAGTTCAGTCGCTCAGTCGCATCCAACTCTTTGCGACCCCATGAATCGCAGCACACCAGGCCTCCCTGTCCATCACCAACTCCCAGAGCTCACCCAAGCTCACATCCATCGAGTCGGTGATGCCATCCAGCCATCTCATCCTCTGTCATTCCCTTCTCCTCTTGCCCCCAATCCCTCCCAGCATCAGAGTCTTTTCCAACGAGTCAACTCTTCATGTGAAATGGCCAAAGTATTGGAGTTTCAGCTTTAGCATCAGTCCTTCCAAGGAACACCCAGGACTGTTCTCCTTTAGAATGGATTGGTTGGATCTCCTTGCACTCCAAGGGACTCTCAAGAGTCTTCTCCACAGTTCAANTTTCCAACGAGTCAACTCTTCATGTGAAATGGCCAAAGTATTGGAGTTTCAGCTTTAGCATCAGTCCTTCCAAGGAACACCCAGGACTGTTCTCCTTTAGAATGGATTGGTTGGATCTCCTTGCACTCCAAGGGACTCTCAAGAGTCTTCTCCACAGTTCAAAAGCACCACAGTTCAAAAGCATCAATTCTTCGGCGCTTAGCTTTCTTCACAGTCCAACTTTCACATCCATACATGACTAGAAAAACCATAGCCTTGACAAGATGGACCTTTGTTGGCAAAGTAATGTCCCTGCTTTTCAATATGCTATCTCGGTTGGTCATAACTTTCCTTCCAAGGAGTAAGTGTCTTTTAATTTCATGGCTGCAATTACCATCTGCAGTGATTTTGGAGCCC
>SJYA01002905.1:1888226-1920582 GCA_006410615.1 Neotragus moschatus | reverse complement strand
TATTTCCCATGAAGTGATGGGACCAGATGCCATGATCTTTGTTTTCTGGATGTTGAGCTTTAAGCCAACTTTTTCACTCTCCTCTTTCACTTTCATCAAGAGGCTTTTTAGTTCCTCTTCACTTTCTGCCATAAGGGTGGTGTCATCCGCATATTTGAGGTTATTGATATTTCTCCCGGCAATCTTGACTCCAGCTTGTGCTTCTTCTAGCCCAGCGTTTCTCATGATGTACTCTTATTATGATCAAATTATTATGAGCAAATTCCATCCACTTGAAATTTGTCAGTTTTTAAAAATTATGGTCACAAGCACAAAATTTTACCCTTTAAAGGCTATTAAAGTGTCCCTTGGTGGCACTAAGTACATTCACATTGTTGTGCATCCATCATCATCCATATCTAGAACATTTTTCATCTTCTCAAATTGAAACTTTATAACCATTAAACAATAACTCCTAGTCGTTCCCTCCCCTCCATCCCCTGGCAATGACCATTCTACTCTCTATCTCTATAAACTGGACTATTCTAGGTACTTCATATATATAGAATCATACACTTTTTGCCCTTTTGTGACTGACTGATTTCACTTAATGCAGTGTCCTCAATGCTCACCCATGGTGCAGCACGTCTCAGAACTTCCTTTCTTTTTAAAGCTAAGTAATGCCACATTGTGTGTATTGATATATGCCACATTTTGCTCATCCATCCTTCTGCTGATGAACATTGATGCTGCTTCTCCCTTTCGATTATTGTAAATAATGTATAATCATGGGTTAACTCAGTGTTTACGCTTGTTATTTCCCCCCCAACAAACTTGTTAACTAGATTCCCACCTTGAATATCAGTTCTTGTACCTATATGAAATGGTCGTTACCATACCCGCCTACTAGGATTTATTATACCCGAGTTTAGACATGCTGTGTCAGGTTTATTGTGCAATTTAAACCCAATAAGATCCCAGGTGGCCTCTTTCAAATCCTTTCACACTCTTCTGTCACAGCCACTGTCTACTTGCAGTTCTTGTCTAATCAGCCCCAGAAAGACAATCCTCACTTTTACCTGAAATTAGAGCAGGTTTCATTTTGTCAACAGTTGGTTCGTCTGTCTTCAGTCGTGTCTGATTCTGTGTGACCTCATAGACGGCAGCCCACCAGGCTCCCCCATCCCTGGGATTTTCCAGGCAAGAACACTGGAGTGGGTTGCCATTTCCTTCTCCAATGCATGAAAGTGAAGTCGCTCAGTCGTGTCCGACTCTTCGTGATCCCATGGACTGCAGTCTACCAGGCTCCTCCATCCAGGCAAGAGTACTGGAGTTGGGGTGCCATTGCATAGATGAGATAAAAAGTCCTCTTTAAATTTTATACCAATTCCAGTCTTTTCCATGCCTTCTCTTATTGCTTATTTGCTTATTATTCCTTATGAAAAGCTGCAGATATACACAAAAGCAGAGAGAAAAGCCTAATAATCCCCACATATCCATCATCCAGTCCTCAACAGTGATCAGCTGGTGTCTAATCATATGTTATCTATGGTGCCACTCACCCACTCTCTGTGTTCCCTTGCATTATCTGAAGCAAATTTTAGATATCATACCTGAGCCACAAATATTTTAGGATGCATTTTCTAAAAGATAATACTTCATTTAAAAATACCATTACCAAGAATTTTTTGTCAGTCCACTGAAGAGGACTCTGCACTTTCACTGTCTGGGCCCAGGTTTAAACCCTAGTTGGGAAAGCGCTGCCAAAAGAAAAATAAAGCCACATTATCGCATCTAAAATAAGTGACAATAATTTTAGCTTTCAACATGCTAAAGCAGAATTTTAAAAATTCCTTTAAGTGACAAGACATCATCAATGACATTCAGAGGTTCATAATAGTGTACTGGTTGAAAGATTGGATTCTAAAATCAAGCTACTTTGCAGTGATGTGGTTATGAGGAAAGGCACTCACCCTCCAAAATAAATCTTTGGAGAGAAATCATACTCGTTCTTAAAGTTTCTGCTTTTAAGTGTTATTTCTTCCTTTCTTTTTAGTTACATTCCTCCTCTTTAAAAAAATTTTTTATTAGAGTATAGTTGACTTACTGAAGGGTCATTTCTGCTCACATGCCATTGGCCAATGCAAGTCACGTGGCTGTGTGTATCTTCAAGTAGGCAGGGAAGTGCAGTCCTACTGTGTGCCCAGAGGAAAGAGAGCGAAAATGCTTGTGGACACCCTCATGAGTGCCACAGAGTTGGCCATACACAGTTTCCATCTGTGTCCTCGTCTTACCACTCCAGTCATGTATATAAAGGCATTCAGAGAGAGTTACACCTCCATCACCTCAAAAGTATACCATCACTTCTTCCTGGACCAAAATACCCATTCTAAGGGTAATTGTGTTTTCTGGTAAAGCAAAAGCAGTCTTAATTCTACTAACTTGTTCACCCTGGACTCATTTTTCATCTCTTAAGTCACTGAGATTATTTTATTTGAGAACTTCTCGAGCTGCCNTCAGAGAGAGTTACACCTCCATCACCTCAAAAGTATACCATCACTTCTTCCTGGACCAAAATACCCATTCTAAGGGTAATTGTGTTTTCTGGTAAAGCAAAAGCAGTCTTAATTCTACTAACTTGTTCACCCTGGACTCATTTTTCATCTCTTAAGTCACTGAGATTATTTTATTTGAGAACTTCTCGAGCTGCCTCCCATTTTTCTAAAGATAAACAAGCTGAAATTAGTCAGAATAATTAGAATAGCTTTTGACCACTGCAAGGTGACTTATTCTGCACCTTTCTGAATTAGGCTGCTGCGTTTTTTTTTTCACAACTGTTGTATTGCCAACTCAAATTCTGTCTGAGGCCCCAGTGAGCCCAGCACTGCTCCCCTATCACTCAGATTTTCCACATCTTCAGAATATTTTCCCCCTACAGCTCATCCTGTTTTTGATGTACCACCTCTTGACTATAACTCTTTCAAGTTATTAGTATTTTAATAGTAAGACAACTGGTCTATCTCCTGAAACCACTCTAATGGTAGAAAGTGAAGAGGAACTAAAGAGCCTCTTGATGAGGGTGAAAGAGGAGAGTGAAAACCTGGCTTAAAACTCAACATCCAAAAAAACTAAGAGCATGGATAAAGTCCCATCACTTCATGGCAAATAGAAGGGGAAAAAGTGAAAGCTGTGATAGATTTTATTTTCTTGAGCTCCAAAATCACTGCGGACGGAGACTGCAGCCATGAAGTTAAAAGATGCTTGCTCCTTGGAAGGAAAGCTATGACCAACCTAGACAGCATACTAAACAGCAGAGACGTCACTTTGCCAACAAAGGTCTGTCTAGACAAAGCTATGGTTTTTCCGGTAGTCACGATTAGCTGTGAGAGCTGGACCATAAAGAATGCTGAGTACCGAAGAATGGATGTTTTCAAACTGGTGTTGGAGAAAACACTTGAGAGTCCCTTGGACTGCAAGGAGATCAAATCAGTCAATCCTAAAGGAAATCAGTCCTGAATATTCATTGGAAGGACTGATGCTGAAGTTGAAGCTCCAATACTTTGGCCACCTAATGCAAAGGGCTGACACATTGAAAAATACCGATACTGGGAAAGAGTGAAGGCAAAAGAGAAGGAAGCAACAGAAGCTGAGATGCTTAGATAGCATCACTTACTCAATGGACACTGCATGCCCAGTCACTTCGGTCATGTCCAGCTCCTATGGGCTATAGTCCACCATGCTCCTCTGTCCATGGGATCCTCCAGGTAAGAATACTGGAGTGGGTCGCCATTTCCTCCTCCAGGGCATCTTCCCAACCCAGCGATCGAATTCACGTCTCCTGCAGCTCCTGCATTGCAGGCAGATTCTTTACCACAGAGCCACAGGGGAACAGGGGTTTGAGAAAACTTGGGAGAGAGTGAAGGACAGAGGAGCCTGGTGTGCTGCAGGGTTACAAAGAGTCAGACAAAACTCAGTGACTGAACAACAATAACTACCCCTTGAATAACTAAAGCCAGCCCTTGACAGTTATTCTTACTAGAACGTCACAGTTAAAGGGCCAAAATTTACACACTTTAACTCAGATGTGCAAAAAAAGATTTTTAAAAAAATCTTCGGTTAACTGACCTCATTTAGCTCTAGAGTCCCCATTTCTGCAGATGGAGAAAATGTAAACTTGACAACTGGAGGTCATTCTACTTCTCTAGTTTAAAATGGTCTCTTTCAGGTTCAAATTCCCTAAGGGAACCATTTCTTTCATCTTAAGAGGTTTCCATCTTTTGTATTCTTTTTCCAGATGGCATTTATGAACCACCCAAATGTCCTTCAACAGTAGAATGGATAAATACATTGTGATGTAATCCCACCACAGAATTCTACCCAACAGTGGGGAAAAGGTGAACTGTTACTTGCAACAGCATGTTAGTCAGTTCAATTCAGTCACTCAGTCCTGTCCAACTCTTTGCAACCCCATGAATCACAGCACGCCAGGCCTCCCTGTCTATCACCAACTCCTGGAGTTCATTCAGACTCACATCCATTGAGTCAGTGATGCCATCCAGCCATCTCATCCTCTGTCGTCCCCTTCTCCTCCTGCCCCCCAATCCTTCCCACCATCAGAGTCTTTTCCAATGAGTCAACTCTTCACATGAGGTGGCCAAAGTACTGGAGTTTCAGCAACAGCATGTAAGTTTGCTCAAATTCATGTTCCCTTGTGGCTCAGCAGTAAATTTCAGAGGCATAATATTGAATGAAGAAAGCCAGACAACAAAAACTATATACTGTATGATTCTACCTATGTGATATTCCAGAACTAACTAATGGTTAAGTCAAAAATCGGTTATCTTTGATGGAGAGTATTTACTGGGAGAATGCACAGGAGTGCCTCCAAGGGTGCGAACATGGTTGTATCCTACTGTGGGCCGTGAATACACAGGTGTGTGTATCCATCAAGCAATATACTATGGAGCAGTATCCTTTTCTGTGTGTATTTTATATCTCAATAAAATAACAGCACAGATGATAACTGCATATGGGGGGAAGTTTAACTAGCTTTGGGTGGTGGGAAAAAACCAGCTCATCTGTGGAAACTTCTGAAGGGGGTCTTTCCTCTCTGATCAGGGAATGTCCCTCATAGGTATCTGTGAAGGGGTGTTTCGTTCCACATCTTTTAGGAGACACACAGCTCAAGCCTCCTCTTCCTTATCCTGCTGTCGGGAGCTCCCCATTTGAACCCCAGACCTCTCTCTGGCTCACTGTTCTCTGTGTATTTTAGCCCCTTCTTCCCTCCAGGTGGGAAATCCCCAGCCCCTAAGGAAAGGGGCCTGATTGCAGGCCCACAGTTCTGGATGCCTCTCTTAGTCTTTCTGTTCCACTGACTTGGCACCCACCCCAGTCAGAGACTTTT
Organism: Neotragus moschatus; assembly: GCA_006410615.1. Classification (NCBI taxonomy): domain Eukaryota; kingdom Metazoa; phylum Chordata; class Mammalia; order Artiodactyla; family Bovidae; genus Neotragus; species Neotragus moschatus. The sequence goes on along the minus strand of SJYA01002905.1, from coordinate 1,915,199 downwards.
AGGGGAGGGGCTGTGTCTCCTCGATGCCAAAAAGGGCTTCTAACCTTCCTGTCTGGTAGCAACTGCCTGTGGCATTTCCTCTTTGGGGACAGCTCTCTCCTATTTCCTGGGAGATGGGTTACAGATCAAGAAACTGTCCTGCCATTCAGAAAAGTCAGGTACATTGGGTGGCATTAAAAAGGTATTTATACATACTACTCTATTTCTTTCATGCAAAGTTTGATTTCTTTTCATCGTGTGACTTGGATGATTCAAATGAGTGTGGCTAGAATAGAATCACAGTATTTTAGCAATGAAGCGGTTCTTAATTATCATTCCAGATTCTAAGTGGGACAGTTTCTCTTTGTGTGGTCCTAAGCATTGAATACATCGAACACCCCCTTCTGATCCCCACATCACATACATAAATGCCAATCATTAATCAGTAAGACCATCAAAAATACCCCCTGCCCTGCCCCCACTTCAACACAACCATAGTTCTAAATGCGAGAAGGCAGGGTTTTAGCCTAAACTGTTTATTTTAGACATAAGAGAAGTAAAACCTAAAGCAGAAAAATGACTTATCCAAGCCAGTGGTCAAGCAGGGATTAGACCCTGATCTCCTGATGACCAGTATGAGACTTTTATGACACCCCACTGGATTTCAGTTTAGGTTTAAGGAACTGCCAGGGAACTTCTGTTTCTGACTGAATTTCTGCTTTCCTTTCTTGCAGTGGAAGCTGCCCCATCATTTCCTCTTTTCCTCCCTTGAGAGCTAGCAGACTCTGTGGTTCCAGAGCATGGTTCCCTCAACCAGAGTAGCAATGGGGACAAGCCTGAGAACTTGCCAGCAGACACACCCAGAGGGAGCCAGCACTGTTTGTCCATACTCTCCACCCTGACCCGTTTATGCAAACACACAGCCATTCCTTCATAACCTCTGCTTTCCACCAAAAATTGATAAAGGACAGATACAGAGAACACTCCATTCTAACTGAGGTACAAAGAGATGAAGCTGACAGCCTGTGAGCAAAGTAAGAAGGACATTCAGCAGGGTTGCTGGAATTAGAACAGTTGGACTCTTTCACCAACTCATTTATTCATTCTTCATTCCAGTATTTGTTGAACATTTACAATGACTGTGTCCATTCTGCACACCAGGTAACATACTGGCAAGCACAACTTTCCCTACTTTTGTGAATCTTGGAGTCTACTATGTAATTCCAAAAGCTGGCTCTGCTGCTCACTAGCTGTGTGTTTGAATGAGTTGCTTAATTTCTCTGAATTTCTAACTCTTCATTTATATGATGAAAAAATGGAAATAGAGTGGTGATGATTAGGTGTCAAAAAGTATGGGAAGGGACTAGCCTAGCTCCTGGCACATCAAAAGTGCTTTGGAAGTGGAAGCTACTTTTGTTACTAAAAATTTAACATTCTGAAGGAGAAATCCCTAAATCTCCATACATATACAATCTGGACATCAAGTTTTGGCTGAGAATTCTCCATTTTCTCTAAAAATCATGTATAACAAACTTACTTTTTCCAAAGTTGTATAGTTGCGTATTGTCAACCAAAATTGTGTATACACTATATACATATTTCGGAGAAGGCAATGGCACCCCACTCCAGTACTCTTGCCTGGAAAATCCCATGGACAGAGGCTCCTGGTGGGCTGCAGTCCATGGAGTCGCTAAGAGTTGGGCACGACTGAGCGACTTCACTTTCACTTTTCACTTTCATGCATTAAAGAAGGAAATGGCAACCCACTCCAGTGTTCTTGCCTGGAGAATCCCAGGGACAGAGGAGCCTAGTTGGCTGCCGTCTATGGGGTCGAACAGAGTTGGACACGACTGAAGCGACTCAGCAGCATATACATATTTATAATTCTGTATCCTAAGGTGAGGAGAGCAATTGTTTTTATTTGTAGCACACTTTTAAAAGAGTCTTGCATAAGAAAAACATGATAATGACATCATGAGTTTTTTAATATTCTATTCTCTTCCCTGGGCCTCCACTCTTGACAGACACGTTACCTTATTTAGCCTCTGCTGCCTGGTCTTGAAACCTCTAAATAGATTGGTTATTTCAGGCTGGCCAAACCCTTGGAATTATTTGCCAGCAGTCTTTTGGAAACATATCCCCTTACTGTGTGTAAGAGAGGCCAAAGAGAGGGACTGTGTGTTTGTTGTCCTCTTCCTTCTAAGCCTCTGCTTCAACTGTGCAGCTCACAGGGGGAATTATAAGCCAAGGAAGGAGCCTGGCTCTGAGGTCATCGCCAAGTATGTGACCCTTGGCAAGTGACAAAGCTTTAAGAGCCTCAGTTTCTCCATTGGTAAAGTAGGCGGCATATATTTCACTTTATCACTATTAGGATAGGTGGCTAAGGTAACGATTTAAAGAGTTACTCATAACCGAAAGGTAACAAGAGGAAGACTTCTTATTACAAATCAGGGATTCCCCTAAAAAGCAAACTTCCTGGTCTTCACAGTCATGTCCAGGGATGTCACAATGTGAGGATATGACATCTCTGGAGATTTCTGTGTGTCCTTTATATGGGGGAAGGAGTAGAGAGGCCTCTGCTCAGGTGTGGGAGGGGCCCAGGACAGAGGGAACAGGTGTCCCGCTACAGCACATCTACAGCTGGCTTGTCTCCATCCGGGGCTGGCAGGGTTCCTTAAAGATCACCACAAATTGACAGGGTTAGGTATGGGTCTAAAAAGATGCATCTCTCAGAAATGCTATACACTTTAGGTGTAGCAACTTGATGAATTCAACCTGCAGGCCTTCTACATTGTTTTCTAGAAGGCCCAAAAATTGCTTGCACACACTTCTGGCCCTAGAGCTCTCTATACTCTGAAAAGACTTTCTTAGCATTTTCCTTTCAACAGTTTCCTTCTGTGACAGTTTACTCTGTCCTAGGTGCCATTTTAGGAGCTGGGATCCTAGCAATGAACAGACTAGATTGATCCCTGACTTCTTGAACTTGAACTTTTGGGAGGGGACAGGTGAGACAGCCCATGGTCCATGTATGATAAATATGAGGTTGTAATAAATTCTGTAAAAGACTTAAAACAGGAGTCAGAGAGAATATCAGAGAGGCTGTCTGAGGAGGTGGCAATTGAGCAGGGATGTGAATGGTGTGAGCCCTGTAGATCTGTGGCAGGAGTATCCAGGCACAAGGAATGGCAGTGCAAATGCTCAGACACCAGCCAATCACGACTATAATTCTACACATTATGACACTGAGGTTCCAGAAAATGAAGTTACTTGTCCATGACACAGAGACACCTTAAATGCATATTACTCAGTGAAAGCCGGAGAAGGCAATGGCAATTCACTCCGGTACTCTTGCCAGGAAAATCCCATGGATGGAGAAGCCTGGTAGGCTGCAGTCCATGGGGTCGCAAAGAGTCGGACACGACTNGTCCATGACACAGAGACACCTTAAATGCATATTACTCAGTGAAAGCCGGAGAAGGCAATGGCAATTCACTCCGGTACTCTTGCCAGGAAAATCCCATGGATGGAGAAGCCTGGTAGGCTGCAGTCCATGGGGTCGCAAAGAGTCGGACACGACTGAAGTGACTTAGCAGCAGTAGTGAAAGCAGATGATCTAAAAAGGCTACATACCATATAATCCCAACTATCTGACATTCTTAAAAAAGCAAACTTATAGAGATAGTAAAAAGATCAGGGGGTAGGGGTAAGGAAATCATAGGTGGAACACAGATTTTTAGGACAGTAAAAATATTCTGTATGCTACTATAGTGATGGATACATGTCCTTATTCTTTTCTCCAAACCTACAGAAAGTAGAACACCAAGAGTGAACCGTAATGTAAACTATGGATTTTGGGTGATGATGATGTTTGTCATGGTCTGTTCATCAACTGTAACAATTATACCACTGGCGGGGTAGGGGGAATGTTAATTGTGGGGTAGGCAGTACATGTGTGGGGGCAGTGGTTATGTGAGAACTCTGTAAGTTTCCAACCAATTTTGGTGTGAACTTAAAATTGCTCAAAAAAGTCTATTTTGATAAAACTCCAAAATAAAAGTAAAATAAGGTAAAATAACCAAGGCTACATTTCCTAATAATTTTTAAAATGTATCTTTTTTCTGTCATCTTCTCCATGAAACCACTTCTAACCACCCTAACCAGATTATCAAGATATATTTCCTGTTTGTCTAGCAATTACCATTTTGGTTACATTAAAATTATTAGGGGATTCATCTTATTTCCTTTACTATAATACTTTGGAAGGCTATGGCAGGAATGACAGTGTACTCTTCAGTTCTCTCACAGTGCCTTCCATGCCTTGCCTATTTTGTTGTTGTTTAGTCCCTAAGTCGTGTCCAACTCTTTTGCAACCCCATGGACTGTAGCCCACCAGGTTCCTCTGTCCACGAGAGGACAAGGCAAGAATACTGGAATGGATTGCCATTTCCTTCTCCAGGGGATCTTCCTGCAGAAAGTGAACCCGCGTCTCCTGTATTGGCAGTGAGATTCTTCACCACTGAGCCTCAAGGGAAGCTCTTTCAGATGGTGCTTTAAAAAAAAAAAGTTGTGAAATTTAATCATTGAATTCTAAATTTCCTGCACTGTTCAATAAGGCATTCGCTAGCCACACGTGACTATTTAAATTAAATTAATTTAAAAAATAAATTAAAAAATCAGTTCTTCCATTGCACTGGCCACATCCCAAACTCTCGTGTAGTTAGTGGCCAGTACATTGGAGAGATCAGATATAAGTTATCATCGAAGAAAGTTCCGTTGGAAAATGATATTTGGGAACATTCTTGTTGACCTTTTTCATTTAATCCATGAATTAAAACTGTTTGCAATGCTTATATCTTATTTCTACTTTTTATTTTTTAAACAAACATTTACTTAAAAACTGTTCAACTTGTCAGATGGTGCTTTCTACATACCATTTACCACTAGAGAAACCAGACTCTTTAAAGAAATGACTGATTCCAGGTCTAGGGCAAAAGTCATATAAGCCTGGCCATCTCGTCATATCAGAATCCAAGAAAGCTATCAGGACTCAGGAGTCAACTTACAGAAGCTTCCACTGGCCAGCAGTGGGATGGTCTGAGCATTTGTAAGAAGAACCACAAAGGACTGCATCACATTGCATCTGTAAAACTTCCTGAGTTCATAACAAAATAAAAACAAAACTCTCAGTCCTTTTGAAAGGTGGTAAGGAAACAATTCATTATTCCGAAAACTAGTGAGTAAAAGGGGAAAAAATCATTTATCTTGTCCTTCCTATAGGAATTGTTCCTCATGGTAACCATAAACAGCTGAGGATAGAACACTGCCTTTTATGAAAGTATTTCAGCTAGTAAACAAAGAAGGAATAAAATAATCTAAATATCACATTTTGCAAACACCTACTGAAATAATGGATTGAGTAAATGACTGTCAATGACTGGTGGTTTTACATAGAGACAGGCCATGATTGATGGGTCTCCAACTGCAGGAACATACACTGGGGAAGACAAATCTGACTTGAGTGAGACCAAGCCTTGAGGTCATCAGGAAACCAATGACCTAGCAATCAATTATCAGGAAACGTAGGGGAGGAGGAACATGTTAAATGGCACCAGTGTGATAAAACCAGTTAATCTAGACCTTGTGAAATTTTACTGTGTACATGAGGAAAAAACAGATGAAGTAGATCAAAACTTAGAGGCATCTCACACAGCAACCAAATGCAGCAAGCAGTCTTGTTTGGATCCTGATGTAAAGAAATCAGTTTTAAAGGGAAAGGGGAAGAGGAAGTAGAGGAAAACACTGATGACATACTTGGTTAAATTAAGGAATTACTATTGATTTTTAAAGATGAAATGATACAGTGCTGGGATTTACTCAAAATAACCCAGGTAACTCAGGAAGTAGGTGAGGGGTGCAGGTAAGACTGGCCAGGAGTTGATGATTCCTGTAGTTGTGTAAAAAAGTTGATCTCTCTGATTCAGTCTCTGCCTTTCCCAGCTCCATCCTATGATCTTTTAAAATAGATTCTCCATGTCAGCAGTTTTCTGGTCTAATTTTGACAAGCAGAGGGGCTTAGGCAGGAATGTTCTGAGGGGAAAACCAGTCTTTGAAAATATCCCAGGGCTGTTTAATTAGAAATGTTAGCAGCAAAATTTCCCCAAATGGCAATGGGTCTTACAATGCTTTACTATCTGCTGAGGTTTTCTTTTTTTAAGGGCATTCTAATCCACTAACCAGATTATCATTTAAGTAATGTGCAAATTGCATTATTCTAAAATTTGCAGGTCAGCCTAGAGAGGTTTTGAATGGCAGTGGGGAAGAAGCTCCTCCCCTCTCCCCTTTTCTCTCCCTCTCTGACTTCCTCCTTTTGCAAAACGTAGAGAAACTCCTCTTTCAATGAATGAGTAACTGAAGCTACTCTCTGAGAGAGCTTCTTTTGTTCTACTCCCTCTTGGCCTCCCATGATGAGTCAGAACAAGAACTAGAATCTCAAACCTCCAGCTGGAAGGAGGCTTTTCACACTGGTCAAACTCCTGGGGATAGTTGAACACCGCTTTGTAAGGGGTTAAAATTTCTCCATGGCCTGGGACTAGTTTCTATCTTCACATTTCCTTCTAGGAAGCCTGACTACCTCTTCTGATTCCTACTCAGTAAATTATAATCACATTCCAGACCTACTCCTGATTCCCAATGAATCAGCTGCGGTTTTGGATGTTCTGGCCCTCCTTAATTTCAGGGTTGCTGATCGTTTCGTGGTCTTTCTTAAAGATAGGGTGGCAGACTGTATGTTGCCACCCCCACCCCCCACCCAATCTAAGCAGTCCTCCTTTCAGTATAAAGACTTTGCAGGGGAAGACTATACTTCCCAACTTCCTGTGTAGTTCTGAATGGCTATTAGACTAAGTTCCAGCTGGAAAGGGTAATGCTGATACTCATTCTGGATCTTGTCTTTAGAAGAAAATGGAGGTGTCTTCCTGGTTCCTTTCCCCCTTCTTGCTGGTTGGGAAGGTCAGAAACAGACTCACACACGGAAGCCGTGCGGTGAGACCGGAGTCATCCAAGCAGTCCTGAACTGCCACCTCTGGACTGTGGCAGGAGAGAGACCTGACTTGCACCTTGCGTAAGCCACTGAAGCTTGGAATCTCCCTGTTCAGCTGCTTACCCTGTTTCTTAACTAATACAGATGGCTACCCTGCAACCACAGGGTATAAATTTTACTTTGGGCAACTCTCGTCACAACTTTATTTCCAAAAACCTGGGATAGCCCCCCCCCCCGCATCACCTTCTTGTCCCAAATGACACCTGTGAATCCACACAACGTGATCACTTTGATGATGTGCCTATTCATGGCTATAAACTCAAGAATCATTTTGCCAGGCAGAAATTTCTCAGTTGAGCACCCTATGCCAATATTTTCCCTTAAAAGTCAAATGACAAGGAGGATCTGGAAACACCTGAGAGCACTGGGCTGTGTTCCTGTATTTCCAAATCCCTAGCGTTTGCATCTTGATTCTTGCTTGGAAAGAGCATTTTCCACCAAGAGCCAACAGCTCGGCCAACACCGGCAGACATACTCCATTACAACTAATAATGGGACTCAAGCACTTCAGAAGCTTTTACTAATTGAGCCGCTAAATATCTCTATGAAGTAGGTAACCATTATCGTCCCCAATTACTGTCAAGAAGCTGAGTTGCAGAGACATTAAGTGGCTTGCCAGGATCATGCAGTGGCGTCGCAAGCAGATTAAGTTCCCGGGTGGAGCCTGAATTTCAACCCCAATCAAAGGAACTAGAATTGGCCTGGAAGTTGGGAGACCTGTATCCTACCATTAACCACTGAATAGAAGTCATTTCCTCTCTCTGTGCAAGCATGTGTGTGAGTGTTGGGGGGTGGGGTCCGAATAATCTATCCACCCTCTGTGGTTTTTCCCACTGAAGGCCCAAGAGGAGTTTCCCTGGAAACAGCAGACATCCCACTGCTGATTCTCCCAGGAAGTCATTCATCCTGAGACCCAGAAATAAAGACTTAAGAGAAAATAACCTCTTCATAGGACCAAGACTCAGAGGTGAAAATAGGATAAAGTATGGTCTCCAGGGTGTTCACTGGAGCTGGGAGAAGGGCCTAGGACGCAGCGGGAGGGAGGGGTGGGAATTCAGGGCTCCTTTCCAGGCCAAAGTGCAGACATGGAAGAAGGTGACAACTGGAAGACAGCCCAGTCTGACAGTGACTGCCTCGTGTCAAGTTTATGGAGTGACAGGGCGAGGCCAGCAGTCCCGAGAGGAAAATACGGGGGACTTGTGCCCAAGGAGGAGCAAAGCAGTACCCTGGGAAGTATTCTCAATCAACAGGGAAACCGAGGAGGACAGATGTCCTGCCGAGAGTCCATTATGAGCTAAGCCATCATAATTTGGGAACAAACTGAAGCTATAGGCTGTGTGGCCTAGGACAAACAGGTACCTGGGAAAGAAGCCTGTCCAGGTGGCTTCCCTCTCAAACTCCACTTTTTTCCTTTCCTTTTCCTTTTTGCCTGTACCATGTGGCATGCAAGATCTTATTTCCCAGACCAGGTATCAAACCTGGAACCCTGTAGTAGAAACTCAAGTCCTAACTGCTGGATGGCCAAGGAAGTCCCCTCAGATTCTTTCTCATTGAGATGCAAGAGCCACAGTCCAGGGCTGCTGGGAATCCAGCCCCAAGGTCCCTGGGCAAGAGTGAGTTAAGATTTCACCCCCCTACAATCCATCCACACTGACCCTGGCATTTTCAACACTGGCCCCACGTTGTTAGTGACTGGCTAAGGTTGAGTTTAAGGCAGATGGTCTTTAGTGATGAGAGTTTGGTTAATTCTCACACATAGAGAAAATGGAGGGTCCTGTGGTCTCTCTATTTCCCATGTCTGTTTCAAATGAATTAAATTCTGGCTAACTCATTGCAAGGTACACTTCAATGCATTTTGACAAATATCACCACCATGCCAATCAAGATCTAAGACATTCCCAATTGCATGGAAAGTTCCCTCAAGCCCTTTCTAGTCAATCCCCCCACCTTTCAACAAGCAAGCAATATTCTGATTTTTTATCATCTTTGTTTAGACTTGTCTGTTGTAAAACTTGCTGTAAACAGAACCATACTGTATGTACTCTCTCTCGATCTGTTTTTAATATGCAAATGATATTTTCAATTACTTGCCATGAGTAAACATGTCACACAGGGAAGTTCCAGTGCCTGGATCCTGCGGCTGTGCATCACCCTCAGCACACCTGAATGCCCTGATGTGAGTTTGCATAGCCGAAATATGTGAACCTCAGTTGTTTTCTTAGCTGCGGCCAGGTGAATCTCTCCCTTCCCCGACTCTGAAGTCTTGAAACCTCAGGCCTTACCTCCCGCCAACTCCTCTCCACCAGCCCCAGCACAGAGTAATGACTGTACCCTGAGGGTCCTGGCATCCTGAGAGGTTCTACTTTTGGCTAGAATAACAATTCCCAACGCAGAAATAGAGCTGTTACAGCTTAATAGCTAATAATAATATTAGCTACCGTTTACTGAAGGCTCTCCAAGATCTGCTTATGTTTGTATACAATATCTCATGTAATTTTCACAGCTCTCACCCTACCTCCACCCCAGGTATTATCTCTATTTTACAAATGAGGAAGCTAAGCCTCAGAGAGGTTAGAATGGCTCTTCCAATATGTTAATGGGCAAATGATTCATCTGGAGTTCTTATTAAAATGTAGATCCTTATTCAGTACGTCCAGGGCTGGCCTGAGCATCTGTACCTTGTAAAAATTCCCAATTGATGATAACGGTGTTGGTTCATGGATTACATCTGGAGTAGCAAGATGTACTGGCTAAAGTCAACTACCAGCAAAGGGAAAACCTAAGAAATTAACTGAACATCTGCCCCCAAAGCTGGTGCTTTTAACAGTCTTGTTTATATAGCGGGGAAAAGAAGAGAAAAACTGGGGCTGAATTCCTGTTTTAGGAAGCAAATGTTTTTGTTTAGAAAAACACCTTGATGACTATATATAAAATAGATAATTCATAAGGGCCTATTGTATAACATAGAGAATTCTATTCAATACTCTGTAATGACCTATATGTTCAAGCTGGTTTTAGAAAAGGCAGAGGAACCAGAGATCAAATTGCCAACATCCGCTGAATCATTGAAAAAGCAAGAGAGTTCCAGAAAAACATCTATTTCTGCTTTATTGACTATGCCAAAGCCTTATTGACTGTGTGGATAATTGTGACTGTGTGTCACAAAAAAACTGTGGAAAATTCTGAAAGAGATGGGAATACCAGACCACCTGACCTGCCTCTTGAGAAACCTATATGCAGGTCAGGAAGCAACAGTTCAAACTGGACATGGAACAACAGACTGGTTCCAAATAGGAAAAGGAGTACGTTAAGGCTGTATATTGTCATCCTGCTTATTTAACTTCTATGCAGAGTACATCATGAGAAACACTGGGCTGAAAGGAGCACAAGCTGGAATCAAGATTGCTGGGAGAAATATCAATAATCTCAGATATGCAGATGACACCACCCTTATGGCAGAAAGTGAAGAAGAACTAAAAAGCCTCTTGATGAAAGTGAAAGAGGAGAGTGAAAAAGTTGGCTTCAAGTTCAACATTCAGAAAACAAAGATCATGGCATCCAGTCCCATCACTTCATGGGAAATAGATGGGGAAACAGTGGAAACAGTGTCAGACTTTATTTTTTGGGCTCCAAAATCACTGCAGATGGTGACTGCAGCCATGAAATTNTTGAGGGCAGGAGAAGGTGACAACAGAGGATGAGATGGCTGGATGGCATTACCAACTCGATGCACATGAGTTTGGGTGAACTCCGGGAGCTGGTGATGGCCAGGGAGGCCTGGTGTGCTGTGATTCATAGGGTCACAGAATCAGACACAACTGAGCGACTGAACTGAACCGAACATAGTAAAATCCTATTTTTAATTTTAAAAATTTGTACACACACTGCTATAGTCTGAACTCTGTCTCTCCAAAATTTATGTTGAAGGCCTAACCCCTAATATTTACTAAATTGGACGACAGGGCCTGCAGGAGGTTATTAAGGTTAACTGAGGTCATAGGACTGGAACTCTGACACAACAGGATTAATTCCTCCTAAAAAAGCAACCAGAGAATTCATTTTCTCTCCACCAGGCAACCACACAGTGAGAAGGTAGCTGTCTGTCTACAAGCCCAGATCAGGGCTCTTATTACAACCCAACTATCCTGATCTCAGAATTCTAGCCTCCAAAACTATGAGAAAATACACTTCTGTTCTTAAAGCCTGAGTATATGGCATTTTGTTTCAACAGCCTGAGAAGACTAATATGCACATATACATAGATGACATAAAACAATGTTAACAGAGATTATCTCTGTGAGGATTACTGATGACTTTAGTTTTCTCTCTTTTTTTAAATGTTTTCTAGACTTTGTTACAATGAACAAGATCTATTTTTATAAAACCAATGTTATCTTTATATGAAAAGACCCTGATGCTAGGAAATATTGAAGGCAAGAGGAGAAGGGGACAACAGAGGATGAGATGGTTGCATGGCATCACTGCCTCAATGGACATGTTTGAGTAAACTCTGGGAGNGAACAAGATCTATTTTTATAAAACCAATGTTATCTTTATATGAAAAGACCCTGATGCTAGGAAATATTGAAGGCAAGAGGAGAAGGGGACAACAGAGGATGAGATGGTTGCATGGCATCACTGCCTCAATGGACATGTTTGAGTAAACTCTGGGAGTTGGTAATGGACAGGGAGCCCTGGCATGCTGTAGTCCATGGGGTCGCAAAGAGTCGGACACGACTGAGTGACTGAATTGAACAGAAGTGAAGGTATGGACTTCCCTGGTGGCTCAGACGGTAAAGAATCTGCCTGCAATGCAGGAGACCTGGGTTCAATCCCTGGATTGGGAAGATCCCCTGAAGAAGGAAATGGCTACCCACTCCAGTATTCTGGCCTGGAGAATTCCATAAACAGAGAAGCCTGGCACCAGCACCAGACCTGCAGTGGTTTCTAAGTTACAGTTTGTTGAGAGAATTCTAAAATATGAGGTCTCTCTCCAGACAGTCCATGGGGTTGCAAAGTCGGACACGACTGAGCGACTTTCACTTTCACTGAAGAGATTAGTGGTTATATTCTTTTTGCTAACCTGTACTTCCTAAAATTCTCCAACAAGTATATATTAATTTCACTTTTAACAGTTATTTTCAAAGAGATTGTCCCCCTCCATGTGAAATCATCCATAGGAATGCATGAAGTTTTTTTGTGTGTGTGTGTGTGGGTGCACATACGTGTGAGTGTGTGAGAGAGAAAAGGAGAAAGACCTCATATTTTAGAATTCTCTCAACAAACTGTAACTGAGAAACCACTGAGGTCTGGTGCTGGGCTAAATTTTTTTCTTTAGTGCAGTAATATTTTTCTATTTGTATAACAATCTTGTGACAAATTTCTCAGCTTAAAACAATGCACACTTGGCTCCCAGTTTCCATGTGTCAGGAGTCCTGACCTGACTTAGCTGGGTCCTATGTCTGGGTCTTGCCAGGGTGCAAACAAGATGTCAGCCAGGGCTCAGCTCTCATTAGAGGTTTGACTGAGGACGGATCTGCTCTCATGTGTCTTCAAGTTGTTGGCAGAAATCAGTTTCTTGTCATTTATCAATAGAACTAAAGGTTTCAGTTTCTTGCTAACTGTTGGCCAGAGGCCACCCTCAGCTCCTAGAGGACTACATGAGGTATCATGGGGTGTCATTCCCACACAGGGCTCCCCAACCTGGATTCTTGTTTCCTCCAAGCCAATAAGGGATGCAGAGATTGTAGCAACATCTATGTACTGTAGTCATGTACATTCTGTCACCGGGCTGTGTTCTATTGGTTAGAAGCAAGTCACAAGTTTTGCCCACATTCAAGGGAGAACATCACACAGGACACAACCAGAGGTGAATTGCAGGGCCATCTTAAGCAATGGCCACAAACACTGTATTTAATTTTATTTATCATATGTGGCACATTTTAAAAAATGAAATAATGGAAGTTTGTTTTTCCTGTTCTCTCCTAGAGACTTATTTTCACAGGGCTTTAATTCTTTTTTTTTTTTTTTTTATGTTTTGAGACTTTTACTCATATTTATTCTACTATATAAAATTTTTAATGATGTATAAATACACCTACAGAGAAGAAAACAAATCATAAATGCATACACTGTTAGATGACTTTTCATATCCACTTAACCAGCACTCGGATCAGCACATTCCCAGGAACCCCCTCCTGCTTCCTGGCAGTCACTGTGCACCCCACCCACTAAAGGTGCCCACTCTGCTGGCAGAGCTGCACTTGTCTACTCCTCTAACTTTTCCATGTCTGCCGGCCTCACTTATGAAGTCATCCCACAACAGGGATTTTCAGGCTTAGGAACAAGACCTGCTCAGCCAACCAGGACTGAAAAGAACCTCTGCTATAGACCTGGTACTGATAGAAATGATGCTCTGGCTCAAACAGGATTGAGCTGCTGGAATTTGCAGCTTGATGGCATCCTCTCCACGAGATAATTGGAAGAAAAAACCCGTGTTCAAGGGAATCGAAGGCTAAGAAAGGAAAGCTACCATCAGGTGCTCCTTTGCACCCTGAAATAAGTCTCTGCCTCTGGACGCAAGTGAATCACTCTCCAGGGACGTAAAGAAAATGAGCAGATGCGATTGGGAAACTCAGAATTCTCTAAAGCAGCACTCTCCAATAGAAATATAATGCAAGCACATTATGTAATTTAAAATTTTCTGGGACTTCCCTGGTGGTACAGTGGGTAAGAATCCTCCTGCCAATGCAGGGGACATCGGTTCAATCCCTGGTCTGGGAAGATTTCACATGCCTCGGAGCAGCTAAGCCCACAAGCCACAATGGCTGAGCCCACATACTGCAGCTACTAAGGTCTGTGTGCCCAGAGTCCGCGCTCAGTAACAAAGAGAAGTCACTGCAACGAGAAGCCTGTGTGCCACAATGAAGAGTAGTCCGTGCTTGTACAGCTAGGGAAAGCCCATGAGCAGCGATGGAGACTCAGTGTAACCAAAAATAAATAAATAGTAAACATTTCTGGTACCTGCATGAAACAAAAAGTAAATAACCTTTAACCATTTTAACAATTAAATATTAATTAATAATTAAATTAATAATTTAATTTCAATATTTTAATTAAATACAACATAAATTATATCATATAACCTATAATCAATATAAAATTATGAATGGGATGTTGATATTGAAAAGCAATGAAATATTTTACCTTTTTTTTTTGCACTAAGTCTCTAAAATCCAGTGTTTTAAGTCTAGTATTTTACACGTCAGTTCAGAGTAGTCACATTTCAACATCTCAGAAGCATATGTGGTTGATGGCTACCANTTAATTTCAATATTTTAATTAAATACAACATAAATTATATCATATAACCTATAATCAATATAAAATTATGAATGGGATGTTGATATTGAAAAGCAATGAAATATTTTACCTTTTTTTTTTGCACTAAGTCTCTAAAATCCAGTGTTTTAAGTCTAGTATTTTACACGTCAGTTCAGAGTAGTCACATTTCAACATCCCAGAAGCATATGTGGTTGATGGCTACCATGTTGGAAAATGCAGTTTTAAAGAATCAAAGAGAGATGCCAGGACATGAGCAAAAAAATAAAAAAGCCAATTTAAAAAATGTTCCAAGAGTGGGTTGTAATGATATGCAAGAAACAAACATGCATTCATTTATTAAACAATTTTTGCATGCAGAGAACAGAAAGAAGAACTCAAAGATTCTGCCCTCAAGGACCTCATCATCTAGCAAGAGAGCAAGACCTGAATGGATTATTATAACATCAGGTGGCAGATGTAGTGCCAGAGACAAGCACAAGGGAACAGAGAGATGCACCATCCTCTGGAGAAGGAGGCTGGAGAACAGGGCCCTAATATCACCATCCATTACAGCTGGTTAAGGTCCCTGATGTTCTCATCATTCATGAATTTCTCATCATCTCAGGAGTTCTGCATCATGAAAATAACCTGGTTAAAATGCAAATTCCTACTCAGGCAGGGAGAACACATAAACGCATGCATGCCTATTTACATGCATTACTTTTTGAAACCAGATTTATTTGTGTTATTTGGCAGAAAACAAAGCTGGAGGTATGAGACAAAGGACGAAAGACTTAAATGTGGAGCTTCTAGAAGGCTTCTAAGATAAAATAGGAAAAGGAGAAAGAGAGCAGTGAGAGATTAAGGTGTCAGGCAGAAAGGCAGGAAACTGCCCAACTCTCAGCTTTGGGAAACTAATCCAGACTAGCGTCTTTTGTTATCCTAACGTGTGGTCACCCAGAGGTCCTCAAAATGTGGCCCTCAGACCTCCTGCAACAGGTCCACCGGCATATACTACTAAAAATGCACAGTCCTGGCCCATTCCTAGACCACCTCTGACAGAAAGCACTACTATTCCTTCTCTCCTCCAAGATGATTATTTGCTCCTTCTTTCCTCTAAGATAACTATTCCCCTTTCATAGGAGTGGTGTGTTCCCAATGGGGCTATTTCTTCTGTGTCCTTAAGTGAAGAAAGTATAGCAGACTGACTGATAAAATAAAAAATGTTACTGTTTCACATTATGGTCAACATGTAATGTGAGTGAGAAATAACTTTTTCTTTTTATAAGCCACTGAGATACGGGGAGTTATTTGTTACTGCACCATAACCAAGCCAAAGCTACCTAATACACCTACTGAATAAAAATTTCCAGAGGAGACAGTGGATCCTAGCAATCTGCATTTTAACATGCTCCCTGTGTGACCCTCATTCTCATGAATAACATCTGAGCAAAGACTCCTCTTTGGGAAGTAAGGCTTTTATCAGCTTGAGAGTTGAACGCTGCTCACAAAATAGACATTCAACGTTTTAGGTTTCAGTAGTACAGCATACATATGAATCTTACTTCCTCAGTCTGTCACAGTCCTGGAAATTAAGGAAAACTAAAGCAAGTTAGCTCAGGTAGATGGGCTTCCCTGATAGCTCAGCTGGTGAAGAATCCGCCTGGAATGCAGGAAACCCTAGTTTGATTCTTGGGGCAGGAAAATCCACTGGAGAAGGAATAAGCTACTCACGCTAGTTTTCTTGGGCTTTCTCTGTGGCTCAGCTGGTAAAGAATCCACCTGCAATGGGGGAGACCTGGGTTTGATCCCTGAGTTGGGAAGACCCCCTGGAGAAGGGAAAGGCTACCCACTCCAGTATTGTGTGAGAATTGCATGGACTGTATAGTCCATGGGGGTCACAAAGAGTCAGACACAACTGAGTGACTTTCACTTTCAAAGCAAGGTAGAGGCAGTCTCAGCAGCTCATCAGCAAGCATTTACTTGAGTTCCTGCTTTATAAAAGGCACTGGGCCAGATGCTGTAGGTGAATTCCTTGCACCAACACTAAAAGTCCCCAATCCTCCAAGACTTGTCATCCATGAGGCCCTGACAGTGCCAGTTTTCTCTCTCAGAATTGGGCAGAAATGGGCTTCCCTGGCCCTGTGATGAAGAGGGGCTTTGGTAGGAGGGTGAGGAAAATTCTACTGGGCAAATGCTCACTTCTAATAGACATGGCAGTGCCATGCTTCTTCTGAAGTACAAGCCAACGAAACATCCCTGCTTTACACCCTCCAGACTCCTTACCAGGGCAGAGATGGCCCTTTGTGAACTAACCCAGGCTTTCCTTTCTGGTCTCCTACCTGCTATAACATCCCCAGCTGCCCTCCTGCAAGTACCTCCAGCCACTCAAAAGTATTTTTTACAGTCAAATCACTACCCTCTCCTTTTCATTTCTGGGCTTTTGCCCATTCTGTTTCCTGGCCTGGAATGTGCTAGACCAGGTAACCCCAGTGCTCAGTTAATGTGCTGCCTCCTTCAGGAAGACTTCTCTGACACCCCTTGCCTACAAAGGAAAACAAAATTTGAAAAACTAGGTGAGGTGGCCCTCTTACAGGCTCAGCCAGTGCTTCTGAACTTCCTCTCTCCATCATGATCACCATGTGTGGAATCTTTCGATTTAAATGTCCATTGCTCTACTAGCCTGGAAGCATCCAGGGGAGGGGATTTCTCTGGCCTACAGTATCCTCTTCAGCCGTCACCTTGCCTGACACATGGCAGATGCTCAGTATATATTTGTGGAGGGAATGAACAAACAAGGAACATAAAAACTATCAGAACAGCTCCTTTCTGAAACTACTATGGGCTGGGATGCAGGTAATTTTTATTAAATTTCTCACCATGCCATGAATCTGCCAATAACTTGTCTCCGCCTCACCCCACATCTATCCACTCTTCTGTTTGGTGGGTCCTTCAGGGTTCTGGGCCTGATCACCTGCTGAGCTGTCTCTGGGCTGAATGAGGACCTGGGGAAGGCAGGGCATGGGCTCATGCCTAGCTCACTGAGCACCTATTATGTGCCAGGACACAAAATGTGCATCTCAAAAAATGCTCCCACCATACTGGGAGGCCAAGTTCATTGTTTTTTTAACCCTTATAAAGTTGTGAAATACAGTATTTGAATAGGCAAACACCAAAAGCATAAATATAGAGCTTAACACAGTACAGTCCACAAACAACTGTTGAACCCCCAGTCAGCTGGGTAAGCTGAGTTTCCACTCCAAAGCCTCAAGGACCAATCAGGCCACAAGCTTCTCCCTACTCCTCAGGTAAGTGCTTCCCTGTTTCTTTGAAGACACCTAAGTGTGCTTCTGGAGAAGGCAATGGCACCCCACTCCAGTGTTCTTGCCTGGAAGATCCCATGGACAGAGGAGTCTGGTAGGCTGCAGTTCATGGGGTTGCTGAGAGTTGGACACGACTCAGTGACTTCACTTTCACTTTTCACTTTTATGCATTGGAGAAGGAAATGGCAACCCACTCAAGTGTTCTTGTCTGGAGAATCCCAGGGATGGGGGAGCCTGGTGGGCTGCCGTCTCTGGGGTCGCACAGAGTTGGACACGACTGAAGTGACTTAGCAGCAGCGGCAGCAGCAAGTGTGCTTCCCCAAACAACAGAGTATTGTGCTTTTGAAAATATCTTAGTAAACTATAGTTGTCATACAAGAAACAGCATGTTTTGAAATTGCAGATTTGGGGATGAATATCCTTATTATCAGGCTTCCCAGGTGGTGCTAGTGGTAAAGAATTTGTCAACCAGTGTAGGAGACATAAGAGATGCTGGTTCCATCCCTGGGTCAGGAAGATCCCCTGGAGGAGGGCATGGCAACCCACTCCAGTATTCTTTCCTTGAAAGTCCCATGGACAGAGGGGCCTGGAGGGCTACAATCTATAGAGTCACAAAGAGTCAAACACAACTGCAGCAACTTAGTGCACGCGCACACACACACACACACACACACACACATATCCTTATTATCTCAATTTCTCAGATGAGAACAGGGAGACACAAAGAGGTGAGGTGGGCTCTTCAGGGGTCCCACCCTCCCTCTCCCACAAATACACACTGGAAGGAGGTTCAGCCTTCAGGGTTCCAGCCTGATCCCCCCCACTTCACTATTTCCGACCTGCATGTGGGAAACCCTAGGCGACACCACTGTAGCCCCAGCAAGGCTGGGATGGGGGAGGCACAGTCTCAGGAGGGCTTGGGGTGACAGCGGTGGGCTCCAACCTGGATCCCAGGAAGTCCATGGGGACAGAGTGAAGGAAAGGAATGAGCTTACATTTGGGCTTTGTTTCCCAGGCTTTCAAGTCAGAGTGAAGCAAAACTCTAGCCTCCTTCTTCTATTCTAGCAGCTCTTTTGACCTGTCCAGCCCTCCACACGCAGGCGCAGAGTAGATGGAAGTACCTGGGACTTAGGACCCCAGGTCAGAACCATTCAGGTCCTCATTCTTCCTAACAAAAACCCTGAGAAAAATCCAAAGTTTTACTAACCAAAAAGAAGCATGTGAAAACACCTTGGGAATTAAAGATTCTCCTCAATCAGGGGTACATGCATGAAGCGGCAGTGGTTCAAATTCCGAATGTGTCCCTCTCCTTTCAAGGACCTTGGGCAGGGTCTCTACTGCCCTGATCTGCCTCAGTTTCTCCCTTTAATGGTGAGGAGGAGGGTGGTGGTGACAGCACCCACTGCTCCTGGAGCTGCTGGGAGAATCCACTGAGATGATGCACGCAAAGCATTCAGCACAGTGCCAGGCGCTCAGGAGGGGTTTCATTAATTAAAAAAAAAAAATTTCTTATTTTATTTTTTTTAATCATCAGTAAAAAACAACACTGCATGAGAGAGAAAGAGTGGACCTTCAGCTCTGAAAACCCCTCAAGTGTGTGCCCTGCGGCCTTTGCTGAAGAACGTTCCAGCAGGTGTGGAAGAAATTTCCACTGACTGCCCTACCGAGGACGCTGACCTGGACGGCACCAGCTGCAGAGGCAACCACTGAGCCCTCAGTGGGGCTGAGTAGCAGGAGAAGGGGACTTATCGTCATCTGAAACTGTCCCAGGGAAGTCATCTTGCCAAGAGGCCACTGGAGTGTTGGGGAGGGATGTGGGCCTTCCTGGGGCTGCGTCATCCGGCACAGAGCAGCTGGTCCCCACCCCAACCTCTTCCCACCCATCCCACATGTACAGACCCTGATCCTGGGCACCTGGCCACTGTGGGCCTCCCTGTTCCTACTCCCAGGGCCAGCCTGGGGTGCCTGGGTGATGGGTCAGTTGCAGCTATGCACCCCTCACCATGGAATCAGGCTGTGGAGAGCAGACACCCTCTCAAAGACACTTAGGGTGAGGTAAGTGTGTTATTCCAGGATGCAGGGGACACCTTGGGACCCTGAGGCTGGAACTTCTGGTGAACCAGGACATTCAAAGGCATGGACATGGGATGGGCCAAGGGTCCGGGGGGCGGGGCTACAATCTCTTTCCCTCTGCTCCCTACATCCCTGCTTGGTTCTCCCTCCTCTTCCTTCCCCTCCCAGACCCCTACCTTCCTCCCTTACCCTCCCAGGGTGATTAGTCAGAATCTCCAAAGATTAGTTGGTTTCCTTGGGCAGCCATAACAAGTTACTACAAACTTGATGGTTAAAATCAATAGTAATTGATGCCCTCACAGTTAGAGTCTGGAAGTCTGAAATCAAGGTGTCTATAGGGGTGGTTCCTCCTGGAGGGTCTGAAGGATAATTCACTCTTCCCTTTCCTCCCAGTTTCTGGTGGCCAATGCTGGGCATTCCTCTGCTTCAGAGCACATCACCTCAAACTGCTGCTCTGCCTTCCCTTGTGTGTGTCAAATCTCCCTCCACCAGTCATCAGACTTAGTGCCCCGCCTAATCTCAGGGTTATCTCATCTGTAGATCTTTAACTTAACTACATTGACAAAAACTCCTTTTCCACATAAGGTTCTGTTTTGAAGTTCTGGGTGAGTATATATCTTTTGGGGGGTTGCTACTTAACCACTAAACTCCTTTTTCTCTCCACTGGCCCAGCTTTTACTTCCATGCCCTTTCCCCACCCCTTCCTTCCTTCGTCTCTCCCTTCCCCTTCTCTCCCTCCTTCCTTCCCTCCACCACACTCTCCCCTCACCTACTGACCGCGTCATGGAACTTTATGGAGCTGATATCCAGCAACAGCTAGTCTAGAATTTTTAATTAAAAATTCTTGGGAAAAAGGATTTGCCTGGGACAGCCTAGTCAGGTGGCCAATCAGATGTGGGCTGAGAGGCAAGGTTCATCACCAGTTGGTTGGTTACCAGGTAGGTGCAGGCAGGATGACCTGGCCCCCATGGAAGGCTGTGGTGCCCTGATGGACCTGCCTCTAAATGGATCCAGTGTATGTGTCGTCAGAACTGGCTGTCCGGTGCCTGTAGCTAATGGGGCATCGACAGAACTTCAAGATCCCTCTCTCTTGCTTGGATTTAATAAATTCACTCTGTCTGGAAACCCACTCTTTCTGGGGTTATATTTTAATGCCAGGAGGAGTAGCTTTTCTAGCTTGCTTGACTTTAAGACTCACGTAAGGAATGAAGACATTTTGCTAAAAATGTAGATGATCAGATGCTTTCTCTAGAATCTGTGTTTTGACACTCTAGAAGATTCTTACAGTCAGTAAATTGTGGAAAATATCACCATAGGGTACAGTGTCTTTCCAATGTCAAAAATTCTCTTATTCCCCCAAAGTCTATTCCCTAAGCACAAATTCCTTTGACCAACCTAAAGAGAAAATTTGGTGAAATTGTGCAATGCCAGACTGGGAGTGTGGCGTCTGTGTAGTTAAGAATGTGGGCTTTAGTGCACAGATCTGACCCTTCTGGCTGGTGACCCTGGGCTCTATGGCTTATCTAAGCCTCACAATCATCTGTAAAGTGGGGATAGTAATAGTCTCATTGGTTTGTTGTGAAGATTAAAGACAGGAGTAAACATAAGAGATCTTTTGAGCACTCCCTCTGTTGAACGCTCAAGCTGGACCTCTCCCAAAGCAGCTAGCACTGCAGGTGGGTGGCAGAGAATAAAGGGCCTTATCCTTGGGGTTGGAGCAGTGACTACACCTGGCCAGGTAGCCAAATGAGATTTACCTCTACAGAATTGAGACTCTTTGAGGGAAGAGAAAGAGTGGGTGGCAAGGGATGAATACTGGCTTAGAAGAAACCATGCCTGTCACATCTTCAGGCATCTCAGGGTGCTTTGTTTATTTCTCCAGGCAAGAATACTGGAGTGGGTAGCTGTTCTCTTCTCCAGGGGATCTTCCTGACCCAGGGATCGAACCCAGGTCTCCTGCATTACCAGCAGATTCTTTACCATCTGAGCTACCAGGGATGTTCTTTAATTTTCGTTTAAGATTCACAAGTCGAGAGAGTAGCACAGTGAGCCCCATGGACCATGGACCAGTTGCAAGAACCACCTTTCACCATTCGTATTTTGTTTCTTTCCCTTCCTCACCACCTTTGGCACCCACAACCTTGGAGTAGTATATATCAATCGTTTCACTTTTGTTTTTTATTTCTTAAGCATCCTTTGTTTCTTAGAGTACTTTCAGGTTCATGCTAAAATTGAAGGGAAAATGCAGAGATTTCCCTATAACCCCTGTCCCCTGTATACATAACCTCCCCCACTATCAACAACCCCCACTTTAGGGGTATAGTTTTACAATCAATGAAACTACATCCACATATCTTTATAACCCAGAGCCCATAGTTCACTAGGGTTCATTCTTAGTGTTGTGCACTTTGTGGGTTTGGACAACTGTATAGTGACATATAACTGTTCCCGTTTTAAATGCCAGAATGTATATTTCTGACAGATACCACCTGCCATGACATGAGCCTTCTGATGGGATGTTGTGGAAAGCACTGGGCACCACCTACAAAGGAGTATTGCCACAAATACTTAGCCTGAACTGAAGTAAGCTCTAGAGTTTACAACAACTACAGGGAATGGTAGAGGGCAGGGTATGTTCTAAATCACCACCTAGAAATAGTTAAATCTATAAGGGAGGACATTCTACAGGCCAGATAACCCAGTTTTCTTTTTAAACTAATGAACGCCATAAAAGAGGAAGGAAAACTGCTACAGATTAAAACAATCTAATGAGACCTATCAACCAAATGTAATGTGGGGGTCAGGAGAAAAGTTTTTATTGGGAATAACCCAATCATAAAGACAGAGGGATTGGGCATTAAATGATAATAGAAAATTATTGCTAGTCTGCAGGGGGGTAGCTTATAATGGCATGGTAGTCATTATTATCATCTAGGTCCTCACCAGGGTTTCTGTTTCCACTCCAGTATTTCTGCCTAGGAAATCCCATGGACAGAGGAGCCTGGCAGCCTGTGGTCCATGGTGTCGAAAAAGAGCTGGACATGATTGAGCAACTAAACAGCAATGATAACAACAACCAAAAAAAGCATTTCTTTTGACCTCAACACACAGGACAGACTCAGAAGCACCCCAAGACCTTGGTCCCAGAGCGGGCTCCACCAGTACACCACTGGTTGTCAGGTATTGCACTCGGCATGGCTCAGCCGCAGCATCTTCACCTGCAAAATGTGCAGGATGGAAGAGGTTTCATCTGCAGCCTCCCACCTCCTACCCCCAGCACCCTGACAACGTTAGTTCCAGGGCCATCTCTACCCTTCTCCATGCTGACGCCCTCCTGAAATCAAGAGGTGCAGTACAGGGACCTGATGCTTTAGACAAACCATGCTTCTGTGTATGTATCACAGTAACTTCACTGATTCCAGAGACAATATTATTGATTACCATTTAGCTTGTGGGCCACTCTGAGATTCTTATCTCCATTCACCCTAAGAGCCTGCCTTGGCTCAGTCTCCATCCAGGGAATGACACTATTAAATGCCTTTCTGATTCCTGTCTCCTTATTTTTATACTTTGTCAAGATTATTTTAGCAAATAAGGCCCATGTATTATTATTATTCAAATAGCTGTGATCACTCTAACTCAAGATGGGTAGATCCCAAACTGGCTCTGGTAACCACAGACTCATAATAATAAAAATGCCTTCCAATTCCACACAGTAGCTCAAATTTTTAAAGTGCATTTGTGTGGATTATAGCCTCCTTTTAACTTCATAGTCACCCTAGACTAGGGCTGACAGGCATTCTTATCCCCATTTCACAGACTGAATAGTTGAGGTTATAAGGAAGTGAAATGAGAATTGAAGACTTAGGAGCCTAACTTCCAAGCCCAGTTTCTACTACATTTTTATGCCCTTGGGCAGTGCTGGAGCCCCACCAGGCTACAGTTAAGTTGACTGCACATCAGAATTATCCAGGACAATCCCAGTTTGCACCTGTTAAGCTGTGTAATTATCATTTCACTCTAAAAATATGTTCCAGCTTGAATGATAAATTATACAGTTCAAAAGCCCTAGAACGTGAAGAGCATGGACCAAACCACCAAGTTTCAATCTTGGTTGCACAACAGAATCACTGAGGGAGATTATTTAAGCTTCCAAAGCTCAGACACTGCCCAAAACAAATAGATCAGAATATTTGCAGGGGTGGGACCAGGCATTGTATTTGGTTGGAGCTTCTTAGGTGATTCTAAGTGCAGTCAGAGCTGTGACCAGAGACAGATGCTTTCATTCTGCATCAGCATCACCTGGGAGCTTGTTCCACTGAGGATGCCCTCATTCCATCTGAGCCCTACTGACTGAATCAGAACTGCATTTGCTCAGTATCCCCCAGGGTTCCACCTACAAGTCAAGGTTGTGAAGTTGACTGCTTCTGAATCACTTGGCCAATATCATTTGGCTGATGAGAGCCTCAGCAGGGCCTTCCAGTCTTGTGTTGCCTCAGTAGGTCCCCATGGTGGATGTCCTAGTTAACCATGCAGGTTAACACTTGGAGATACCATAGTTCAGTTCAGTTCAGTCGCTCAGTCATGTCCAAATCTTTGCGACTCCATGAACTGCAGCATGCCAGGCCTCCCTGTCCATCACCATCTCCTGGAGTTCACTCAGACTTACCACCATCGAGTCAGTGATGCCATCCAGCCATCTCATCCTCCGTCATCCCCTTCTCCTCCTGCCCCCAATCCCTCCCAGCACCAGAGTCTTTTCCAATGAGTCAACTCTTCGCATGAGGTGGCCAAAGTACTGGAGCTTCAGCTTTAGCATCATTCCTTCCAAAGAAATCCCAGAGCTGATCTCCTTCAGAATGGACTGGTTGGATCTCCTTGCAGTCCAAGGGACTCGCAAGAGTCTTCTCCAACACCGCAGTTCAAAAGCATTGATTCTTCGGCGCTCAGCCTTCTTCACAGTCTAACTTTCACATCCACACACGACTACTGGAAAAACCATAGCCTTGACTAGACGGACCTTAGTCGGCAAAGTAATATCTTTGCTTTTGAATATGCTATCTAGGTTGGTCATAACTTTTCTTCCAAGGAGTAAGCGTCTTTTGATTTCATGGCTGCAGTTACCATCTACAGTGATTTTGGAGCCCAGAAAAATAAAGTCTGACACTGTTTCCACTGTTTCCCCATCTATTTCCCATGAAGTGATGGGACTGGATGCCATGATCTTAGTTTTCTGAATGCTGAGCCTTAAGCCAACNGACTACTGGAAAAACTATAGCCTTGACTAGACGGACTTTAGTCGGCAAAGTAATGTCTCTGCTTTTGAATTTTCATTCAAGTCATTGGTAAATGTATTAATGAGGACGAGGCTTAGTTGAAAGAACACTGCATTAAGCTGTTAACATCCTCCCTTTAGGCTGAAGTTGGAAGTCTGCTCCCAGCTCCAGATAGAGGCCAGTCAGTTGGTGAGCACATACCGCTTGGTATAGTGACTCAGTGCTTTCTGTAATCAGTCCAATCCTGGGGGCATTCATTCACGTCTAGGCCACATTCTCAATCTTATTCATAAGCAGATCAAGAGAAACTTAGCAAGTGCCTTATATGTACAGTTACACTGTGTTTGCCTCATTTCCTTGTTGCACCAGCATAGTAACTGTGTACAGGAGGAGAATTAGGTCAGTACAGTTTGGCTGTGCCCCATTCTTGAACTTCTCTCTCCCAGCCCTACATGCCCACTGTACCAGACCACCAGGCCTCCTGGAGTACCACGCATTCTCTGCCAATGGCTTGTACATCCTCATTCTGCCTAATGAGACCAACCGCTTCTGCATTCAGCATCAAACTCTTTGTTCCTCCCTCACAGTCTGGCTCTGGCATCATCTGTGGAATTTCCCATACTCCCCTTCCCTTCCTGGCAGAGTAGTTGCTTCCCCTCTGTGCTGAGTGGTTCCTTGTACCACCAATATCAGACTGCTTGCCACTTGCCTTACCACCTGATGGATGTCAGTTGCCTCTTTCACCTGAGCCTGGCTGGCCTGTGAATGCTGTCCTCTTTGTATCTCCAGGGGAGTACTTGGTCCCTGGGAGAGCTTCAGAAAGGGATCTGCTTGTTTGTTGTTATTCTGCTGAATGGTTGATTTTCTGTGAACATTGTGGATCTCAGGGTTCACTGCCTCCTCTTCTAAGTCCTTCCCAAGCTGCCTTTAATTATCACATCTAAAGTTTTGCTGGAGATTTGTATGATGTTCTCCAGTGTGTAATTTGCATACTCCCTTTTCTAACTTCTGTTGAAAATTAAAATCTATTTGCATCTTGTTAAGCTTTTGGCCTTTCCCACATATTCAGCANTAAGTCCTTCCCAAGCTGCCTTTAATTATCACATCTAAAGTTTTGCTGGAGATTTGTATGATGTTCTCCAGTGTGTAATTTGCATACTCCCTTTTCTAACTTCTGTTGAAAATTAAAATCTATTTGCATCTTGTTAAGCTTTTGGCCTTTCCCACATATTCAGCAATTCCTCACTCTGCTAGTAATGCTTTAGAAATCTCATTTGCACATTCTCTTCCTAGAGGGAACTTAAAAAGTGACTGTTAAGCCCAGAGGTGGATCTTTCTTTAGAGTATCAAGGAGATTTGATGAAATCTCTGTACTCTGTCTTATTTGGGTAAGACAGCACTGATAACCACACTTGTTTAATTCTTTTCAGGTCTAATTTCAGTTCCCTTGGCAAAAAACAGTGGAATAGGAGTTGATGAGGTCTCCATTTTGCCATCCATTGGCTTTGTCCCATTCAAGTGGTAGCCTTGATCATCACCTTGATTCAAGTATAACTTTGTAGTTCTTTGTTGCTACTAACTTCTGTTTTGTTTCTATGACACACATTTGTTTATCTGGGGACGTCATCTCCTAGATGTTTCCCTAAAATGTTTGCAGCATGCTTTTGTTCTATTTCTATATCTTTCTTCCCAGATTTCTTGTTAGAGTATTCAAGTTTCTGACCTTTGTTTAACACCTATATTTATGAATACCCTTTCTGTGTTTAGATGACCGTAGAGCTTTGAGAAAGACTGAACTCCTGTCATATTTCAGCAGAAGTGTAAGTATTTTCTAGGAGGAAATGTTTGCATAGAAAGGTACATTTTAGCCTGTTCCTTATGTGGCCAAGGCTTACAGCGT
>SJYA01002905.1:1858932-1886818 GCA_006410615.1 Neotragus moschatus | reverse complement strand
GGGGGCTCCAAAATCACTGCAGATGATGATTGCAGCCATGAAATTAAAAGACGCTTACTCCTTGGAAGAAAAGTTATGACCAACCTAGACAGCATATTAAAAAGCAGAGACATTACTTTGTCAACAAAGGTCCATCTAGTCAAGGCTATGGTTTTTTCAGTAGTCACGTATGGGTGTGAGAGTTGGACTATAAAGAAAGCTGAGCACCGAAGAATTGATGCTTTTGAACTGTGGTGTTAGGGAAGACTCTTGAGTGTCCCTTGGACTGCAAGGAGATCCAACCAGTCCATCCTAAAGGAGATCAGTCCTGAGTATTCATTAGAAGGACTGATGTTGAAGCTGAAGCTCCAGTACTTTGGCCATTTGATGCGAAGAGCTGACTCATTTGAAAAGACCCTGATGCTGGGAAAGATTGAGGGCAGGAGAAGGGGACAACAGAGGATGAGATGGTTTGATGGCATCTCTGACTCAATGGACCTGAGTTTGGGTAAACCCCGGGAGCTGGTGATGGACAGAGAGGCCTGGCGTGCTGTGGTTCATGGGGTTGCAAAGAGTAGGACACGATTGAGCGAGTGAACTGAACTGAACATATACTCTTCACAAGGTGTATGAGAATAAAAAGAACATTCATCAGTTTAACAACATCTGACCATATTTGGCAGTTCGTGAGTGTGTGTTCTCAGTTGTTCAGTAATGTCTGACTTTTTGTGACTCCATAGACTGTAGCCCACCAGGCTCCTCTGTGCATGGGATTTCCCAGTTAAGAATACTGAAGTCAGTTGCCATTTCCTACTCAAGGGGATCTTCCTGACTTAGGGCACAAACAAAGTCACATCCATTCTTATTATATACTTCGTTGGTCCTAAGCTCCCACCTGTCTAACTAACTCACTGCCTCTCTCTTTCCTTTGCCCTCCCTGCACCCCTGTTTTACAAAAACTGCAGGTCCTTACCTCTCCAGAAGGATCAAACCTGTTCCCAAGAATGGAGAAACTGATGGGTTGACTCAGAGCCTAGTTTAAGGTTACTTTCCCTCTCAAAGTTGATGGAGGAAGTCCATCCTGCCCAAAGTGTTACATTTGACTGCTGCCCAGATAGAGCCCCTGATGATCCAGGTGCCTGGTCCAGCCTCCCAGGGTCTTAAGAGGGAATATCACAGTCTCTGTGCAGCCACCCTTGACCACAGCACCCCAAGCAGGGTTCTGTATTGATGGAGCTGAACTTTAAACTTAGAATAGCTGACAAGAAGGAGCTCTTATCCCAGGATGAGCTCTCCTAGCTGGGGGTGGCGGGGGAGGGTAGTCATGGGTATCTGTCCTGGTAGCTGACCTGAGATGACACCAATGCCATCAACACAAGAGTTTAGCATTCCTCAACGTCATGAGGGTTCCCTGGTTCTCTCAAGAGGTTTCACGGCCTTCATGCAAATTTGCCTACCCTGCCCCAGAGCTTAGTATACCAGGAGGCACAGAAGGGGACAGATGGGGATTATCAGCCATACAAAGGCCTGGTGTGCCTCTGGCAGGGCCAAGGAGCCCCCATCTTCTGTTTCTCAGAGAGTCCTTGTAGCTTTCTTCTAGACCTATGCATTGTTGGCAACTTGAAAAGTCACCCCCTGTTACCAAACTAACTGCAGAGTTTTGAGGCAGCCGTACTCCATGCCAGCATCATGCTGGTCAAACTGCAGGATGTATCTCTCTGCCCACAGCCTCCCCAACTGCCCATTTCACTCAGAGTAAAACCCAAGGCCTACAGGCTCCCAAGCAATCTGCCCTGTGGCCACTTTCTCTCTGCCCACGTCTCTTGAGGCTCTTCCTCCTCCCTACCCTACCTCTGTCCCCTCCACACCAGGTATACCAGCTCCTCTGACACACAAGGCACGTTCTTGCTCCAGAGTCTTTGCCCTGCCTATTCCCCTGTCCCGGTGCTTTACCCCTAGACACGGGCAAGACTAACTCCCAACTCCATCAAGTCTTGCCTCAAACATTTTCTTCTCTTTGAGACCTATGGTAGCAGTTTTGTTTAAAATTACAACCAGGACCCATGCTGCCAGCTCCCTCTCCACCCACCTTATCTTATTCTGTTTTTTTGCAACTGAATTTGCCTTCTACCACACCACATACTTTTCCTCTTTATACTCCTTATTCCTTATTGGCCATCTCCCTCTGGTAGAATATAAACTTTGGAGCAAAATAGACAACTTCCCTCTTCCATTTGCTCATGAGTATGTCCCTAGTGCCTAGAACAGTGCCCGCAGCACAGAGGCCCTCAGTAAATATTCACAAAATGAATGAATGTATGAATTTTCAAGACATCTGGAGGTTGGTAGAATTATAGTACCCATTTTACAGACAAAGAACTGCAACTCAGAGGCAGGAGGTCACGCAAGAGTCAGTTATTAGCACCAGGGCACACAGGCTTTAGAGTCAGTCTCTGGGTTTGTTCAAAGGATCCCACAGTGCCGCTCCAGGGCATATTAGAAAACTCTAATTAAAAAAAGATACATGTACCCCAATGTTCACAGCAGCACTATTTACAATAGCCAAGACATTGAAGCAACCTAAGTGTCCATTGACAGATGGGTAGATAAAGAAGATGTGGTACATTATACAATGGAGTACTATTCAGCCATTTAACAGAATGAAATAATACCATTTGCAGTAACATGTATGAACCTAGAGATTATCATACTACGTGAGGTAAGTCAGAGAAAAACAAATATCATATGATATCAGTTACATGTGGAATCTAAAATATGACACAAATGAACTTATCTACAAAACAGAAACACACTCACAGACATCAGAAACAAACTTGTGGCCATCGAAGGAGAAAGAGGGGAGAGATAAATTAGGAGGATGAGACTAACAGATACATACTGCTAAATATAAAACAGGTAAACAACAAGGACCTACTGTATAACAAAGGGAACTAAACTCAAAGATCTCATAATAACATATAAGGGAAAAGAATCTGAAAAGGAATATGTATATTTAACTGGATCACTTTGCTGTACATTCGAAACACAACATTTTAAATTAACTATATTTCAATTATTTTAAAAAAAGGATCTCAGTGCACACAAAAATGTGGATACTTTAGGTACAGTTGAGGAATAAGAATTTAATTTTATTTTTAGGAGAAAAATTCTGGAAGTAGTAGAGTGGAAATGAGAAGGATATAAGATAACTTTGGTCACCTAAGAATGTGGGTACACATTATAATCCTGTCCTTAAAAACAGATTTGGAATCTGTACCCCAAGCTGCTAGAGGAAAAGAAGACCAGACTGATCCTTCCTTTCCAGAGACTTCAAAGTATTAACCTGCCTACTGGATGGAGATAGTGTCACTTGAGGTCAGCTACTAGGAAAAACTCCAAGATGTGCTGTAAGAAACTACCTTAACACAGGGATTGAAACAATAGGCCTTTCTTACTGCTCTCTGGGCTGTTTGTCAAACTAGGTGTGTCCACTGATCTAGGCCTGGCTCAGCTGATCTCCTCTGGGCTCACCAAAGCAGCCAGAGTCCCAGGTGGGGTGCTGGGACTGGCTAGCCTATCATGGTCTCAGTCACATGTCTGGAAGGCTGCTGGATGGGGCGATGGAGAGGCTGGGGTATTGTGTCCCTTATCATCCAGCAGGCTAGCTCTGGCTTGTCCATGCAGCAGCTGCAGCACAGTTCCAGGAGAGCAGTGGAAGCATGCCAGGCTGCCTGAGTTGATGCACAGTCAGCCAGTCAATCGGCTGCATGTTATTAGTTGGGAGGCCAGCCCAGATTCAAGGGGGTGGGGAATAGATCCTACACCTTGATAGGATTTACTGCAAGGATTTGGTGCAAGGAAAGAGGCATTGTGGTCATTTCTGAGATACAAACAAAAAAACAGGTTGACTTAGGGTAATAGACACGCACAATATAAAGCTATAGACCAAGCGAGAGATAAATAATGAGGGTTAGAAAGATGAGGCGGGCAGAGGAGAGAGTCCTATGCCAGAAAACTAGTCTATCTTTTGAACACATATTCACGTGCATCTCCTATAGGCCAGGCACTGTGCTGGTCCTGGGGATGAGAGTGGAGATGGATCTGGAACCACTCTCCCTGGGGGACATTTTAGACCAAGAGACAGATCAGGGAGGCCACCTTTTAATTCACCATGATCAGTGCAAGGGATCTGTGGACATCTGTGGGAACTCACAGGAGGGGAGCCTAAGCTGTCTGGGTCAGGGAATGAAACACAGATGCCTTCAGGGAATAAACTCAGAAACCCAAAACAAGATTCATGGCACTAATGATGCCACAGAGGGGTGCAAAGAGAGAAGAACACTAGAGGCAGGGGAATGGCATGTGCAGAACCCCAGACACAATGGTATGTGCAGAACCCCAGACACAAGAAAGGGTGAGACTACGGGACTTCCCTGGCAGTCCAGTGGTTAAGATTTCGCCATACAATGCAGGGGATGCAGGTTCAACCCCTAGTCAAGGAGCTAAGATTCCACATGTCTCATGGCCAAAGAAACAAAACATAAAACAGAAGCAATATTGTAACAAATTCAATAAAGACTTTAAAAATGGTCCATGTCAAAAAAGTCTTGGGAAAAAAAAAAAAAGAGAGTAGAGACTTGTGGATTCAATATAGCTGGAGGGAAGGAAGATGGGAGTTGAAGGCATGAATGGAGATGCAAGAGAAACCAGGGAACTGAGTCTTCACATGGAAAGATCTGATCAGTATTTAGAAAAACCACTTGCCCTTTGAGCATGAAAGATGAACTTTTTTTGGGGGGGGGCGGGGTTCGGAGTGCAGTGGAGGAGGAAAACAAGATGAGAAGTCCAGTTAGGCTGCTCCAACAATTCAAGGATGAAAAAGAGACAGAGTAGAGAAAGATTTCAAAATAAAAACCTTCAGGATGGGTCCTTGCCACAAGGAGACAGAAAAATTTAGAATGTTGTCTGGGAAATCTGGCTTCAGCCAGTTAAATAGACGGAGGCACTATTCAACAAGATAGAAAATCTTGGCTGAAGGAAGTCCTCTTAATTGAGCACAAAATGTGATTCTGAGCTTCCCAGCAGCAAAGGCAAAGAAAAACCAAAATAAATGACCTCATCTCACTGCTCCTAACAGGATGCAGAGCTGTGCAGCATCGAAGCCAAATTTTCTCATCAGGTATACAAGGGGATTCCACCAAGGGAATCTTCATGGAAAGGACCACAAACCAAAGACAGACAGTCATTTTATAAAAGAAGCAGAAATGTTCTTGCAGGACTGTTCTGTGTATTGACCTCTGATAAGAGCTGAGAACATGATATTAAATCACAGCTGTGTAGTCATTTGTGCAAGGAAGTCTGTATAATGGCCTTGGGATCTCTCATTTGCTGAAGAGCTTTGAGTTTTTGGTATCTAGAGAAGTGAGGGGTTGGATACAAATGGAAGGAACTTGCACTGATAAATACATTTTATTTTATAAACTTGAAACTAAGAGTTCATGACCTTAGTGTATAAGTTAGTGCCAAGATAATTTTAAAGGAGAAAAATATAAAAGCTCCAATTCCAGCAAACACCATTAACAACATAATCAAGTAACTTAGAGTTTCATTTTTAAATGTTGAAACAGAATCCATTGTGGGGTTTCTTTTAATTACACTTCTTCCTGATTAACCTGGGTTTATTATAGAAATTTGGAAAATTCAGAGAAGCAGAAACGGAACAACCTCAAATCACCTCTAATCTGAGCAGAGATGACCAACTACTGTTAATATTGCAGTGTATAAATCTTTTCAGTTGTTTTTCTAGGTCTACAAATAAGTAAACATTTTTCTTTTAAAAAGGTTGGGATAAGGCTGGATCAATTGTTTCATCTCCTGCTTTTTCTCAGTCACATTTGCCAATGACAAATAGAAAAGGAATTTACTTTCTCATGACCTCTCTTGATTTCTCAAAATGCATGTCTTTTGTCATTTGTGCAGACTTTCTGTAGTCTCTCTGCTTGTTCTCACTAGCTTCCTAAAAAAAGAGAACTTGACTTTTTCTTGCCAAGGACTTAATTGTGTCATTTATAATAGAAATCTCGGGGCTTGGCATCTTAGCACAGGGAGAGAGAAATATGCTTAACGCTGTGTGCTTCACAGAAAGTACTAGAATAATTAGCTACCCAAGGCCACTTCTGAACAGGTTGTGGCCTTGCGGCCTCCTCTGCTGGGTAACTTCCCCGGGGAAAATTCTCCTCCGGTAACTACCACAGGGATATAACCTTCATTCTTACTCTTTCCTGCCATGTCACTACAGTAGATGGTAAAAATGGCCACAGTACTTTATTATTTCTCCCATCAACAGAGAAAGTCTATCTCCTTGCCCTAGGAATCAGAGTTTGTGATTTGCTTTGGCCAATGGAAATGGCATGTGTGACAGTGGGTCACTTCTGAGCCACAGACTTAAGACACCTTGCAACTTCTCCTCCTGTTATTGCCTGCCATCAACATGCACACAAGCCTGGGCTAGCCTGTTGGGTGATGAAAAACCGCATGGAGAAAGGCTCCAGGTATTCCAGCCAACACCATTATAAACCAGCAATCCCAGCAGATCATGGTGAGCCTGGCTGAAATCAGCTGAGTCCAGTCCAGTTCAGAAGAACTGAAATTGATGAGATAAAGTTGAGAACTAGGGGACTTCCTTGGTCATCCAGTGGTTAGGTGCTTCCACTCTAGGGGGCGTGGGTTTGATCCCTGGTTGGGGAACCAAGATCCCTGAAAACTAAATAGTTGTTTTGAGTTAGAAAGCTTTGGGGTTGTTTGTTATATAGAAAAAGGCAACTGATAAATAGTCACTGAGCATATGTGAAGTAGATTTAAGCACATTATTGAGTATAAGAATTCAAGAGTTCAAATGTTACACTGATGAGACTAGATAAGTCTCAGAAAGGCAGCTTCCACATGTGTTTTGATCCTTGTGGCAGCTCCATGTCTAACATGCTGGGCACACAGTAGATGGTGCCTAAATGATAATAATGGCATTTATTGAATGCTTCCTATGTACCCAGCTCTATGAGACATGCTTTTATGTTGATTATATTATTTTGTGCTAAAAATAACACCTTCCCACCCCCCCAAAAAAGATGCCTGCGTCCTCATCCTCAGAACCTATGGCTTTGTTACCTTAAATGACAAAAGCGACTTTGAAGATACGGTGAAGGATATAGAGATGGAGAGATTATCCCAGATTATCTAGGTGAGTCCTATATGATCACAAGGGCCTTAAAACAAGGAAGCAAGTCAGAGGAAGAAGTGACCATGGAACTAGAGGTTGGAATGAAGTCCTTTGAAGATGAAGGAAGCAGAGAAAGGTTCTAAAGCAGGTGATATAAGGAGGACACCCTAGGCAGAGAGGTTGGAGAGAGGTGAAGTGCTGGGAGATGTGAATGGGGATAAGGGTGAGGCTGAATGTTCAAGGCTCTGTGAGCTTTGTTAAGAGCACTCACACTGGGAGGCAGGGCAAAGACTACATATATTTAGGTGNTGGACAGAATGAGTCTCTAAAGTCCAGCTTACACATAAGGGAGGAGAACTAGACGCCATCTGTTTTTAAGACTTTCTTTTACTTATTTATTTAGGTTGCACCTCGTGGCATGTGGGATCCTAATTCCCCCACCAGCAATAGAACCTTTGCCTCCTGCATTGGAAGGCAAAGTGTCAACCACTGGATCACCAAAGAAGTCCCCTAGGCTCCTTCTATTGAGGGGAGAAATATTAAAAAATATTAGACATATTTTAAAACCACTATAAGCAAATTCATAGTAGTAGTTTCAGGAATGTTCTTTGGTAGGACAGTCTAGGCAGGAACAATATGTTCAGGTTAATGGTTCTCAGATTTGGGTGTGAATACGAACTACATAGGGGTGCTTTTAAGAGTTAAGATTCCTTCCCATACCCACCTCCAAGACAGTATACACTGGGAGCTGGGACCTAGAAATGCATTTTTTGATAAGTCCCTCAGAGTATTTTAATGTAGGTTATTGGGGTCCAGGAATCTCCATTTGATAAGTCTCCCAGAATTATTCTGACACTGGTAGTCTGTGAAAACAATGCCATTGGAATTGGTGATAACTGCCCAGTAGGGTCAGAAATTTCAGTTCAATTGGGAGTAGCCACGTGGATAGATGGGTCAAAGGCTAAAGGGGAATGGAGGAGCCCTTGGACCCAACTCTCTGTGCACATGCCCCTGATAGAGTAATCACAACCTACTGCCCACTCTCCTGGACAGAGTCTTAGAAGCTTCCTGGTCCAGCACTCCAGCCAGCCACCTTCCATCACTCAGAGTTGCTGCAAGACCTGAAGCTTCTTTGCCATTCTTGTCCAGGAATCTGTCTGGTTCAGAAACTCCTGGCGAGAAAGCTATTTCCTCAGTGTGCTTGGGGAAGGAGCAGAGTTATTATGTACTGTACAGTTGAAAGGGGATGATGGTTGGGAGGGTCTGGGACCTCAGTGGGCAGCAGTGGCACTTGACCAGCACTTAGCCCTGGGAACCTGTCGTCTGAGTCAAATGCTGGAACACTCAGCACAGAAGCGATGTTCCCCTCGACAAGGAGCAGGGTTTATGAGGTGGCCCCCGAGGTGGCTCTTTGTCTAGTGCTGTCTGGTTCTTCACCCATGTTGTCAGGAAATTTGCCAGGAGCCCCTGTGAGTTTCTAGCCATTGTCTGGGCCCTTCTTGCCCTCTTTTTATGGAATGGTTTATGTCTGCTTCTCGGCCCCAGGAGTTGCTAAGCAGCTGCTGGAGCCTTTCTGTTTTAAGCTGGGCCACTATTGTCTCTCTCTTTATCCTCATAAGGATCCGTGACCCAGGTGGCTAAAAAACTGCCATGAGAGTCTGCAGTGTTATTGGCTCATAATCATAAAAGGGCAAGGAGTACACAGAGCCACACAGAGTGTGAGGAGCAGGTGATGGTGTTAGACCCTGTCATCAACACTGTGGCAAAGCTTCTTGCAAGTTCACCTCCAGCCCTCAGGGATCCAACCCCTTACAGACTCTGGACCTGGGCACTTTCGACCACAGGTCTTTGTAGTTGTCGTGTGCTGGGGGATTTTTTAACCCAGTTTTCAGAATTGGAGAAACCATTTCCCAAGAGAATGAATTGACATGGCAATAGCTTGAATCCCTGAAAGACCTATCCTCCCCAATTCTTTTTCCCCTCGGCTGCTTATAATCCACTGATCCATTTCTAAGGCAAATGTAACTATATAGTTTTCTCCACCTCTCCTCCCACATTCAATCATGCTCTGTTTTAAAAAAAAGAGAAAGGTTAGAAAATAGAGATATGGAAAAAATTCACCCTGCACCCAAAGATAATGACTATTAACATCCTGAAATATTTCTTCTAGATGCTTTCTCTTTCTCCACAAGTATATATTTGTGAGTGAGTGTGTGTGTGTGTGTGTGTGTGTGTGTGCATATAGTTGATACTTGAATAACACAGAGTTAAGGACACTGACCTCCTGCGCCGTTGAAAATCTTCGTCCTGCTGTCTCTGCCTCAAAAACAAAGGAATGTATAAATGACTCACCCAAGGGCAGGAAGCTGAAACAGTTTGGATGGGATCAGGACTCGAACTCTAGTTCTTCTGACTCCACATATTGTGATCTCTAACTGAATACAAACTTTTCCCCGCATTTAACTTAAGGATCTCTGAGATGAAAATATAGATACTATATTTATTGAAAAAAATTCATGTATGGATGAACTCCTGTGTAAGTGGAATTTCAAAGTTCAAATCTATGTTGTTCAAGGGTCAACTCCATCTATTAAACTACCAACAATTTGAGTAGGATAATTCTTTGTTGTGATGTTCAGCAGTATCCCTGACCTCTACATTTGTGATAACTAAATATATTTGTTGGCATTGCCAAATGTACCCTGAGGGGCAAAATCACCCTCAGTTTAAAATCACTGATCACATCTATGCACACTTACAAAATGGAATCATATTGCAAATACAGCCTTGTCTTTTTTTAAGTTATTATGCCATGAATTTGTTTCATGTCAACTATTAAAAACCTACTGTACTATTTGCAATGTCTGCAGAACTGTCCATCAGTTGGACTCANATCACATCTATGCACACTTACAAAATGGAATCATATTGCAAATACAGCCTTGTCTTTTTTTAAGTTATTATGCCATGAATTTGTTTCATGTCAACTATTAAAAACCTACTGTACTATTTGCAATGTCTGCAGAACTGTCCATCAGTTGGACTCATGTGAAGTAATTTATGTCATCAATTCCCCACTATTGGCTCTTCTGTGTAAAACTGAAATTATATGGCACACCCTGCATGATAAACTGCTTTTTAAATTTAAGATGTCATGAACATCTATCCACATCATAGCTGTGGGGTGTTGACCAAATTATCCCACCTCTCTAAATTCCACTTGCTCATCTGCAGAATGGGGATGTTCTAGGAGAATGACATACCAGAATGGGTGCCTGCGCCCAGCACAAAGAGTACTCTCAAGAGAGGACCAGAGCTTTCACTTGAGTCCTTGCTATGATCACCATGTCCTGGGTTTTTAATGGCTTTTAGTGGCCACCCTCCATAGGGAGATACCATACATTAGTAAATTGCCTCCAAGGATGGACTTTGGGGGGGTTTCTGAATTTCCATACTTATCAATGACCCTGTTGTTAGTACAATCATAGATAGCTTCTCCTGATGCTTTGAGAAATCAATGAAAGACAAGAAGCTGATCCACCTGTGCTAACCCGGGATGAGTGAAGCAGAAGACTCATCATATTCCTCATGGCCCAGTTCTAGAAACATTAGTAAGTGCTATGGTTCTACACACCCTGTACCCTCAGGCCCTGCCAAGCACTAATTACCTGGTCCTGAGTCAAGATGCTAACCACAGGGCATGGCTCCCAAACTAAACCCTGGATGGTTTTATTCTGCTTTTTTGTTGAGCCCAAGTACTTCCTCTTGCCTAAAGATCACCCCAGGATGGTCTCCAAACACCATGAGATTCCATTTCTATTCTTTTCTATTTAAGTTATGAGTGTGCAGTGTGTGATATATACAACACATGTATATGTATGTATGTGTGTGTGAAAATGTATTTGTACCATTTAAAGAGCAATAAAAAAATAAATCCCCCTGTATCTACCATCCAGATCAAGAAACAGAACACTTAATACGAAGAAGCACCCACTTGCATACTTGCCTCTCCTTTAGGGAGCTTTCTTCGCAGCTGTGGAGTAGAAGGAGGAGGGCCCTTGGAAATAGCGGTCAGCAAAACAGATACCACCAGGATTCTGCTTGCTTGCCCCTGAGCTCTGTGGCCCTGGTAGCTGGTTATCTCTGAAAGCTTCAGTTCCTCATCTTTGAATGGAACATTGTTTTGCAGAATAAATGAGACGCTCCTTTGGATAAACACCGAGTCTGATGTCTGCATCCGAAGAGGTGCCAAAGCACAGGAGCTGTTGTTTTTATCGTGGCGGAGCATTTCTGGACAAGGAAATCAGAGATGCAGTGCCCACTTGGCTCTGCCAGTGCTGAGCTGTGTGATTCTAGGCAGGGCAAGTCCTGGTCTCAGTTTCCTCGGGAGGGAGGTAAAGACAGCAGCCTCACTAGAAAATTTCAAACTTCCTTTCTTCCCAGCGCTGGCCTTCTGGAATTCTACTAATTCTTAAGCTATGGAGAATGGGAGTAGGATGAAGCACAAACTCAATACAAAGCCTCAGTAGATCCACAGCTAGATCTTAGGAAATGATGGTCTGACTGGCTCAAGGTCACGTGACCCATGACCAGGAGGTCATACTCTGGTTAGCAATGATGATATTTTAAGCACTTGTGGGAGATTTGTGCTTGAGAAACATGTTGACTCTGTTTAATGTGGTGATGACACACGTGGGCATCCTCCAGTTAATGCCCGGGCACGTGTTCCTTTAGTAACAGCCCTGCCTCCTACTCTTCCGCTTGCTTCCTTTCTGCTCACATCCTGGTCCTTTTGTACTTTCTAGGTCTTCTGAGGGCTGTTTGGTTTCTCAGTGTCAGACTTCGGGTGGTGAATGTGCCTCTCCCTCCATTGGAGGGAATTTTCTTTCAGCTGTGACTCTCTGAGCTCATCCAGCCTCTTCTACAATAACCTTGGCTCTCATTCACCCATGAACTGAGAACTTATCTGCTCTCTCACTCCTCTAGACTTAATTACCCACCATCCTAAGGTGAAGTGGCCTTCAGAGGCAAGTAACTCCCAGGTATAGTAGCCATCTGCCAAGGGCCAAAAAACAACACTGCTAAGACCAGGGCTCCAAAGGAAGAGTCTACAAGCCTGATAAGGTCTTCCTGGGGCCCCAGTGATGACATCTATTTGTCCCCAGGCCTCTTTCTTCTGCAGATCCCAGGAGGTCTTCTCCTCTCTGTCCCAGACATGAATCCCTCCTGTCAGGAAGAAAGACAACACATTGAAAATCTCCCTGTAAGAGGCAACAACCACAACACATCCTGCAAAATCCTCACTCAGTTCTGACTGCTGCTCTAAATAGTGGTGCTAAGGCAGAGAGAGAAGGAGTAATTTCTTTACTCCCAAAGAAGGGCTATTTTTATTACATCCCAGGAAAAGAAAAATTAGGGCTCCACTCACTGCTTCTGACTGCTTCTGGGTCTGACAGACCAAAAAGGAAACGTTTCCTGTTGACAAGAATTTTCAAGTTTCTCCCACTGGCCATGTTTACTTTTTCCTGACTTTTGTTGAAATCTCTGCTCTGGATCTCTCCCTGTGGAGGACAGAGACTTGCAATGCGAACTCACAGTTATTTTTTAACCACACACTTCTATGAGGGTGCTTGACCTCCAACCCTTCACAAGTGTGCTGTCAGTTTCTGGTCATGGCATCACATTGATTTTGGCTACCACCAAGGGTCTCTGCTTTATCCTCCCAGTTATACCCGTTAAGTCTGGGAGGGGTTTTACGTAAAGGCTATAACAATACAAGAAGTCTTAGATGTGTACATATAAAGTCAGGGAAAGAGTAAAACATTATTTACTCTCCCCAGCAAGTCATTCTTTGGCAGGAAACTGGGCTCTGGGAACCTCTTAGCACTCCGGTCTCCCTGGATTCGCCACCTCCCACTGGCCTCTGCTTTCAGTCCTGCCAAGGTCTCTACACCCTTCTGCTCCTTCTGCTCTTCTTCCTCTCTGGGTCCTGGTTCCATAATAAAATAGTGGCAGCAGTTGCGTCCTTTAGAG
Source organism: Neotragus moschatus (assembly GCA_006410615.1). NCBI lineage: Eukaryota > Metazoa > Chordata > Mammalia > Artiodactyla > Bovidae > Neotragus > Neotragus moschatus. The sequence goes on along the minus strand of SJYA01002905.1, from coordinate 1,873,590 downwards.
TCCTCTGGGGAAAACAGCTAGATGACAGAAACGCTCCTTTCTTTGACAAGACTGTGGTGCATTACTGTGCATACAGAGACTCTGTAGTCTCCTTTCCTGGGTAGTGTATCGGTAGAAAAGGAACTCGGGGAACAGAGAATCTCCTCTTCCCCTGATGCTGCCAACACTGCTTCTGCACTGTTCCATGCAACCTGGAGCTGAAGAGCAGGACATCATGGCATGGAGCAGATGCAGTTTGCCCCACGATCACAGAAGAGTAACGGCCTTTTGTTAAACCAGTGCTAATGGAAGACAGGGTTTATGGTATCTAGGAAAGCGGTTGTCTGATGAGCACAAAGATGAGCAAGCTTACAGGGGGAACATCTCTCAGACTTGACATGTGCTACAAGGTAACAGAGTGAGTGTGTAACTGCAGATATATTTATAAGAACTGTGGGCACTGTAGGGTATAATCATGGTTCGCCAGTTGGGCCACAGCTTTATAAAGGAGGTGATCTGGGAAAACTGGGGAAATTTGAATACAGTCGCTGCATGTTACATAGTTATTGTACCAGTGTTAAGTTCCTTGGGTGAGATCATGGAATATCTGGCTATGCAGGAGAATATCCCTTGTTCTTGTTGGCATGTGCTAAAGGATTTACAGGTAAAATTACATCAAGTTCTTTAACTTACTTTCAGATGGTTCAGACAATACATAAATAAATATGAACAAACATACATACATATTTACATAAAATGTATCAGGAATTTTACAAGAGAAAGTCATGTTTGTCTTATGTTTTCCACTGAAGAGTCTAAATATACACATATTTTGTCCTGAGTATATTATAAAATACAATAAAAGTATAATCATATATAGCAGATGTATATGTATATAAAAATATATGTACTGAGGAAGAGGGAAAAGAAGAGAGAAAGCAGCTGTAAGAACTCATTATCAATTGGTGAAACTGGGTGAAAGGGTATATGCTGCTGCTGCTAAGTCGCTTCAATCCTGTCTGACTCTGTGCGACCCCATAGATGGCAGCTCACCAGGCTCTGCCGTCCCTGGGATTCTCCAGGCAAGAACACTGGAATGGGTTGCCATTTCCCTCTCCATTGTTTCAATTTTCCATTGTTCGGAAAATTTTCTAAATAAAACATTGGTAGAGGAAGTACACTATCTCAACCAGTGAAGTAATCATCACTGGGAGGCAAGACGCTGTCCATCTGTCTTAATTTGGGTTTCCCCAGAAGCAGATCCTGAGATAAAGGTTCAAGTGCAAGTCATTTATTTGTGGAAGTGATCCTGGGAAACACCAGTGGGGAAGTGAGAGGAGGGGAGGATGTCAATAGAGAGGACATTTCCTAACCAGCTGCCTCCCACAGTAAAGGGAGTTTCAGCCCACTGGGGAATTCTAGAGTCCTGTAGAACATCCTAGAAGAGAGGCAGGGAATTTCTGCACCAGTGCAGCACTGGTAACTCCCACAAGTGTGGGCTGGGAAGATTGTAGCAGTCAGAGAAAGACTCCCCAGTGCTTAGCGATTAGCAGGGCCCAGCTATGGTGAGCCTGGCTTTCCAAACTCCTTCATCATCCATCCATTCAGACATCCAACCAATATCTACCTCGTGTCCACTGGAGCCAGGGCCCATGCTAGGTGCTGGGGTTTTATTCATCCCCCTGTAGAAGCAAGGACACAGAAAATAACAAGAGGTGGCGGAATTACAGTCATTCTTTCAGCTAATCCTCAAACTTTTACTAGGCTTATACCTTGTGCTAATCATAATTCTTGACATGGGGACACACAGATGAAATAAGAATTGTAGGTCCTCTGACAAATCATGGATTTTTTTTTTAAGAAAAAGTCTAATTAAAGGCCTATTGCTGCAGATGGGTGATGAGGCATTGAAATCCAGCTGCAGAGACACTGAATGGCTCCATCATTTGCATGTACTTAGAGAAGCCTCCCTCCTCCCCTCCCACCACCTCACTGTGCCCAGAGCGCTAACCCTGCCTGTGAACCAACTCAGGAATATCCTCCTATGAACCGAATTTGCTCCTAAAACAGCTACAGTAGAAGGGTGCATTCTGCCTTCGTTCTTGGGACACAGGTCTTCTGGGTGATGAGGCACCTATAAGAGCAACCAGTAACCTCTCAGGGGGAGGAGGGAGACCCAGGGTCCACTGAGAGACACCACATGGCTTTCACTTCTTCCCAGCAACCAAACGGTGCCTCTGATCACGTGCAAGTGGAGACATCAACCAAACCCGGTTTCATTCCCTTCTAAACACCAAATGACTTCCTCGTACAAGAGTCATCACTTAACTGATACTGGCAGAACACTGTGTGACTTTAGCTTCAAACTCATCCGTCTTCTGTAACAGTGTCCGTCCATCAGGAAACAGAGGCAAAGATGAGACAAGCGCTTGGCACGAGGCACAGACATCAAACCCTGGGATTCGGGAAGTGGCAGCTGTTTCAGGGAAGAGAAAAAAAGGCAGGAGGGATAGCCTTGAGAATTGCAACCCTATTGTTCTGAGTTGATTTTTTCTCAGAGTGGTGTGGAATGGACCCTTTTCTTTCGGTCAAGCTTTTATTGCTTTCCTGTAATTTGGATAAGGAGGGAAACCAACACTTTGTAACCAGAAGCCTGAGGAAAGCCAGGGTGTGCTGGTTTCTGAATGGTGCTGGCTGGTGGTGGTGGGGAAGGCTCAGCCCCACCCTTCCCTGGGCCAGCTTTGGGCAGCCCCACTCAACTTTGTTCTGGGTTCAAAGGCCTCCTCAAAGCTTCTCCTTTTTCTCTTTTGCATACAGTCTGTCTGAGTCCTGTGGGCCCTGCATTTGTCTGTCCAGGCCATGCAGCTCCTCTCCCGGCCACCCCCAATGAAGCTGGCTCAGGACCCATCGCCTCCAGCCAGGTGTCAGCAAAGCCCCTAGATGGCCTTTGAGCTCAGCCTTGCTGTCCTTCAACCCCTATCCACAGCAGTCTTGGAGAGCCTCCTACAATGTACATCTGCTTCTGGGGACCTCCAGAGCTCCGTGTGCATCTCAGGATGAAGCCCTCACTCCCTGGCACAGCCTCAAAGCCCCCATGGCACTCCACCTCCCAGCTTTATCTCCCCTTTGCTCCACCCTGGCACCCAAGCAAACCTCTGCCTGCCCTGTCGAGAGCACATGGAGACATCCACAAATGCTGCGCTCCCTGCCTGGAAAGGACTTCTTCCTTCCAGGCCCTTTCACTGTCCCAGATCATCATCATTTTTTTAAATAACTTTTTATTTGGTATTGAGGTATAGCCAGTAAGTTAATGTGATAGCTTCAGGTAAACAGCAAAGGGACTCAACCATACATATACAAGTATCCACTCTCCCCTAAACCCCCCTCCCATTCAGGCTGTCACATAACATCGAGCAGAGTTCCATGTACTATACAGTAGGATCCCAAACATTCTTTTCACTGAATCAGCTTTTCCTCCTCTTTCTAGACCTGCCTGGATGTCACCTCCTCCAGTGGGGCAGCCCTGAGCCTTGACACTGGGGTGAGCTTCTCCTCCCATCCACCTCTTCTCTCCCCATCACAGCCCTGCCTCACCAGCAGGGTACACCTGCATCTATGCCCACCTGAGCCCTGACACCATGTCTTAACTTTCCTGGCATGTCTTACAGAGTTCTTGAGATGGAATGCAGGCTCGATTAATGCATACAGGATATACCGGTAAGTAAACGAATAGATCTTTGTTAAGACATTCAGACCACTGCTGAAATGAGGTTCTTCATTAGTGCCAGGAAGAGTGTGGACCATCCACTGGTGACCAATTGGTTTCAAATTAAGTATAGAAATTGAGGGTGTTTAGAAATTTTTATAACAATTTACCTGAGAACTTCCATATCTGCTCGACCTATTACTAAAAATGTTGGCCTTGTATTTTGTTTGTTTGATCTAGTTACGTATTTTTATATTTTTCTATTAACTTATTTTCATGGTGTTTTATGCAAGTATTGGGCTTCCTCTGTGGCTCAGCTGGTAAAGAATCCACCTGCAATGGGGGAGACCTGGGTTCTATCCCTGGGTTGGGAAGAACCTCTGGAGGAAGGAAAAGCTACCATTCCAGTATTCTGGCCTGGAGAATTCCATGGACTGTATAGTCCATGGGGTCGTAAAGAGTCGGACACAACTGAGCGACTTTCAATTTCATGCAAGTATTGATTTGCAGGGGGTTAAAAATCTAAAACACTGGTCCTTGTATATGTATAATTGAATCATTTTCCTATACATACACCTGAAACTAACACAACAATGTAAATCAACTCCAATAAAATGAAAATTAGAAAAAAAATGAAATCAATGAAAGTCTTAAAAGTCTTAAAATCTCTAAAGTTCTTTATAACCCACTAAAATAAGGAATTACAAAATAAAGAAATCTTTAGAATACAATATAAAAAAACACAAAACTGGGTCCTTTACCCCAGATTGTTTGAGAAGCACTGGTTTTACACCCTTCCTGGGGTGACAAAATAGAAGTGATGCGTGTGTTGTGGTGGGGTGTGGGTGTGAGGGGGCAGTGCAGAAAAGGAAAAGGAAGAATTAGAAGATAAACCTGGTTGAATCGGCATTTACAGGGAATGTTTTTGCATAGGATGTCATCGAAAAACTTTCTCAGAATCACACAACCCAGACAATAAACAGCTCATCGAACAGTCTCCTGAGCCCCGAGCCCCAAAAGGAAGAATAAATTGCAGCTATTAAGATCATCCTGTTCGCCTAACTGACCCAGACAGCCCTGTGTCACTGGGCCCCCCACCATCAAGACGTGTCTCTCTCACCCACACTGGAGACACGACTTTTAAATTTGTTTCCTCACTTTCCCGCAATCTGGCTTCCATTAGAGAACTATTTCCCAAATTAACCTCTGTGCCCTCTCCAGTAAAGAATGCAAGAGATTTCCACCAACTCTTTTCTCTTGTTTCCAACATGCCACATGTGTTTAAGAGGAGGCAGCGATTTCCAGGCGAGAAGTGGTTGGGATCTGCAAAAAGTTGTTTTTTTTTTTTTTTTTTTTTAATGAGACGCATCCCTTTGCTCCCTGAATGATCTCTCACATTGCCATCCTGAAGCCAGTGTTTAACTGATGTTAAAGAATTTCACATGAATTCACCTTCCAAGTGCTGAGCAAGTGGAAAAATGATGTCTGTGGAGCCAAGAGGCTGCGTGGTGGGAGACCAAGGTAACGGTTGAACTTTATCTGTGTTCGTGAGGGGAGATCAAATAAGTTACCGGTGGCCTCAGCAACAGTGTTATCATTCTCCACACTTGTTCAGAAAAAGGTCAGAACACAGGGTGCTGATCATGCATTCAAAGCCCACATCCAGTCTCCCCCAGAAACAGTTTTCTTAGCTGTGTCCTCCAGAATCAGACACATTGGGTTACTTCCTTGAAGGCAGTGCTAACCACATGTTAGTGAAAAAATTCAAGGTCCAAAGTATAATTTCAGAAACTATGAACCAAATTTCCAACTCACACATTTAGGTAAATGGACACAGACTGTGAGTTCGGAATCAGAAGCAATGCTTTTCCTTAAAGCTGCCATAATCCCATCCGTTCATCCACACCCTGTATTCACACACTTCTATGCTAACTCTGGGCTTGGCTGTGAGATTTGATTTGAAAAGTGCTTGTGCCCTGGTGCTTGCCTTCTCCTGCTGCTCTTTGGAACCTTTAGTCTTTCATGGGAACAAGCTTGGGCTTACCCACCAGAGGAAGAGAGAGCACATGAAATGGAGATGAACCATCCCAGGTAAGTTCCTTCAGGACCAACTAGCCTGCCTACAGTCAGGTATGTGAGAGAGGCCAGCATGCTCAGCCCCAGCTGAGCCTCCCACTGATCGCAGAGACCAGCTGAGCCAGTCCAGAGGAGAACCACCCAACTGATTCACAGAATTATGAAAAATAAGTTTGTCATTTTACAACAGTAGGGTGGTTTGCTACATAGCAAAAGCTAACTGATATACACATCCATCCATTTGTCCATTTGTTCATTTGACAAATACTTGTTTACTCCCTCCTGTAGGGTCACTGTGATAAGAACAAAGGCAAGAGAGCCTCACCCAGGAGCCCACTGAAGCCAAGAATGCAGCTATGTGTCTTTGTATCCCAGGCCTAATAGAGTCTGGCATACAGGAAGTACTCAAAAACTTTGTCTTATAAACACATAATTTGGAATAAATCCCAAGGGGAGAATTATAGATCTCAAGCTTTGGAAGTGCATACTGTTTGACTCAGCAATTCCACTTGCGAGCATTCAGCTGAAGAAAATATTTTCAGGATGTGTGCAAAAATTTAATTACAAGAATGTCCTATCACAGCCTTGTTTACAGTGGCTTCATTTGACTTGGCTGAAAATCCATTGGTTGCAATAATGATTTGGTCTCTATGAGAATATGGTTTTGAAAAAACATTATCAGTCATGGGCATGGGTAATTGTGATCCATGGTGGGGTAGCTGTATGATCTTTTTGTATCTTTATTAGACACAAAATATTGAAATATTTTTCAGAAATTTGGAGGTTTTTTTCCTAGTTTTAAATTTCAAATTCCTTTGGGGTTGCTAATAATAATAAGAAGAAGAAGCAGAAACTAAGTTTTATGTTGATCAATAGTTAGTTGGTTGGGTGGCAGCAGAAGCATAAAATGGATACTTCTTGGGAATTCCCTGGTGGTTCAGTGGGTAGGACTCCACGCTGTCACCGCCAAGAGATACATGTCTCTGCTTACATCGAAAGATAGGCAGGATTGTCCAGAAAGCCAGAAGACACAGAGAGAGAGAGAGGTAGAGAGACAGAGAGAGATTTTTAAGAGACTGCTTTACATGACTTGAGGGGACAGCTGTTTTAATTTGTAGGAGGAGCTGACAGCCAGAAACTCAGCTGGGAGTTGATATTATTGTCTTGAATCTGAAATCTTTAGGGTAGGCTGCCAGGCTGAAATTGAGGCAAGATTTCCGTTACAGTCTCAAGGTGCAATTCATTTTCTCCAAGAAATTTTCGTTTTTGATCTTAAGGCCTTCAATTGATGTAGGCTCACCCAAATTATTAAGGGAAGCTTCCTTTAAAGTCATCTCTTAGAAGATGTGAACCATAGCCACACAGTATCTTTATAGCAAGCTTCTAGACTAGTGTTTGACCAAATACCTGGGCACCACAGCCTAGCCAAGTCAACGCAAAAATGTAATCTGCATTGTTGTGATACAAGTTTTTGAAAAATCCAGTTACAAGATAGACTTATTTAGTCCTACGTTCAAAGATAAAAATAATAACATGTATGTACAGAAATTAGAAAAGGTTGCCTAATACACTAACAAAGTTGTCTTTTGTGTGTGTGGCAGATAATTGTGGGTCTCTCTCCTCTGTTTGTCTAGCTTTTCTGTTTTGCCTGGAAAGAGATGGCTTTGCTATTGAAGGAAAACAAATAAAAGGGAACACTGAATTAAAGAAAAGAATCTTGCAATGCTTTCAGCCAAAGACCACCAGGAACATGCTTGCCATTAAATAAGCTGGGTTTATGACTTGTAATGACAGGGAATGCACACCATAGACATTAGACAGAACCTAGTATCAGATTTTGGAGAAGGCAATGGCACCCCACTTCAGTACTCTTGCCTAGAAAATCCCATGGACGGAGGAGCCTGGTGGGCTGCAGTCCATGGAGTCTCTAAGAGTCGGACACGACTGAACAAATTCACTTTCACTTTTCACTTTCATGCATTGGAGAAAGAAATGGCAACCCACTCCACTGCTCTTGCCTGGAGAATCCCTGGGACGGCGGAGCCTGGTGGGCTGCCGTCTATGGGGTTGCACAGAGTCGGACACAACTGAAGCGGCTTAGCAGCAGCAGCAGCAGCATCAGATTTGGGCTCTGGCTGGGAATGTGGAGGAAGCTCTCATGAAGTAAGCTCACTCTAGGCTGGGTGCTGTCAGAAAGTAGTAGTTCTACGATAGGGGATCACAGCATCTTAACTCTATAGAAAGTAGACTAAAACTATAAAGCAGCATCATTCACTCCTGTTAGCTGAGAGAGGGAGATGTTTGGTGTTTTGTGGGATGCAAGGTGACTCTGACTGCAGAATGACCTTGTCTGATGCTGATGTTCTGTGAGATTGTGTCTGATCAGCAGGACTGTTAGACCATTTCCTGGATGTCAGAGGTGACTTTTTTCCCTTCTCACTCTAGGTCAGGATAAGAGTAGGAACTTTATTTGTACTTAAAAATAAAAAATCAGATTTATTTTTAGTGACTGATTCTTCTTCTGTTTATTTAACTGCATATTCCTGAAAGTTTTTATTTAGCAAATTGAACTAAGATTAATTTTTCAATCACTGGCACATACGTCATAAATTTTGAGTGTTCTGTTCTAGGAAGGAAACGAGTAACACTTAGGCCATTTCCATCTTTTTAGGTGATGGTTGCATAGGTTGTTTCCTTCTTAATCCAGTCCCAAACAGAGTATTATTGATGGCAAATATGAAGACATTTAAAAGTATAAAAGTAAGAAACAAAAATCTTCCATTAAAAAAATTGACGTTATTGCTGAAAGACACATAATGAATTGCAAAACCATTCCAAGCAAAATTTCCGCTTTGCACACAAAAATTTCCTTTTTGTATAAACCTAAGAACAAAACGTTTTCATTATCAGTGGATTCAACATCCTAATCACACTGACAGGTTAATCAATTTGCTCTAGGCCAAACGGCTCTTGACCAAATTGTTTGTTCTGATGTGTAACAATAAAGCACTGGAAATAACCTAAACATCCAACAAGAAGGTTAATAAGCCATGCTAAATAAATCATGGTTTGTCAATACAGTGAAAGCCATGCATTTATTCAGGGCAATGTAAATATGGATTTATTGCAAAGGCAGTAAATAAATTCTTTAAAATGCTAAAGAAAAAGAGTTACAGGCACAAATAAGCCCAGTTTAGTTAACTATATAGCAAACTCTAGGAATTTAACCAATAGAGATAGACATTATTTTCCCTTTCAAATCATCCACATTTCCACTGTTTATTCAGTTCCTCAAACCTAGTGTGTCCTAAATATTCTTTTCTGGCTATTTCAGAACATAGTATCAAGCAGAAACAAAATCTACCTGGTTCCAAAATGGTAGGGGTGATTCCACTGCTAAACCTGCCCATCAGATCCTAGGAAGAAGAGACTGACACACAAGCTTGCGTCAACCCAGGAATAAAGTGCTTTTTTCTTGAGAGAGATTTTGGTCTCCAATAACCCATGATGCCCTCCTTTACCTGGAATTTGGTTTTTAAAAAATCATTTTGAACAGCTTTATTGAGGTATAAGTGTCAGACAATAGACTGTATATCGAGGAGATTTGATATATTCATCCACCCATGGAACTATTAATAAAACTGTAATCAGGATAATAAATCTATCCATTCCCTCCAAAAGCTTCCCTGTGCCCTTTATTTTCTTTCTATCTTGCGCCAATGCCTCCTTCAGGCAATCACTGATCTGCTTTCTGTCACTGTAGATTAGATTAGTTGGCATATGGTGGAATTTTATATTGTTACCAGTAATTCATTCCTTTTAATTGTTGAGTAGTATTCCACTGTATGTATGTATCATATTTGGTTTATGGGTTCAATGGTGGATGGCGTTTTGGATTGTTTTCAGATTGGTGAAGTTAGAAATAAAGCTGCTATGAACATCTGTGTGATGGTCTTTGTATGGACACACAGGATGGAGAGAAATAAAACTGCAGGAGCCAAAGAATCCAGAAGGTAGGCAAAGAAAGAAGGAGAGTCACATTTGTTTCTCATAGGTAAAGACAGTTGACCTTCCATATCCATGGGTTTCACACCCCAGATTCAACCAACTGCAGGTTAAAAATATTTGGAAAAAAATTCCATAAAGTTCTAAAAAGAAAACCTTGAATTTGCTACAAGGCAGCAACTATTTCGGGCTTCCCCAGTGGCTCAGTGGTAAAGAATCCACTTGTAATGCAGGAGACATGGGTTCTACCCCTCGATCTGGAAGATCCCCCGGAGGAAGGCATGGCAACCCACTCCAATATTCTTGCCTAGAGAATCCCATGGAGAGAGGAGCCTGGCAGGTTACAGTCCATAGGATCACAAAGAGTTGGACATGACTGAGCACGCTGGAAAAAATAGGAGGCAGGAGAAGGGGATGACAAAGGATGAGATGGTTGGATGGCATTACCAACTCAATGGACATGAGTCTGAGCAAGCTCTGGGAGTTGGTGATACACAGGGAAGCCTGGTGTGCTGTAGTTCATGGGGTCGCAAAGAATCAGATATGACTGAGCAATTGAACTGAACTGAACTGAGCAACTATTTCTATATCATTTACATTGTATTAGGTATTATAAGTCATCTAGAGATGATTTAATGTACACAGGAGGATATGTGTAGGTTATATGCAAATACCATGTCATTTTATATAAAAGACTTGAGCATCCATGGATTTTAATATCCACGGGCAATGGAACCAGTCTCCTGTGGACTCAGAGGTACATTTGTACCTAGGAGTGGGATGGCTGGGTCATATGATATGTTAATCTTTTAAAGAAGCTGCCAAACTGCTTTTTAAAGTGGTTGTACCATTTTACATGCCCCTCAGTAGAGTGTGTGAGGGTCTGGACTTTTTTTAAACCCACACAGAAGTCTGTAGAAGAGCTATCCTTTACATAAGCGTCTTTAAGAGATGTGGGTGGAAGTTGGGGACAGAACAGTTACGCAAGAACCAGCAATGGTCCACAATGAAGTGGGGAGGGCCTGTCTGACGGGTGCGCTGGCTGGCTCCGCATCTACTCCCTGCTCTGTCCCCCTGGGAGTGGGTGTGGGAGAGGAGGGGGAAAGAATTCCAGTGAGCTGCTGTGACTTGATGCAGTTTTGCTGGTGTCTATAAATATTTATTGAATTAATAAATGAATGTCAAGGGAGGCCAAAAGGGAAGAGGCACAGGGCTCGTGTTCCAAAGAGGGAGATGAAAGCACTTGCGGAGGAGGAGCAGAGTGGAGAGCCATGGCTGGGCTGACACAAGACTCTCATTTTACAAAATGCCCAGAATCGGGATTACAGAGCCTTTTCATTACTGGGGAAATGAGGTCCCCTAGGCTTGCATTCTCAATGCCGCAAAAACAAATCGCTGTTTTTAAATTTCACAGTTAAAAAAATATGTGATGTTTCTTGAGCCTGTGGGCAGAGGGAGATTCTGATGGGACTCCTTGATTGGATGTAACACAAAATGAGACAATAGAGAGAGGCTAGTTTCTCATGGCCCACCTTCTTTCCTGGCTTACCTTCTAGAGTCTTCTATGCTCACAGTTTTATTCCACTCCATCCTCAATTTTTCAGCCTCTTTCATTCATTGGACTAACGGCTCTGGGATCCTTGCTGGCTTCCTAGTTGCTACACCCAATAGCCTTTCTCAGGTTCTCACCCCTGCTCTCGTGGCAGCATTAGGTCCTGCTGCCATCTTCTCCTTCTGGATCTTTCTCTTCCCAGGAGGACTGCCTACTTCTCCCATAGCTGCAAGCTGACTTCCCTGCAAAGCTGACTCTGAGATGCAGATGATTAGGGGTGCTCTCTATATTAATACCCATGGAACTGGGGAGCAGGAGCAGAATGAGGGGGAAGCTGAGTGCTAGTTCAGTCTCAGCAAAATCCTCAGCCAGCCCCTTGAGAGCTGGGGAGCTGGTATGGCATTCTGAAGCCTGAGCTAGAGCAGAAGGGCCAGCTCTTTAGGGTCCCTGCAGAGCAGCCACGGGATGAGGGATGCCCTTGGAAGGAGGGGAGGCTTGGATGCAGCAGTGTTCTTCAGCCAGAAGCCACTTGGCAGCACCCCCAGTAGCTGGGGGAATCAATCCTTCCCTACTGGGGATCCGGGCAGCTCCTCACAGCATGCACTATATCTACCTTCCCTCCAGCTGCTCCTTCCCCAGGCATTCCTGACCCCTTAACAATGGCCTCAGGCTATCGGCCTTCTGCTCTTCTCTATTTACCATCTCCCTTTTGTAAAACACTAGCAAGAAAAAGAACTAAAAAGAGGGGCTAACATTCAGGGGCTGCTGTCCCAGGCACTGTCCTAAGCATCGCCAATGTATTATCTCACTTAAGTTCACAGAAACCCAATAGTGTAAGTAGACTGAAACTTCATTTTACAGCCAAGGAAAGTGTCAGGAAAAGTTCCTTAAAAAACTGTTTCTGCCATGTCACCTCCAAGCTCAAAGACCTTCAATGACTCCCAGCTAGGATAAAAGTCTAATCTCCTAAATCAGCACTCAAGGCCCTCCACCATTTGTTTTGAGCATCTCTCTCTCTCTCTCTTTTTTTTTTTTTTTGGAAATATTTCCTTTTCTACTTGTACCAGATTGATGCCTTTGCCAAAACCTTAAACTGTCCTACTCCAACCTCTTCCACACTAACTAGGGTTAACAGACTATGTTTATCCCTTCATTCGTCATTCATTCACTTCTTCACCGGTTCATTTATCAAAAACCTAAGATGTGAGGCTGTGTGCCAGGTGCTGGGGACACAGTGCTGACTGGACATGACCCATCTGCTCCTTTGGAGCCTTATACTCAGACAAGAAAACAGGAACATTATTCAAATAATTGCCAAAACTTTGTCAAGTGCTAAGACAGAGCTTCACAGTGTATTGAGAGCTTGAGAAACAGTGACAAAGAAATACCACGGACCCTCCAGAAGGCAGGCACTCTTTGAAGCCCATGGATATAGCCTCTTATACCAATCACCTCCTGCCCCCAACTTCATATCTCACTCTCTTTCTGGGGCCCTATCTAAGCATCCCCGCTATGGGATCTCCACTTCCTCTTCTGAGCATCTAAACCACTTGGCCAATAAGAACCTTGCTGTTACTTAAAAGTACCTCTCTCTCAGATAAATTTTAAGAATCTTATTGATATTAGTTATCATTTATTCAACTGCTCATTCTGGGCCAGGTTCTCCATATGCTTCAGTTCAGTTCAGTTCAGTTGCTCAGTCATGTCTGACTCTTTGCNTGAATGAAGTAGGGGAAGGGTGGTGGGGAAAGGCAGGCCTAGTACCAAGTGCGGAGAAGGCAATGGCAATGGCAACCCACTCCAGTGCTCTTGCCTGGAAAATCCCATGGACGGAGGAGCCTGGTGGGCTGCCCTCTATGAGGTCGCACAGAGTCGGACACGACGGAAGCGATTTAGCATCAGCAGTAGCAGTACCAAGTGAGTTAGACCCACAGGAAACTGGAGCTGGATCCCCTGGGGAAATTCTGGGAAATGTAGAACATTCACACCTCAGAGTCACCGTACCCGGTGGGGAGGAAGTTGGCGGTATTTATTTACCAATTCCATCAGAGATGGGTTGAGAGCTATGTTTGCATCTCTGTTGGGGGAGGGGAGGGGAAGGGAGGGGAGGGCAGTGAGAGAAAAATTAAGTTTTTTGCTAAACCCTTAAGAGCAGGTTTTTATCTCATGTAACATGGCAGGTTCTTATCTAATNGAGGAAGTTGGCGGTATTTATTTACCAATTCCATCAGAGATGGGTTGAGAGCTATGTTTGCATCTCTGTTGGGGGAGGGGAGGGGAAGGGAGGGGACAGCAGCATTAACTTCTGGGCACTTCTGGCCACTTCAAGGGCAGATAAAATGATGATCATGAGAAGCCAAAGTCCTCCAGTAAAGAAACACAGGTATTGGGGTGCCCTGAAGAGGTAAAGGCATGAGGCCCATTATTCCCATACTACAGACAGGTAAATCAAGGCCTCGAGAGTCTGGCCTGAGGTTTCAGGGCCAGAAACGATCAGTGCTAAGAGTCTTTCTGTCTCTGAAACAATCTAAAATGTCCCTTGAGAGGCATTATCTTGTGCTATCCTTCAGTAACCCTTCCTGCTCTTCATACAGGCTAAGAACCCAGAGGAGACTCCACAACGGCTTCCTGATTGATGAGCCTTAAAGACTTGTTAAAACCACAGAGTAACGTGCTCTTAAATGCGCCTCCTTCCTTCATAGGAGCAGGTTCCATGTCCCAGTTTCCTTATAAGATCCTGTGCTTCTCAGATCCCTTGTCATGACATCCTCTCTGGGACTTTGTCACATGAAGACAGGGAAACTGAGGCCAGTGGTCCTTGCTGGCTTCCTTGTGTGAAGCGGAAGCCAGAGCTGGAGTTGCTACTCCCTGGCCTCCAGCAAAATCCAAATGCCCATCCAATCCTTTTCCCCCTCCATGAAATTCCCCTAACTCGATTAAAGAAAAAAAATCAATCAATTTACATGGTAACAGAAAAGGACAGGGTCATGTATAAAATATTCCCCCATCTGTACCAGAGGGCATGGCCTACACGCTTCAAGAGCGCAGCCAAAGGCCCTGGGGATTTGTTTTTCTTTCCCTGACCCAAGGACTCTGATCTCTCACTTAACCTCTGACCTCTTCAATTCAGATAACCAGAGAACTGGCAGCTGGGGCTGGGGGAGCTCAGAATGCCACCCTGCTCTGCCTCAGGCTCCTTCTGGCCATGGAGACGGAACAAAGGGAGGCGGGGAGCCCCAACAAAGCACTCCAGAGCCCCAGAGGCCGGCTCCCAGCACGGCAGCCAGTCCTGCAGGGACTCCTGCTCTTTAATCACTTCTCCACTACAGCCCCCCATCCA
>SJYA01002905.1:1567681-1856201 GCA_006410615.1 Neotragus moschatus | reverse complement strand
CTAACTTAGTGGTTCCTTCCCCTGCCCCACTCCCCAGCCCCAACTCTTGCAACTGCTCCAGGTTCCCAGCTCTGTGGCTGCTCCCTGAGGCGACTTACTGGTGACTTGGCAGCTCAGCAGTGACCACTGTGGTCGGTCGTGCCCCAGGGCTAGATGACTACTTAATCTCTGCTCTGGCAACAGGCTGTTTGCTGCCCGCTAACCAATTAGGCGTCTCAGTGACAGACATTTCCTTGGAATCTCCAGTTCCCAGATGCACATGGGTGGGCCTTTTACTCATTCATTCATTCATTCGCTCACACATTCATTCACTCATTTGTTCATTCAGTCTCTTAGAACAGTGGCTGGGAACCCAAAGCTGGTGCTCTGTGACAACCTAGAGGGGTGGGATAGGGAAGGAGGTGGAAGGGCGGTTCAAGAGGGAGGGGATATATGTATACCTATGGCTGATTCATGTTGATGTATGGCAGAGACTATCACAATACAGTAAAGTGCTGTGCTGTGCTTAGTCGCTCAGTCATGTCCAACTCTTTGCAAGCCCATGGACCGTAGTAATTAATCTCCAATTAAAAATAAAATAAAATAAAAACCAGTGCCTGGCACTTAAGGACAGCCTGTCTGCAGTTGTCATTTGTATTCACAGCCGACATTTACCAGGGACCTCCTAGTATGTGCCAGGGACTGGAGATGAAATAAGTAAGACCTAGGCCCTACCTTCATGGACATCACGCTATTGAATGTGGTTCTCCACCTCAACCCCAGAGATTCTGCTTTAATTTGTTGTGGGGTAGGGGGCAGGTCTACATGGTAAAGGCCCCCAGTCGTTTCTAATACACAATCACAGCTGCAAACATGGTTCTCTGGAGGGAAGCCCAGGGTGAGGAGACTGAGAGCAGAGTGCTGTGCCTACAATGCTGACTGGGGGCTGGAGGCCTTTCTAGAAGGTCTGAGACCTAGAACCATGAGTCACCAAGGGCTGGGCCAAGGTATTGGGAAAGGAAAAAGGGGTTGAAGATTCTAGGAGATGGGAATAGCACAGGTCAAGGTCCAGACTGAAGACAGGGATAGGCAGGGGTTTGGACTTTGCTCAAGAGCATTGGGGAGCAGAGGAGGGAAATGATTAGGTTTGCATTTTAGGAAGCTCCTTCTGATACAGAGTGAATGGAAGACAAGATAGAATCCAAGCGAGACATGACAGAGGCCTAAATTAGGGATGTGACTGTCTGACTTAGTTTACCACCCCCAGGAGCAGGAAGCTGGGATATCTGCCTACCAACTCCTGTCTGGCATTGGTCCTGCTTCTGGGAGGTGTTGATCTCCCAGCATTCTGGCCTGCCTGCCCTCTGCCCTCAAGAATGCTCCTGGCCAAAGAAAGCTCCCTAGCAGAGTCGCAGATGGTGGAGTAGGAAGGCAGCCATGTACATGGGTATGGTGAGAGCCAAGAGGATGGATACATGCAGGGCTTTACCTGACTAGTGCTTTATCCACTGACTGAGGGGATCAAAGACTGGCCAATCACTCCTAGGAGAGGCTGGTGAGTGTGGTGTGATGGATGGGAGACGGGAGTGAAGAGGCAAGGAGCGATGCCAAAGAGGGGTGTGTAGCCTCACAGATGCCAACTGACCAAGGGCAAGCCAGTTACAAGCTGGGACCCCAAGGGAGATCAGCACAAATGAAGGCAGATACCAAACAACAACCCTGTGAGTGTACACTCAGGGCAGAGCTGTGGGATCTGGCTGTTTAAATTTCTTGGACTTTTGCTTTTCAGGAGGGAACAATCTGCGTTATTTGTAACAGGTCAGAGTTCAGGCTCAAGAAAACGCCCTGCTGGCTAGTCAAAACCTAGTT
Source organism: Neotragus moschatus (assembly GCA_006410615.1). Classification (NCBI taxonomy): domain Eukaryota; kingdom Metazoa; phylum Chordata; class Mammalia; order Artiodactyla; family Bovidae; genus Neotragus; species Neotragus moschatus. The sequence continues at coordinate 1,854,353 of SJYA01002905.1, read as the reverse complement.
TTAATTCTGGTTCATCCCACAGCCCCAGCCTGTGCCTCCTGCCTTCTCTCCCTGTAATACCATCTCTAACCTCATCCTCCATTTCTTTTCCTCGTCTCCTCTGTCCCATGCTATGCTATGGTATGTCGGTTATAACTAACTGGTGGTCAGCAAAAGAAATCCACTTAGACCAATGTGAGTCCCAGAGGCCATTTTACTGGAAGGATACAAGGGGAAGAAACAGAGCAGGATATGTGACCAGGCTTCCTGTGGATGAGGACCTCAGGAACAGAGAAGACCTTTCTCACTCTGGCTTCAGGGAAAAAAACCAAATTTATAGGCTCAAGTAACTTAAAGTGTAGGTTGCAGGGGGGCTTTCTCAGTGTCTCAGCAGTACAGAATCCACCTACAAAGCATGAGACGAAGGAGACATGGGTTCAACCTCTGGTTTGGGAAGATCCCTTGGAGGAAGATATGGCACTCCACTCCAGTATTCTTGCTGAGAAAATCTCATGGACAGAGGAGCCTACAGGGCTATGGTTCGTGGGGTCACAAAGAGTCAGACACGACTGAAGTGACCGAGCACGTGTGCACACAGGCTGCAGGCGCAGCTCCTGCTTGTTCACTGGGAATTCCAGCACTCAGCACTATGTTGCTCTGTGTCAGTTTCATTCTCAGGTAAGTTACCTCTAGGTTTAGATGCTCCACTTTAGCTATTTAAATAGAAGTTCAGTTCAGTTCAGTCGCTCAGCCATGTCCTATTCTTTGTTTCCTCATGGACTGTAGCACCCCAGGCCTCCCTGTCCATCACCAACTCCCAGAGTTTACTCAAACTCACGTCCATTGAGTTGGTGATGCCATCTGACCATCTCATCCTCTGTCGTCCCCTTCTCCTCCCACCTTCAATCTTTCCCAGCATCAGGGTCTTTTCCAATGAGTCAGCTCTTCGTATCAGGTGGCCAAAGTATTGGAGTTTCAGCTTCAGCATCAGTCCTGCCAATGAATATTCAGGACTTATTTCCTTTAGGAAATCTTTCTGTCTCAGTAGAAAGAAGGTTTGTTTCTACCAAAAGTTCCAGTCACATTGCTAATGTTGACTCTCATTGAGACAACCAGGATCACAACCTTACTGCTGAACCACTGGCTCTGACCAGTGGATGGAAATGCTGATGGGCCAGATCTGAGAAACATAGGCACCCTTGTACCAAATAGACTAAGAATGGGAGGAAGATGTTCCCCAAAGGGAAAGGAGGGACTAGTAATCAGAAGGCGGTGGCAAGGATAATTAGAAATAATAACCAACATGGCCAAGGGGTGACACCACCCCCAGTACCTTCCCCGGAGGGCTCAGAACAAGGCAGTTTCCTCACGACAGTGTGAGAACTAAGGCTATTACCAAACTCTACTGTTATTTCACCTGAGCAATCTTTCTGAAATCTGCCTCAGTCTCTCCAAGACTCAGGAAAATGCCAGGGTTGACTAGGCCGCTTGTGCTCTTACAACCATTAGCATTGTGAAAATATCATGCCACTGCTGTGAAACTTTCATTGGAGAAGGAAATGGCACCCCGCTCCAGTGTTCTTGCCTGGAGAATCCCAGTGATGGGGGAGCCTGTGGGCTGCCATCTATGGGGTTGCAAAGAGTCTGACATGACTGAAGCGACTTAGCAGCAGCAACAGCAGCCGTGAAAGTGAAGTCGCTCAGTCGTGTCCGACTCTTTGCAACCCCATGGACTGTAGCCCGCCAGGCTCCTCTGTCATGGGATTCTCCAGGCAAGGATACTGGAGTGGGGTGCCATTTCCTTCTCCAACACTGCCATGTCTACTGGTAAATATCCACTAGCCTGAGTCCTCAGCTCCCTCTACCCTGCCCCACTCAGGCCGCCCAGGCCCCTCTCCTGGAACCCCCCCGATTGCCAGGGTCTGGCAACTAAAGGGTTAACACTGAGTACAGCAGGGGCACCAAGATCTTGCCTCAGCCCCTCCTGGCTGTTTGATCTCAGAACCTACCACGTGTTCCATTGCTCTGGGGCCAGTAGTTAAATATTTCAAATATCCCTTTGATTCTAGCAACAGCTTTCTATCTGTTCTCCTTCAGCCACTCTGTCCCTCGGCCCCACAGTCCACCCTTCACACAGCTGCCAAGGAGCTTCTTAAACTCCTGCTGCTGCTAAGTTGCTTTAGTCGTGTCAGACTCTGTGCAACCCCATAGGCGGCGGCCCACCAGGCTCCGCCGTTCCTGGGGTTCTCCAGGCAAGAACACTGGAGCGGGGTGCCATTTCCTAATCATTCCCTGATGTGTCAGGCCCTAATTCTTTTGCAGGTCTCACCTTGCTCCTGAGGACCTTGTCCCAAAGCCTTTTTCAGCCTTATCTTCCCGGCCACTCCCACTCAAACTGCCTGCCTTTCCAGAGGGGCATGCCTCTTCATGCCTCAGTGCCCATACCCAGGTGGTTTTCTCCATCTGATACCCTTAGTAAATTTCCCCATTACCCAGAAATTTACAGAAGGCCCAGGACATGTCAGGCACCAGCTTGGAGTAGAAGAAAGAAAAACAGAGGAAAAACAGGACAGAGATGCTGTGAACTATAAACAGAACAGCTCAGCCCTGGGGAGCACTTCACCTCAGCTGGAGAAGCTCCCTGGAGGAAGATTTCTGGATGGTGGGTAGGAAGCTATGAAGTCTGGGGCACGGAGATGAACTCCAAGGAAGCACACCTCCCATTTACCAAGCGCTTTCCCCTGTGCGTGCATGGCCTGCACTCACCCCATTTCGAGCTTGATCTCACTCAGCCACAGGGCCGCTGCAGGTTATACACAGATGAATACGGTAATTTTTTTCCAGCTTATACACAGATAAGTAAGGTAATTCTTTTCCTCCACCTCCCAGCAGCAGGGATATGAATTGATTGTCAGAAGCTGTTTAAGGACCTGTGATTGAGGAGATGATCTGAGATAAGCTGCTCCACTGAAATAAAGGCCAACAGCTGCCTGCTTCCGTCAGCCAGCCGCTGTGCTTTTCTAAACAGCAGCACCTGCCCCCACCCTAAATGACCCCACCCTTGAGGGGGCAGGGAGCTCTCTCCCCACACCTTAGGGGAAGGAGATCCTATTTTGTGAGAGATGAAATGTTATGTTGAGGACTAAACCCAAAGGGGTCAAAAAGTGCAAGAGCTGGGGCTAAAAATGTCAGCTTCCTGTTCTTCGTGGGCAGGGTCTCAATTATGAATAAGAATTTCACAGAAATCTCAGGATGGAAGGAAAGGAGGTTGGGGGAGACCCAACCTCACCTCAAGTCAAAGCATGTGAATTTCCTAGCTTTCTCTGAAGGATTTTGCACAGAATCAGTTCTTTCATCAGCAATCTCATCCATTCATACACTTATTCATTCATTCAACACACACAAAATGCAGAAGAACCTGGGCTTTTAGCAGTTGACAGATGGATTCATTGGGTTTGACCACTTACTAGCCATGACCTCAAGCAACTGACCTCACCTTTCTGAGCCTCTGGATGCTAATACCTACCTCATAAGACTATCTGAGGATTATTGAGATAGTGCCCAGTGGGGCCTGAGCCCAGTGCCTGGCATGTACAAGTGAGCAATTGCTGTAGAGTGCCAGGGAGTTGAAGAGGTGCTTCAGAGATTTCAAGATGGAATCACAGAGCTCCTTAAGGACCCCACAGGCCAGGACATAAAATAACCGTGCTGTCAAGGTGTTAATGTTATAAGAGGCACATAAAAGCGGGCATGGCAAAAGCTTTCTTCCAACTGAGAGGACAAGGAAGACTCAAGGGGATCAGGACCCACATTTGAGCTGAATTCTAAAGGCTGCGTTGAGGGAAAGAGTCTTCCCGGGAGGAGGTGACCATGCAAACAAGTATATGCCTATATTCTTAGGACCTTGCTAGGCCAAGTACAGCTAATAGGCGAGCAGGGGAAGTTTGTTCAAAATAGCAGACTCTTAGGTCCACCCTGTCTCATCAGATCAGAATCTGCTATTTGAACAACCAGGAGGCTTAAGAGCAGATCAAAGTTTGAGGAGCTCTGGGCAGATATCTCTGACCTCTGTGAAATGCCCTTGTGGCAAAGAAAGAGGAAGACAGACGACCTCTCTACATGTTTGGGCTGATGACAAGGGTGTACAGATATGCCCATGCTGGGCCCTTGGGTGGGACGTGCTTCCCAGAACCAGAGGCCTCCAGGAGCACAGCCCCAGAGGCACCTGGCAGGTAAGTGCTTCCGCCCAGAATGTTCTCTGGAGCTGCGTTTGAACCTGTTGCTTCAGGGGCAGGGGTGCAGTCCTGGCCACTGGCTCTTTCATTCATTTATCCCACAAGCATTTGGGAGCACTTTTATGAGCCAGGTGTCCTACCAAGCTCTGCCCTAAAGAGAGTCCTCAGGCAGGTTCCTTGCCCTCAGACAGGTCCTCTTGGCTCCCAGTTTCTCTACTTGTCAAGTCCAGCCTGTGTGCGTTGATACCCTGAAAACATAGCGAGATTGACTTAGGAAGTGAGGCAGTGGGACCAAGGGGCTCCATCCTGCAGGAGAGTATGGAGACAGTGTGGGTGAGACCTCAGGGCTGTCCCCAAAACCAAGACTGCCAGGCCAGTCATAAATTCCCAGGGACTTCCAGCGCTACACTGGCACAGACTAAAAGAGGTTCTGGCAGCTTGAGGACAGCTCACAAGTGAGTCAGTGACGGTTCAGGTGCAGGCTGGGGAGGCAGTGTGCAGAACAGCAAAGAGACCCAGGGAGTAAGGGAGGAGAGCTGACAGCATCCGGCACACTCTCTAATTAGCACGCTCAGCTGAGGTTCTTAAGACGGGACTGTCATCATCACCGTCATCATCGTCACCATCATACCACCATCACGTCACATTAGTCTAAACCTCTCCTTTTTGGAGTGCTTCATCTGTGCCAAGCACTGCCCTACACATTGACTGCATGGTCTATCATTACACAGATGGGAGGACTCTCTGAGGTCTTTTCAACTTTCCTAATGTCCACCCCACCCCTAGACCACACACCACCATTATTGCTTTGATCTTTCCTATTATAAACAAAACAATTAGCATGTATGAAGGCTGCAGACATGAACTATGAAACCAAAATGGAGACAAATCTCAGGCAAGCCAGAGTGTTTGAGGAATCTTCACTCCGCCCCACCCTCGAGACTTTCCTTCCCTGCCAGGCTTTTGATAATTATCTGGAAGACAGAATGATTTCACTTCCCAAGCACTTGCATTCAGACTTCCCATTGGTCCTTTCGATGCCTGGAAAATTCTGTGCAGCACTGGAGACACACAAAATCGCACAGACTGGATTTTATGGTGATTTAAGGCATTTTTCAAGGGTATTTTGGACTATACATGATATCCAGCTGACTTTAGAGCCTAACCCTGTGTTAGGTTCTATAGCACAGGGTTAAGTCCTGTAGGCTCCAATAAGTCTGTAGCACAGTCAGTACTTCGAGACTGTGACACAGAGAGGGCATATAATCTGCTCGGGGCCACACAGCTAACTGGGGAGATGGTAAAATTGTAAAGTGAAGCCACAGAAGTACCAAGTCTCTGTTCTTGATTGCAGGGCTATGCTCTGCCTGATGCAGAAGAAAAGGGAGCATCTGAGGGGCCTGGTTACTGTGGACAGCGCTCTGTGCAGCCCTTGGCTCTGCCCCTCCTTGGCTCCACGGAGAGGAGATAATCCCTCATCCATCTTTTTACCCAGCCTCCTGTGGTCCCTATTGGCAGCAGCTGCCTGACACCACCTCTGAAAGACGCTTAAGACTCTGCCAACCCAGTGTTTAATGCATGCAAAGCCCTTTCCAAAGAAGTCACTTAAAAAGATTACAGAGGACAGGATCACTCCTCCCGCCTCTAGCTTAGGGAGTCTTTGCAGCTGGCCTGGAGCTAAGCTAAGGAAGCAGAGTCTTTAGCAGCCTGAAAATAAAGTGAGCCTTCATTTGAGAAATCACTCAGAATACCAGCTGCAAGGGCTCCATTCATTGATTTGTTCAGTAACTATTTGCTGCACACAAAACAAGTGCAGGCACTGCTCTGGGCACTGGGACAGCCTAGGGACACAGTCCCTGCCCTGCTGTGGCTGACATTCCAGGAGAAAGTCCCCACTGTTAGGAACCCTACCTTCCCATGTGCTTCCCTTGTGGTGGGGGTTCTTTCTCCTGCTCTCCTCTGAGAAAAGCTCAGATGCTGTGAAGAAAAGTGCTTCTCTCCTGTAGCACTTTGGGGAAGCAGTAAGATTCATGCATGCCCTAGGGAAGGAGCCAGTCTAATTTCATTTCTTTTTCTTTTCAGTGTCTGATCTCTCTCTGGGGCTTCCCAGGTGGTGCTAGTGGTAAAGAACCCACCTGCCAATGCAGGAGAGTAAGAGATGCGGGTTTGATTCCCTGGGTCCGGAAGATCCCCTGGAGGAGGGCACGACAACCCATTCCGGTATTCTTGCCTGGAGAATCCCATGGACAAGGGAGCCTGGTGGGCCATGGTCCATAGAGTCGCAAAAAGTCAGACACGACTGAAGTGACTTAGCATGCATCTCTCCTCTTTCCTACGGGTATGGACCAAGCAGGGAGAAGAAGAGAAGGAACAGAATGTTGGTGATGGACAGAAGAAGGAAAGAAGGAAAAGAGTTGAGGGTGAGAGGAGGGGAAGGGAACAGAGAAAGGTCCAGGCTGATGGCACTCTGGTCAGCTGAGCGATGGATGGTAGGCTGACCATGCAGCTACAAAGAGCCTGGCCACTCCCTCCCTCATGCCAAAGCACTTCAGGCTCTGGAAGGACCAGGAAAGGAGGAGAGGACTGATGGACAGGAAGAGGTTGAAGAAAAGCACGACCTAACTTTGCAGCTGCACCCCCCAAGGTCACCAATCTGCTCAGGTATTTTAAAAAATATTAATTAACCATCTTTCCACATGTATCCGTGCCCTAAGGCAAAACTCAGCAAACTGAAGCCCATGTGACATATCTCACCTGCTGCCTGATTTTGTAAACAAAGTTTTATTGGAACCCAGCTGCACTCATCTGTGTATCATCTATGGCAGCTCTCCCACTGCAGGACTGAGTGATCATGCCACAGACTGGATGGTCCACAAAGTCTAAAATATTTACTAGGTAGTTTTTTTGGAAAAGCTTGCCAACCCCTGGGTTTTATTCCTAGGATCTTCAGCCTTTAGAGTTGTACAATTTCTTGTCAATTCCTTAGCACGTCCTTTAAATTCACGCATCAAATATTTATTAATGCCTTCTATATTAGAATATTCTCTTTTGGTGCAAGTGATGGAAAATTCAGCACAGGTGGGCTTTAGCTAGAAAAGAGGGGGAGGATTATTGTCTTTTGTACCTGAAAAGCCCGGGGATTGGGCATGTTACGTGCAGCTGAGCCCAGAAACTCAAACTCTGACATTAAGCTAGTGACCAGAGCAACTGGCTTCCAATCGATGGAACACAGCACAGGTGACAGGATGTCACTTCCATGATTATGTTTCAAAAGTCTGTCCCCTCTGTCTTACTACCAGACTCTACTGCCCTCTCTGCTTGCACATTTTGATGATGCCAAGTGCTACACTGGAGGAGACATTTCTTTTTTCACATGGCAAGAAAGGGAGGGAGGCCTCTGCCCAGGAGTCAGCAAGCAACTGAGACCCTCAACTAACAGGAACTGAATTCTCCAACAAAATCATGAGCTTGGAAGCAAATCCTTCCCCAGTCAAACCTTCAGTTGAGACCCCAGCCTTGCCTGACTCTCTCATGGCAGTTTGGTTTCCCAGGCTGACCGCACAGCAAAGGACCCAGCCAGCCTTTCTCCTCACAGAACTTTCCCTCTCTTGTTTTCTCTATATAGAAAGTCTATGAGAAGGAAATCATCAAGTTTATGATACTTTATTACACAGCAGTAGATAACAAGTATATTTCCTAATCCCTAAGGAATGCTGGGAAGATAGTTTTTAGCTTGGCATGTGGTCATCACCAACTAGACTGGCATTCTCTATTTTTAAAAAGAGAGAGAGAGAAGAATGTGTATTATTGGAAAAGTAGAAGTTATCCATAGAAGCTATGGAGGTATTCCTGGGAGGAGAGGCTGGTGTCCTGGATTAGGGCCATGGCAGCAGGAAAGAAGGGTAATGTTTGGACTCCTGATTCATTATTTCTATTAAAAGTACATCTTTTCATGCAGCAACAATCAACTATTACCAATTTGCAAGGTCTCCTCTGCCCCCTTATCTCATGACCTGGTTCCCATACAAAGTTCCAAAGAGCAGCTCAAATCAGAAACACAGGTAGAGCAGGAAAACAGATTGGACACAAAAGCCATTGGCTAGTTCATGATCACACATTTCCTCTCCTTCTGTCCTACTGATCTCGTTACTTGTGGGATCTGGTGCCAAACTAAAACCTATTTCATGGGGAGTGGATAATGTCTGTAACTCCAGATGCAGAAATAAAACTTATCCTTTAAAGTGTCTGCAGAAATGAAAAGAAACCCCAGTCCCTGTATAAACGTTTTAAATGTAAACAGGACAGATTTGGGGGGGTCTAGACATGAACTTTATGGTTAAAAATCCAGCTAGCCCAACCCTTTTAAGTCTTCACTTGGGGAGTATGGAAAATGCATAATTTTAAGTGAGGTTGAATTTATAAGCATTGTAGTTATAGCAACAGACACTTCAGCTTCTGGGAGGCAGGTCTATGAGACTCTTACATAACAGTCAATTCTGTGGAGAAAAAAATGCGGGAACACCAAGGCTGCTAATATATATATCTAATAGGACTCAAAGAAAAGGAGATGGTGGGAAAAGGAGAGCAGTGAAGGCTGGAAAGGCTTTTTCAAAGAACATGAGGAATCTTTGTGTGAAGGGGTAGAAGCTCCATTTTGCAGGCTCACTGCTGCCAGCTCAGGCATGTAGGAAGAAACTCATCAGACAAAAGAGCAGACAAAAATATGGATGCAGCACTCAGGGGCCTGCCAAGCAGAGGATTAGGAAACACCAGAAAACATATGGATTATAGAGGGAAGATTGTTAGATTCAGAGAAGGTTGAAAGGAAGGCACAAGCCATTGTCAGGATGCTTCCAATTCTGTTTTCTCCTCTGATCTCCCTGATTCCAAGACATTCCTTCCTATCCTGGTTAACCTCCTCCTTGGGAGGCAAGAATCACAAAGATTCATCTCCCCAAACTTCAGAAATGCCATATGAGCCTGGTCTCCAAATTGGAGATCAGAATTTCAAGGATGTTAGCATGAACAGAAGAGCCTTTAGAATCAGACAACATGGTCTTGCCCCATCCCCGTTTTAAAGGGTCCCTCTGGCTCTCCTATGTCCTCATGTTTCCCCACATAGAGTCTATGAGACCAAGGAGATGTGTCCATGTGGTCCCCAGGGCCTGCTCCTTCTAGACTGCACGCTGGCCACCTGGGACTCCATAATTTCCTTCCCACATGGCCCCGATCCTGTCTCCAGGGCATGAGGGCACCCTCCTTTTCTTTCTTCCTTGAAAGACCAAACCTCCCCACCAGCATGCACACCCCAAGCTTGAGATGTGGGGACAGAGCATGGATACAAAGGCTGGAGTGTCTATAAGTAAGAGAGCCTGCTCCTCATGATGCAGGATGGGGCCAAGGTTGCAATAGGAGACTAGTGGTGGGGACTAAGGGCAAGGAACACTGAGGATCCTGAGAAGTCTAAATTCATTCCTGGCCTTGCAGAGCATTAGGAAGGTGTATTTGTCAAGGATGGAGGGGAGAATGTATTTTATGTAACACTCCACTGGTGAAATATATCATTCTGAAAGACTTAGACTTAGCATATGCGGACTCCCATCTGTCCTCTTGCTCCAGCTTCTATAAGATTAGGGGCTCTGCCTGAACACAGACTGGGGGTTCTGCTCTGCTTGGCTCCCTTCATCCTTGCAGGAGAAGGAAGGGAAGTTAGAAGTGTCAAGCCCTGTGCCACCATAGGGCTGGACACTGGAGACTTTTGAAAGCTATAAAAAACAAAGAAAATACACGAGACTCTTTGCGGGAGCAACCGAGCAGCTCTTCACAGGCATCCTTCATCCCATGAGACACACAACGGCTGCGAAGACTCTTACCCTGCTTCCGACATATGCCCTCTCTTCCATCACCTTCAGCCAGACTCTCCCCCCACACCCCCACACCCCTCACACCCTCCATACCCCCCGCCATCCTCTCGGAGCTGGCTCACACAGCTGACGCAGAAAGCAGTCTCTTGTCTCAGCCTCAGACCTTAGCAAGAAAAATCAATAGCAATTTGGCCTCCAGCCAACCTCATGCCACTCTGGATAAGCCAGTCTTATATGTGATCCACCAGATAAAGCCAGAGTGCCAGAGCCTTCGGACAGAAAGAAGTTCAAATCCTCTTCCTGGGCAATCCTGGCATAGCCTCATTTATTTACCACCTCGTGGACCTGCTCTGGCCAGAGGTGCCCCAGCCAGGCCACATCTCTAGACCAAAGGACAACCCAGCCCTGCATTTAGCTGACAGTGGGCACAGCTGTGATCCCAGCTTGAGTGTGGTAAATGAATGGGCTGGGCCTCTGGAAGTTGATCTGTTCATGGACTCAGTTTGGAGAGTTTCTGGGGGAGGACCCACCCTAAGGTACAACAGAGCTGGACCCTTAAATTCAGCTCCGTAACAAAGCTTCCATTGTTAAGCAAAGCACATGTACTGTGGGGTCTGTTCCTATGTTTTATATTCCAGTCTGGCATCCCAGGGACTTGGGTCAGTACTAGGGTAGGAGTGAGGACCGGGTAAAGACTGCAGGGGGAGAAAAAATATTTTATGAAAACTCTGTAAGGTCTTTCTGATGGGGAATTGCTTTTAAACCTCCTTTCTCATTCCTATAAATGAATAACAATTTGTAGGAATTTATTAAACACAAATTAATAACAATAACTTTTAGTCAGGGCTTACATTGTGCTAGGCTGAACTAAGAATTTAGTTCCATTTTTGCATTTACCTTTTACCACTACAACCTTATGAAACAATACCCTTTTTGTCAATTATATTTTGTGGAGAAGAAAACCAAAGCCCAGAGTGTCATCCAGACAGTAGGTTAACTAGCCAACCAGGGTTGAACCTGGGCAGCCGGATTACAGCCTCTGACTTTTAACCATTGAGCCACACTGCTCTGATTGGTCTGTTCCAGAATCTCCTTGGATCAGGTTTGCAGTAGAATGGAGTTATAATGTATTAAAAAATCAGGACACGATAGTAACTTCTATCTTCTTTTCCGTCCATGCAGCCAGGATGCAAAAAATATCAAACCTGGGTATCTGCAAGTTGTGGGGGGAATTCTAGGGGTCAGAGATCACCACGTGCTCCGGTTTAAGATCTAACCATTTGAAACCTAGTGTCCACCTGGAACCTAAGAATGGGAACTTATTTGGAAGTAGATGCAATTAGTTAACAAGGGAGCATAGTGGAGTAGGATGGGCCCCAAACACAATAACCGGTGTCCTTATATGAGGAGAGGACATTCAGAGAGAGGTCCACACAGGGAGATACTCTTGTGAGGACGGAGGCAGAGACTGAACTGACGCAGCCTCAAGCCAAGGAACGCCAAGGGTTGCTGGCAACGTCAGAAGGTGGGAGGAGGTGAGGAGGTGAGGAAGGATCCTCCTCTCAAGCCTTCTGAGGGAGTGTGGCCCTGCTGATGCCTTGACTTCAGACTTTTGCCTTTAGACCTATAAGAGAGCAAATCCTGTTGTTTTAAGCCACCCAGTTTGTGGTCATCTTTGTATCGCAGCCTGAGGAAACAGATTCACCAGTTGAGGAAAAAAGAAGGTGCTCCATGTGGTCCAGTTAAGCTACCAAAGTTGCTCCTGCTGCAGTTTGGAGCCCAACTACCAAAAAGTGACTCTGCTTCCTATCGGCCGTTATTCTATACGTACATATCTCTCTTAGATTGGTGGACAGGTATCATTCTTTTGGCTGCTTTCAGAATTCATTCTCCATCCTTGCCACACCCAGATTTCTTTTGGGAAAATTATAATTTCCTTGATGCATCGTTCTCACCCATTCAGGGACACTTTAGAACTCTTGTGAGCCATTCCTCCATTTAAAACAAATATTAAAAATTATACTTTATGACTGCATTGGAAACAAGATGAATATAATTTAGGCTAGATTTATTATTATATATTTACTATTATTTATTTTTCTATTATGTTCTAAAAAGACATTAAAGTCACAACATTATCTTGGGCCCTAAACAGTATCTGGGCCCTAGACTCCATTAGGTCTATTGGACCTAAATATTTATTGAACATTTATTATGGGCCAGGAGCTGCCCTAATCTAAGGTAAGAAAAAGAGTCTCTGTCCTATAGGACTGATTTTCTAGCATAAGCTCAATACCATTCCTCAAAACTTCTGAATGAGGAATGGAGTTTTCTGAGGATTTTTGCCACCAGTCATTATGGGGTATCAGAATTAAAAGGATCCTTCCTTCACTTCTTTTACATTTGGATTTAGGAAGAAAAGTGTCTTTAGTCATGCTAATTGATGGATCTATTGTTCATTTCGGTCTCAGAGCAGTGAGAGGTGGTGTGCATTTCTGTCCTGCGGAGCCTTGCCTTCTAGATTGGAGTCCTTGGGGAGGCAGTGCAGGGCAGTGCCAGGCAGCAGGTACTAGAGTGTTCAGATTCCAGCCGAGGCCCTTCCTGGATGCACAACTTTGGGCAAGATACCCTCATACCAAATGCAAAATCTTCCCAGTGTGCAGGATTTTTATAAGGATTAAAGGGGAAACTCACTTGTAACAGTGAGAGCTCAAGAAATGTTCACTATTAATTAATGTTTGAGCCTGCCAGAGACTGAGAGTCCACGTGCATGCTGGGGCAAAGGGGATCAGTCCATTAGCTATGTTGGCCATGGGCAACTCATTACTTCTGTATCTGTTACCCCAAGAGCAAGCCTGGGGTGGGGTGGGGTGGGGGTAAGACCAGGGCACCAAGACAAGGATGACAGTAAGAGTGCCTGCACTGGCTGAGGGTGCCCTGGGGGTGGATTCCAGGCTGCTTACTTGATTCACTGTATTTCATTTCATTCTCTTAAGTCAGTGGTGTGGTAGCTATTATTGTTCCCATTTTACAGTAGAGCAAGTGGGGGCTTGAGAAAGTAAGTAGGTACGATGGTAGAGGGGAAGCCACAACCTTGGGGGGATCATCCTCCCTTTGGCTCTTCCCCCTTTAGTGGAGTTGGACGTAGAAGTGATAGATCACCCAGACATCAGGGAAAACCTGGTATGGTGTCAGTATAAATTAAATCACACATTGCCTAACTCCAGCAGACAGGTACTTTGTGGATATGTCACCAATTCAAGAAAAAGTGTCTTCTGGCTGCTGCTCAAGTGGAATTTAAGACTTCTCCGGCACGTAGCACTTCCCAGACTTGGGAAGAGCAGCTGAAGAGCTGTGAACAGTGCTTAATCCTTTCCCCTCTTTCTTTGAACCAATGAGGCCATTGAGCACTTGGTTTCACCAAGCCTTTGAATGGTTCTCGTCACAGCTGCCAAGGACAATAATAACAGCAGCAGCCATTGAGAGATTTCTAGAGGATGTTCACATCTTCACCTCTCAAAACTGTAAATGATACAAAGCTCCCACAAACCATGTGGTGTGTCCTTTAGAACCCCTTGCACTGAATCTCTAATTCCAGCCCCTGTCCACCTCTCCCGGCTAGGCTCCTCCCCAACATCTCTCTGCCTGGCCTTTTGCTCTCTTAATATTTAACTGCCTCTAACTCCTTCAATAGCACATTCTTTTTCCTTCTATGTGGATTTTCAAGATGCACTTCTCCATGGATTCCCTCCCCATCTGACAATCTGCTCATCAACTCCCAGCTCAGGAGTGCTCTCTACCAGATATTTCTCTCTTCCAGAATGGTGGCTCAGTGGAAAAGAATCTGCCTGTGATGCAGGAGACCCAGGTTCAATCCCTGGGTCGGAAAGATCCCTTGGAAAAGGGAATGGCAAGCTACTCCAGTATCTTGCCTGGGAAATCCCATGGACAGAGGAGCTTGGTGGGCTAGTCTGTGGGGTCATAGGGAGTCAAGCACGACTGAGTGACTAATACATAACACAACCTATTGCTCTGTAACAAACCACCCCAAACTTAGCAGCTCAAAGCAACAGTTATTATAATTGTTCATGGTTACTCAAGGGGCTCTGGGTTGCTGGAGCTTAGTTGAGTGGTTTTCACTTAAGGCCTCATATGCAGTTGCAGTCAGATGACAGGGGTCGTGGTTGTCTGAAGGTCAATCTGGTTGTCTGAAGTTTCACCCAAGACAGCTCCTTCACACATCTTTCCAGCACTCGACTGAGACAGATGAAACCATTGGCTTTTGGGTGGGTATCTTTCCATCTTCTTGTGTTGCCTTCACAGGGCTACAGTGGGTTTCCTCACAGCCTGGTGGCTCAGCATGGTCAGACTTTCTACATGATAGCTGGTTTCTCCCAGAGCATGTATTCCAAGAGCCAAGGCAGAGTTGCAAGGTTTTATGACCAGCCTCAGAAGTCACACAGGGCCACTTCCGCTGACTTCCGTTGCTTACACAGGCCAGCCCAGATTCAGCATGGAGGGGGTGCACCCAACAGCATGAAGGCAGTCCACTTGGAAACCGTCTTTGACGATTGGGTAACATACCCTCCTGTCTTTCCCCTCTCTCTGCTCCCACAGGAAACATGTACACTCCCACCTCTGCATTCCTCTCAGGGCACTGCCCTTGTTTATTTTTCTATCTCCCTGCTCCACTATGAGTGATTTTGGTTGGTAGGTCTGGTTGGTTATTTTTGAGCCTTCTGTGCCTGGTCTAGTGCCTGACCCTCACCTAACACAAAGCTCCTCAGTGGGACTGAAATAAGCTGCAATTTAGAGCTCCCCTCACCTCCTGTCACCCACCTCAGATGTACTCAAGGCTCCAACCAAACCAAATGGTACCCTCACCTCCAAATTAAAGACAGTCACCCTGAAGCCCAGATCCACTCCAGGCTAGTAACCTGGCAGACAATACGGAATCAAGCACTTCTCTTTTTTTCCTTTCCACGGTAAGTTAACTCAGTTCTTCAAAAAGATACCAACTGACAGCCCCACAGATTGAGGACATATGTCTTTCTCCAGAAGGGCCCCTATGCACTGAGAAGCAGGAGAGCATTCTGAGGAGAGCAGCTAAGTGTGAGCACACGCCAGGACCAGCTTCAGACCTTGATTCCCAGGGGCCAGTCCTGCCACTTGAGCAAGAGCCAAGTAGGAAGGATGCTTCTTTAACAAAGATATCACCTCCAGGCACAATCTGCCAATCTGACAACCTGCCTGGATTCAAGCTTCAGTTCTGCCTGAGTTCTTCTGTCTTTACTAGATTAAGGGTGGATTGGAGTGAGAACAGTGAAGAGAAAATCTATCTTGATAGTGGAGACCAAGGGGAGGATTATAGGATGAAGAAAAGTGAAAAGCTAAAACAAAAAACTTCCTTCAACAGGCTACGAGCAAAATAAATGTTCGATAGTTACTGTCTACAAATCACATTCGGTCACCTTTCTCCAAATCATGACCCAAACCTTCTTCTTTCAAAATAACAAATGTAACAAAAGCTACCAGTTAAGGAGCACTTGGGCTTCCCAGGTGGCTCAGTGGTAAAGAATCTGCCTGCCAATGCAGGAGATGCAGGTTGGCTCCCTAGGTTGAGAAGATCCCCTGGAGAAGGAAATGGCAACCCACTCAAGTATTCTTGCCTGAGAAACTCCATGGACAGAGGAGCCTGGTGCACTACAGCCCAAGGAGTCACAAAAGAGTCAGACACGACTTGCGGACAAAGCAGCAACAACATGCACTCACTCTAGACCAGGCACTGTGCTGAGCACTTTATGTATACTACCCCCCTGAATCCACAGCATTCTGGGAGATGGTTATCTAGCCCTCCTTTCCCTCCTGCTCCCAGTTTCCAGAAGACATTGAGAGCTCTTCAGAGAGACAGAGGAATTTGGGAAAGACCACAGATTTCAAAATAGCAAAAGATTGTCACGCTGGCCTGTCTGCCTCTAGAGCTTTGATGCTCAAAACTGGTCTGAGCATCAGCATCACCTGGGAATTTATTGGAAATGCAGACTCTCAGGCCTTACACATGACCTAGTGGATCAGAACCTGCATTTGAACATGGCCAGGTTGGTGATTCTTTCACACAGTATAGTGTAAACCATCTCAGCCTGTGTCCTGCAGGCAGAGGCAGTCCTAGGTCCATTGGCTTGATACAGTGGCATTGGCCCAGGGTTGGGTGACTGGTGATTGTTACCCAGCATTGTGTCAGCAAGAGCACGTGTGATTGGCTGTCTCAAAATGGGGCTAAGAACACAAGGCTACTACTGTCAAGCTGCTCATCCCAGGCAAGGTCTTTGGGATGGTTCATTCTGCATTCCCTTCACACAGCCCTACCAGTGGAAAGGAATTCCCTTTTTTCCTTTTATATTCCTTTTCTATTAATGTTTAATTTACATGCAGCTCAGTGCCCAAATCTTACTTGTGTAACCACCACCTGGATAAAGATACCAAACATTTCCAGAAGGCTAGATGGCTTCTTTATATGCCTTCTCCCAATCAACATTTGCTTAACATTCGCTATTCTACTCTTTACCATCACAGGTTCACTCTACCTGTCTTTAAGCTTCAAATGAATAGAATGACATGGAATGTTTTATCTTGCATTCATGTGGCCACGAGATTCAGCCATTTTGTTGTATTTTAACTAGAATTAGTTCTAGTATTGATGAACATTTGGGCTGTTTCTGTTTTTTGGCTTTTATTATTTAAGCTGTGGTGAATACTACTGTACATGCGTTTAGCTGGACATATATTCATTTCTTTCAGATAAGTGTATAAGCATTAAAATTGCTTTTATTCAGCACATAGGAGGCTTTGTTAGCCACTGTCAGTTTCCCTACGCAGATGTATCAATTTATACTTCCACCAAAAGCATATGAAAGTGAGGTTTCCTTTTTAATTCTGGTCCTACAGTTAGCCAGGATTCCATTACCCTGCACTGAGTCATCCTCCTTTGCAAAGGAGAAAGAAAATTTTGCTCCTAATTTCCTATCTAAGACATGACAGCATTACACGTCATCTGAAACTAACAGATTTCTTCGTGCACGTTTGTCTGACATCAACTATCTGATGCAGAATCTTTTTACGGCCCACGTGAACAGACACTTGATCCCAGTGAGCTGATACAATTGAAACTTTACAGCTTCTGCTCACATTAGGAAAAAGTCCCAAAGATGNACAGCATTACACGTCATCTGAAACTAACAGATTTCTTCGTGCACGTTTGTCTGACATCAACTATCTGATGCAGAATCTTTTTACGGCCCACGTGAACAGACACTTGATCCCAGTGAGCTGATACAATTGAAACTTTACAGCTTCTGCTCACATTAGGAAAAAGTCCCAAAGATGTAATCAACCTTTAAAAAACATATGGGGCAAATTTCAGGGCAGTGTATGGGGAATTCAGGGCAGAGCTCACAGTAATGATAACCTGAAATAACAGGAGCTCCATGGAGAACTCTGGGCGGCCAGGAGAAATTACACCCCTGAGGTCTCCTCCACATTAGAGGCCATATATTAACACATACTTCCCTCCCGGGACCCTGCAGTTTACTAGAAAGAACCATGACCTGGGTCTCAGAAGTAAGGGTTAGGGGCTCAAAGTCCTGCTCATTGTTCACTGACCCTTGACCAGCCATTTAGCCTTTCCATGCCTCAATGCGTTTTCCAATAAACCAGCAGCTGAAACTTCCACCTTCTTTCTTTCCCTTCCCTGACTCTTAGCCTATACGTTCTTCTTCTCCACTCATTTAAAAAAATCTCTTCATTTAAAAATCATTAGAATCATATAGGAGAACAGTAAGAAGAAGGAACTCCCTTAAACATCTTTGCCCAGTGTTTTCAGTGCTAACATTTCACTGTATCTGTTTTAATCACTTTCTCAGTCTAAATAAACAGAAATACTTGACAGTCCACTGTAGACACCTTACTCTTTTATTCCTAGCATATGTGTATGTGTGTTAGTTGCTGAGTCCTGTCCGATTCTGCGATTCCATGGACTGTAGCCCTCCAGTCTTCTCTGTCCATGGGATACTCCAGGCAAGAATACTGGAGTGGGTAGCCATTCTCTTCTCCAGGAGATATTCCTGACCCAGGGATTGAACATAGGCCAGCTACATCGCCCTAATATTTCAGTTTAAATTTCCTAAAAACGAGGCCATCCTCTTATACAAGAGAAAATAGGATTTTAAAAATATCAGTACAAAACTATGACTTAATCTACAGCCCCTATTCAAATTGTGTGACTTGAATGAATAATACTTTGTAGACCTCCTGCTTTCCCCCAGTCTGGACCAGCGAGTGTGCCTTGCATTTAGCTATCATGTTTGTATAGTAATCTGAGACAGTATTTAAGCCTTTCTTTCTCTTCCCTAATGTTGACATTTTGAAGGTGCTGACCCCTAATATTCTATAGAACACCCTTGAACTTGTCACTCTACACTCCTACCACACACATATCTGCAAGTCCACAGAAATGTTTTCTTTCCACCCGGCTTTCTTGCAGCCAACCCTGCAACCCCAAGTCCCTTCCTCTTTCCCCTGGGAAATTCCCATTCTCTGAAAGATCCCCTAAGCTTGGAACCCTTCCACAGGTTCCTAATGTACCTGAAGCTTAGCCCCTCTGAGCATCTCCCAAACTGCACTTTGTCATCTGTGTGGTGAGGAATCACTGACAATTGCGCTACTAGGGGCTTTTCATATCTGCCCTGTTCAGGATCCCCTTAACACATACAGGCAGGAAGCCCCCTTGCTCCACACCACCGTGTGCTCAGGGCCCCTCTTTGGTTCACAAGTAACTGAGCACTACCAGGTAGAGCTGTCCTAGTTCTGGCAGAGATGGCATGGCCAGCATGACCAGCTAATCCTGGGGAAGCCCTCTNTGCCCTGTTCAGGATCCCCTTAACACATACAGGCAGGAAGCCCCCTTGCTCCACACCACCGTGTGCTCAGGGCCCCTCTTTGGTTCACAAGTAACTGAGCACTACCAGGTAGAGCTCTCCTAGTTCTGGCAGAGATGGCATGGCCAGCATGACCAGCTAATCCTGGGGAAGCCCTCTGTGGAAAAGCAGCACTGCAGACATCTGAAGATCAGCTGAACCCATGTGACAACAATAACTACAACAACAACAGGAATTACAATAGCAAACACACAGCACTTACTCTGTGCTATGTCTAAATTATTTATGGGAAGCAAACCATTACTTCTGTGAGTTAGGTATTTCAGTAGTGTGTTGGTGGTGGCTTGTACTAGTTCAGGAGGGGTGTGTGTGTGTGTGTGTGCTCAGTCATGTCCAACTCTTTCAACCCTATGGACTGTAACCTGACAGGCTCCTCTGTCCATGGGAATCTCCAGGCAAGAATACTGGAGTGGGTTGCCATGTCCTCCTCCAGAGGATCTTCCAGACTCAAGAACTGAACCCACATCTCCTGCATTGCAGGCAGATTCTTTACCACTACGCCACCTGGTTCAGAAGGGCCAATTGTTAAATATTTAGGAGTTTCACCATCTGGTTTTTAAACCATTGATTGCTTAAAACTGACCTCTGTGGGAGTATTTATACCACAGAAATCAGCAAATGCTAAAAATCATGGCTTTTTTTTTTTCTTTTTTGGAAAGCTGATTAATTAGCACACTGGATATAATCAAGCTCATTTCATAAATGAATAAATTAATATACATATATATAAATTTTCTCTGCTTGGATGCGATGTCACCTCAGGTAACAAAAATGTCTAATAACAAAAAATTCCTTGAAAGGAGGATTACAAGAAAAAGCTGGGCTTTCAAAGCAGGGTCAAGGGAACTGTCACAGTGTGGCCTGGGGCTCCTGTTTCCAGCCTGAGACTGAGTAGAGATTTATTGATACGGAAAGCCTCGAGAGGAGCCAGCAGGGTTATGAGAGAGGAGTAACTCAGGGACGGGGTGACAAGAGGAAAAACAGCTGTAGCCATCGGTGACAAGCTGGCCTTGGCAAAAGGCGGGTATAAACCTAAAGGCAAGCAGATGGGAAACTTGGAGATCAGAGGTTGAGATGTCAAACCCAGGAGGCACAACCAAAGTAGCTTAAGTGAGTCAGTAGGGCCCTGGCCTCTGTGTACCCAGTGTCAGGCAAGAAACTCTGTTCCCAAAATGTGGTTCAAGTCAATTACTGGGAAAGGGAGGCCTTTCTAACTCAAAGCTGGTGATCACTGTATTGGTGTAGGCCCCTGAGAAGCAGCTTCGGGATGAGGATTCAGGTGCAGGTAGTTTATTTCGGAGGTGAAAAAGAAATGGCTAGGGAAGTGGAGAAATGAGACAGGGGAGGGCACACACTTATTAAAGGGTGACCACTATGGGCAACTGAGGCTTCATTCCATAGGGATTTCTGCAGGTGTTGGAAGTCTGGAAAAACACTCATGAATGCCCAGCAATAGGGGATTATGTCAATAAATCATGGGCTATGCTCTCAACAGAAAGCTATGGAGAGAGAGGCAGGGAGAGACTTTAACAGTAATTACAAGTAATTTTCATTGCAACCAAAACTTTTATCTGTTCTCAGATTTTTCCATAATCAGTGCAGATAACTTGTTTGATAAAAATGATAGACATTACAAAAAAAAAAAAAGGAAGGAAGTGCAACTTTTAAATATAATAGGAAATTTGGCAGGTGAAAAAATTCCAAGGCACATCCTTCTGAAAAACAAAGTTCCCTCCATCCCCGTCCCATAAAGTCAGCATGGCTCTCTAGTTTATCTTTGGTAGAAAAATACAGTTTTAAAAGGAAGAGGGGGTACTTCCATACTAAGAGTGTGCTCAGAGCCAGGGTCACCTCCATCTATTCCCCGAGCCAGCCAGAGACTTGCTGGCTTCTATGGAACAACACCTCTGGCTCAAGTGGCTCTCCTGGCCACCTCTTGTCATCCCATGATAAGGAACCACCAGTGTACCTCATCTCTGCATAGTATCTGAAGAGTCAGTCTGGGGCCATATTGCCCTAACTTTTCCACCAGGTCCTAAGTCTGGGACCCAGCCTGGCAAGCCAGAGCCTGTTTGCCAAGGCTTAGCCAAGTGAAAGCCTAGAGGCTGAGTGATGGTAGCAAAGCTTGTCAGGCAGGACCAACTTGCAGATCAACCTTCTCACTGCCATTGTGAGGGCAGAATCTCCTCCCTGAGAAACTAAAGTTGCGTGCCCCAGGGGAGTTGAGGAAAAATCCTAGTTCCTCCACCATACAGAGGCATAGAGTTTCTTCCTGTTGGATGGCAGCCACAGGGACTTTGAATATTCTTGCAGACCCTGGTGGGTGGTGGGAGAGAGCTCATATCATCTGAGGATCATGATGGGTGAAGTAAGAAGAGGCGTTATGATGCACGTGAAGATATGCCCCAGGGACAAAGACCTTCAGCTCCACCCGCAACAGGAAAGCAGATCCAATGCTTCTTGGCTCTTCTCTCACCAGGGTCAGGGTCTAAACTCCTTGCTCCCTGCTTCCTTTCCCCTTACCCTCCCCCAGTGGCACCCCAAGCCTATTTCCCCACTCCTCTGTACATAAGATGCATCATTATTCCCCCTTCCTCATAATTTTCCAACTTTGCATTTTCTCAGTGCTTAAGGTCCACTCTGATACTCATGGAAGAGCAGGATCTACTCATCCAACTCTTACAAAGTATGAATGAAGAATACTTCAATGTATTCAGACAAAGGAATGAAGCTCTAACAGATGAATTCTAGAGGTTTTGTTCCGTTAAATACCTTTCTAGAGAAAAATTTCCAGACCAGATCACTTTGCAATTGGGAACTAGATTCTCAATAGAATATAAAAACAGCACTGCCAACCTGAGATGCATAATTTATTCAAACTTTAAGGGAACCTAGAAACTATATAATAATAACAGGAAACATATGTTGAGTAATTATGCTACAAAAATTATCTTATTCAACCCAGGCAACAATTTTCTGAAGTAGGCAGTATTATTCTCATTCCTATTTTATAGACAAAGAGCTTGTGCTTAGGGAGGATAGTAGTTCTCCTAAGGCTGCTGCTGCTGCTGCTGCTAAGTCGCTTCAGTCGTGTCCGACTCTGTGCGATCCCTTAGACGGCAGCCCACCAGGCTCCTCTGTCCCCGGGATTCTCCAGGCAAGAATACTGGAGTGGGTTGCCATTTCCTTCTCCAGTGCACACAGCAACAAAGGAAGCTGGGGTTGGAACCCTGAAAGTCTAGCTTTAGGGCCGGGGCTCTTCTACTGCATGACTGTCTTCCACCTATTTGTTATAGACAAGGGAAACAAGATTGCATGGGTTACTGGGCTTTGCCAAGAATGATGAGTGAATGGCCAAGATCAGCATCTTCCTCCTTCTTGGCACTAGTTCTCTTTCACAAGTAAATCAGGAAGTGCAGTTCTATGAGTCACAGAGAGCAGAAGGAAGCAGCAGAGATCCTGACAATTACTTCCAACAAAATTGGTATTCAAATATCTTTTAACCATGACAGCTTTTGTTCTAACGAGATGTTGCTTAAAAGTCCAATATATCTTGCAGATAAAAGTGAGTTACTCTGGTTGAGGGTGGGAGGAGGCAGTCCAAACTTGAACCTTGACCCAATGGGCTCCTGAGACTGTCCCATGAAAGCACTAGGCTTGAAAAGCTCATGTGGAAAATCACTCCCTCTTATAGATTACAAAAATGGCCAAAATTCTTTGTAGCCCTTCTCATCAAGAGATGGGATCCAGTCTGGCATTGGTGCTAGACTGCTGACTTGCTTTGATTAACAGAGTGAAATGGAAGTGTCATCATGCCAATTCTGAGTCTGGGCCTCAAAAGGCTTCTATGCTTGCTCTTGGAATCCTTCTGCCACCAGGTGAGAAAGTTCAGGCTAGCCTGTTGGATGATGGGAGCCATTTGGCCCCAGCCATCCCAGCTGAGATACCATAAACCAAGTCACTAGCTTATGATGCCAATCTGAGATCAGTCAATTTCAGCCCTGACCATAAGGACTGCCCAGTTGAGATCAGCCCAAATTGCTGATTTGATCCAACCAGCCTNAGCCTGTTGGATGATGGGAGCCATTTGGCCCCAGCCATCCCAGCTGAGATACCATAAACCAAGTCACTAGCTTATGATGCCAATCTGAGATCAGTCAATTTCAGCCCTGACCATAAGGACTGCCCAGTTGAGATCAGCCCAAATTGCTGATTTGAGCCAACCAGCCTTTCCTAAAGGAGACCAGTCCTGGGTGTTCACTGGAAGGACTGATGTTGAAGCTGAAACTCCAATACTTTGGCCACCTTATGCAAAGAGTTGACTCATTGGAAAAGACTCTGATGCTGGGAGGGATTGGGGGCAGGAGGAGAAGGGGACGACAGAGGATGAGATGGCAGGATAGCATCACCGACTCGATGCACACAAGTTTGGGTGAACTCTGGGAGTTGGTGATGGACAGGGAGGCCTGGCGTGCTGCAATTCATGGGGTCACAAAGAATTAGACATGACTGAGTGACTGAACTGAACTGAACTGAGCTAAGTATAAACAATGTTGCTTTAAGCTACTAAGTATCAGAGTGGCTAGTTATGCAGCAACAACTAAATGATACAATTCTCTGGTAGAAGAATCTCAAAATGATGTAATGATCTTCCCTTCAGATCTCTAAATGTCAGGAAATACACAGTAAGGAGTCCATCCCCAGAGCAGACCCTCTCCCAGTCCTAACCAAGGCCCTCCCCAGTCCACCTGTGCCTCTAATTGTGGCGGATAGAAGCCAGACATGTCCCCTTCTGCCCTAACTTCAAACAGAATTACAATCACAGAGGGGGACAAAGACACTATTATTTGACCCCAAGAGGGCCAAACTTCCATCTACAGGATTCCATTCAGAATCCACATGTGCAGAGAAAGGGTACCTCCTGGGTTCCGCACAGATGCCTCTAGGCTCAGGGAATTCTTGAAGTTTGAGGTGTGGGAAGAGGTGGCAGAGTGAAGGAAAGAAGGTCTTCAAATTTAAACCTAGCATGCTATAGCTGCTCAGAAAAATGCTAAAAAATGTAAATGAAAATTTTTAGCTGTAGTGGGAGAAATCAAGGCCCAAGGCCCCAGGTTAATCTTTCAGACTGTCGGGCATACTGCAAAGCTGTCTCCATTTATTTACGTCTAATTGAAAGCTGGCGTGCTGAGGGTTACTCCACCCAGGCATGAAGCGCAGCCATCCGTGAAAGATTTCCCAAGACCTCTCCCTTTGCAGAAGCATCCTTCATGTGCTTGAAAGGAAAATGTCATGGGGACACTAAATTAAAACTCAGTTTTGTCTTTGAAAAATAGATCCAGTCCTCAATAGGATGTGGTTGGAGAGATATCAACATTAGCATAATTCCTTAGTACAATTTATAGGCCAATCAGAAAAGAAAAAAAAAAAAAGGATATCTAGAATTCTACCAGAAAAAAAAAAAAAATCTCATGGGGGCCACACATGATAATTTTCATAGACAGAGACTTCTGAGACTCACAGATAGAGACTTTGAGACTCACAGTTAACAATGGGTGATTTTCTNCAAAAAAGAAAAAAAAAAAAAAAAAAAAGGATATCTAGAATTCTACCAGAAAAAAAAAAAATCTCATGGGGGCCACACATGATAATTTTCATAGATAGAGACTTCTGAGACTCACAGATAGAGACTTTGAGACTCACAGTTAACAATGGGTGATTTTCTTTGGGAGACTGTTACCTCTTACAGGGTGGTTTCAAAACAGTTGGTCAGCTGGTGGGAAATACTATCCAGGAAAAAGAAGCTGACTTACTTTTAAGATTGTTAGCTATGAAAAAATTCATTACTTCACTCCCTTACTTCTTCACAGGTTCAACAAATCCTTATTGAATCCCTACAGTGGGCAAGACAGTGTCTTGGCTACTGGGCATACAACTGCAAACTAGCTTCCTAAAATACTAGTTTAACAGAAAAGAGGTATGGACAAAAAGTTAAGACAGTCCTCTATTTACGTAAGGACTCCCTTTGGAAAACCTTCTATGAGTCACTTTTGGACATAAAACAGAATTGCTAAAAACTCTGGACCCATTCAGCAAGTGACCACACAACAACACTGGAGACATCTAAGCACACAGCGGGCAGCTTGAGAAGGCTCCTGTCTTGCTTCTTAGACAAACTCTATTGTTAGCATTAAAAGGCAAAGAACATGGGCATTAGAGCTGGGCAGACTCCATCTAAGTGCTGGCTCTGTCCTACAATTAGTGAAGTTTTAGGCAAGGTTCCTGACTCTTAGTTTCCTTTTTGGTAAAATGAGATAGCATTACTGAAGGTTGCAGTGAGCCCAGCTGAAAGACTATCTTGGCCAGCCTCTCTTGCAGCTAGTTGTGGCCATGGGAGAAATCTCTGGCTGATGAAATTTAAGTGGTAGTTGTTGGGTGAGATTTCTGGGAAAGTCAGCTCATAAAAGAAGCTGGCACATTAAAATATACATATATATTGGCTTCCCTCTTTGTCCTCATTTTCAGAGATGTAAACAAAGGAAGGAGTTACTGCAGCCATGCTGAACCCTGAGGTGACCTGGAAGAGGAAACTTTGAACTAAGAAAGACAGAAGGAGCCTGAGATACTGATGATCATGGATCTACTCTTAAGACCATGGCCAACAAGTTTCAGGCTTCTTTTTTGTGTGAGAAAAAATAAATATTTCTTAAAATCACATTATTTCTGTTCTCTTGAGGCACTGAAGGGAACTTCTAATATAAGGAACCATAGTTTTATTGTGAAAATTGAATGAGTTTATTCACACTGAAAACTTAGCCTAGTACCTGGCCCATAGTGAGTTCTCAGGGCAGAAGGATTCCTATTGTGATTACTCCTGTGAAATAGTTACATTGTCTTAGCTCAGGCTGCTAGAGCAAAACACCATAGACTGGGAAGCTTACATAAATGAAATTCATTTCTCACAGTTTTGGAGGCTGGGAGTCTAAGATCAAGGTGCTGGCCAATTTGATTCCTGGTAAGAATCCTCTTCCTGGCCTATAGATGGCCACTTTCTCACTGTATTTCCACATGGCAGAAAAAAGGGAAATCTCTGATCTTTTTTCTTCTTGTTGGAAGGGCACTAATCTCATCATGGGGCTCCACCCTGATGATCTCATATCTGAAACTAACTGCCTCCCAAAGGCCTTTCCTTCAAATACCATCACGTTAGGAGTTAGAGTTTCAGTATATGAATTTGCTAGACCTCACTTCAGTTCAGTTTCTCAGTCGTGTCCGACTCTTTGCGACCCCATGAATCACAGCACGCCAAGCCTCCCTGTCCATCACCAACTCCTGGAGCTCACCCAAACTCACATCCATCAAGTCAGTGATGCCGTCCAGCCATCTCATCCTTTGTTGTCCCCTTCTCCTCCTGCCCCTAATCCCTCCCANTGCCTTATTCTTTTTATCTTCAACAACTATCCTATGAGGTAAATACTGTTTTTACCTTCATTATATAGCTGAGAAAACTGAGGCCCAAAGAGAAACCATGTACACATTTGAAACATCTAAATTTGTAAAGATGTACAACTTGGATTCTCTAGAATGAGATGTCAAACTCCTGTTACTTAATCTATTTAAAATAAGGTAGTATCCCTATTAAAATATTTGAAAGTCTATGTCAGAAATTAACAGACATGACAGTTCATGCCCCTGTGAGATACACACTCTCTGGTTATCTCTATTTTACTGTTGAATAAACAGAGACTTAATGAGGTTGAGCCAGGTGACCTCTACAATCCTTTAAAATCAAAATAAGTCTCTAGTTTGGTGACTGCTTAAACCATTACTCGTGATTTATAAAAACAAAAGCACAAAAAGTCCCCACCACCACCAACAAAAATTTCTACTGAAATTATAAAACTCATTCCATCAAAATAGACCACTGCAGTAACTCCTTCTATTTAGAGACACAAAAGTGATTAACATTACTTAAAACAGCCCAGATAACCTAAAATCAGGGGTAAGCATGTTCTGTCCCTCCCAATTGCATTCCTGGCCATCATGCCCCACATTCTTTCTTTTATCCCTCCTTTGTATCCCAAGACCAAAGTTTCTTGAGGGGAAAGAAAAGGGTTTTCTGGAGATATGACATATCATAGTGTTCTTGGCCATAGTATTAAGCTGGGATTCTGAGGATACCAGGTATAGGAAATACAGCTCAAGCTGGCTAAAACTAATAACAGAAAGCTATTGACTTATGCCCTGGAATAATGCAGGCTTCAGGTATTGACTGATTCAGGGCTCAAAGGATGTCACCCGGTACTAGCTCCCTTCTCTGTGTCCTTAACTCTGCTCCTTGCTGTTGACTCCATGCAGCTGCAACGTGGCTGTGAACAGTTCCACAGACCACCCTCTTTCAGCACCAAATCCAGCAGGAAAGCAGAATTCCACTTCTTCCGTAATCCAAATGAAAACAGCAGGATTGTGTCCCTGACCCAGCAACCATGGCATAGATGCTGTGGTGTCCATGGCCAAGGAAATGTATTCCAATCGGTAGAGTGGGCTCACAGTCCAGCTACAGGCAGACAGAGGCCGGGCAGAGGATAACGCCATAGAAGCAGCAGGGCTGCTGATCAAAGAAAAAGGAAAGGACGTGNTCCAAATGAAAACAGCAGGATTGTGTCCCTGACCCAGCAACCATGGCATAGATGCTGTGGTGTCCATGGCCAAGGAAATGTATTCCAATCGGTAGAGTGGGCTCACAGTCCAGCTACAGGCAGACAGAGGCCGGGCAGAGGATAACGCCATAGAAGCAGCAGGGCTGCTGATCAAAGAAAAAGGAAAGGACGTGATGTGGGGAAGGCAGCCCCTCTCCACCACAGTCAGCAAAACCATCAGCAGAAAGATGGACCAGGGAACTTTGGCAGCCACAGTGGGACTCAGGGACAAGACTGTAACCTCTTTGCACCCACCCCTAGTGGTTCCCCACCCAGCCTTCTTCCCAACTTGGGGAAGGGGTCACAGGGTGGAAGACGTGCTTCCCAAGGCAAACCACCTTCAGTTTTCCCCTCAGTTCTTAAAGACTTCCTCCCCTTGCCCCTCAAATCTGAGCTGAAACCTTGCCTTTTCCCTGAAGACATTGCTAACAACTCTCCCCAACTTCCTCAAGAGCTACTATTTCCCTCTTCCAGGTGCTTACAATACTTTGTACATACATTATCTTCATTCAAGTGTTTTTTTTTAACATATCAAAATTATTTGGTGACACATCAGTTCCTCCTATTCTACACTCACACACATACAGTTATACTTAACCAGATTAGAAACTATTTGAAAGCAGAGATCAGCTTTTCTTCACTCTGAGTCCCTAATATGCAGCCTGACATGTGAAATGATGTTCAGAAATGTTGGGTGAATGGACAAATGAATGAAAGCCTTCTATAGCTCTTGACCAGCAGATAAAATGTGCAGCACTCATTTGGGCATTTAGTCAGTCAACAGTTTTTGGAAAAGAATGAAATAATGCCATTTGCAGCAACATGGATGAATCTAAAGATTACCGTATTAAGTGAAGTAAACGAGACAGAGAAAGACATATATATGATATTGCTCATATGTGGAATCTTAAAAAAAAAAAAAAAAGAACTGATACAAATCAGCTTATACACAGCACAGAAACAGACTCATAGACAAAGAAAACAAATGTATGGTTACCAAAGGGGAAATTGGGTAGGGAGAATTTATGAGTTTGAAATCAACATGAACCAAAAAAAATCCAGAAATAGTGTTTAATAAAGGTTGAGTATATATTAGGCATGAACAAATTGTCAAAATTAAAATCAAATCGGTGAAGTGAAAAACAACAATATGCTTATTCTGCTTGTTTTAAAACAAACAAACAAAAAATGAAATAAAGAGAGTATGCCCGGTCTAAGCATTTTCACGTGGGAGCTACACCGTCAGGTGGGGAAACGTGGCCCAGAAAGGGTAAAAAAAACACCATGAAATCCGAGAAGTATATCCAGTTTGTCCCCACAAGTGCAAATGCATGGGATGTGCTGAAATCCAACTGCCTCCCTCCCACTTGCCTGTTGCGGGTCTGAGCCTCTGCTGACTGGGACAAACATCCTCGGCATCCAGAGTTCAGTCCTGGAAGCGTCCAGAGTTTGGTCCCGGAAGTGCCCTAAGCGAGTGGTGACAGCCCCATCGCAAACACCTGTCCGGTCCACTAGAATCCTGAGTCTGGAAGGGGAGGGGGACCCATATCCTCTGGTCAGTGTAGCTTCCTCGTTTACTTTTCCCCGTCTTAACTTCTCCAAACTCTTCTTCACCCAGCAGACAGAAGGATGGTGCAGACGCAGATTGTCCCCAGCCTGTCCTGCCTGAAGTCCAGAAGTTTTCACCATAGCCCGTGAATCCATCTGTGCCTGATCAAGCTTCCTCCCTGGCCACACACCATGTACTGCCTTGTCTGCCTTCAGCTCCAGCTTGCTGACCTTCTATCCGCTCCTAGATATGCAACCATGTCCCACTTTGGGATTTTGCCCTTACTCTTCTTCCTTCAGGGCAGCCTGAGTTCCTAGATTTTAGCAGCTGCTTCCTTGCTGCATCCCTCACATCTCCCTTCAGCCCTCCCTGACATCACATGAAAGTCCAACAGGACTAGTCTTTCTGCTACCTGAATTTTATTTTCATCGTCACATGGATTAGTGCTTGAAACCGTCTTATTCGTTTGCTTAATTGCAACCAACCTGGACGATCAGCTCCACCAATGCAGGGATATTGTAATTTGGGGTCTCCAGACTCTAGGATGGTTCCTGATACATAATAAATGCTCAAAAACTATTTTGTGGTTACTTCACTTTGCGGATAAAGGTTCATATAGTCAAAGCTATGGTTTTTCCAGTACTCACGTATGAGAGTTGGATCATAAAGAAGGTTGAGCACTGAAGAACTGAGGCTTTCGAAATGTGGTGCTGGAGAAGACTCTTGAGAGTCCCTTAGACTAAAAGGAGATGAAACCAGGCAATCCTAAAGGAAAGCAACATTCATTGGAAGGACTGATGCTGAAGTTGAAGCTCCAATAACTTTGGCTGCCTGATGTGAAGAGGTGACTCATTGGAAAAGACCCTGAAGCTGGGAAAGGTTGAAAGCAGGAGGAGAAGGGGGTGACAAGATGAGATGGTTGGATGGCATCATCAACTCAATGAACATGAGTTTGAGTAAGCTCTAGGAGACAGTGAAGGATAGGGAAGCCTGGTATGCTGCAGTTCATGGAGTCACAGAGCTGGATGCAACTGAACACAGAATGAATGAAAGGAGGAAGAAAAGAAGGGAAACAGTGGGGGAAGCACATCCCTCAAAGGATGACTATAGAAACTCCATTGGACAACTGTCCTAAATGTCTCAGACAGTGCCTGGTACTCAGGGATGACTTAATGCACCAATTATTATTCAGTTATTAGGATAGAATAGTGGGCAGCACACATACGGGAAAAAGAAGAGCAAAAACAGTCTCGGCACTTTGCTTGGATTCACCTGGCCTCTGAAGAGAACATTGGAGGCCTCTAACAAGCAACATCCCCCTTGGCTCCCCTGAAACTCTTGCTTGAACCCAGTTCAGACCCCAAGGATTTGGAGTTCTTTTTTTTTGGGGGGGGCAAGCCATCAGCTCTTCTTTTCTAAGGGAAAAAATAAAATACAAAAAGACACTCACATAGCATCTTGGAGATCAAATGACTCTTGGAAAACTGCATTTTGATGAGTGAGGGAATCAAAGCCATATGGATTAAATTCTCCGTAGGTCTCCTAGGGGGAAATGGGAGCAGGAGCAGGGGAAGGGCATGGATGGCGGTGGAAGTCTACAGTGACTTTTCTGAACACAAAGCTAGCTGTGAAGGATGGCCCGGGATGTCCCAGGTCCTTCAAAACATTTCGTTGACCACATGCCAGCTGACTCAACAGGAAAGGAAATGCGAAGGTTTTATTATTATTATTATCACTCCTGTTTTTTTCCCTTCTAGTTCCCCTCCTCTATGGGATTGACTTTGGGGTCTTGTTAGTGACCCAGAAAAGGTACTGGGTGGACACTAACTATGTAAAATTTCTCCCAGAAAGCAACTTTCAAGTCGCTCTCTGAAGAAAGGGCCTCAAATATCAATATAGGCTGAAGCTAACTATTTGTAATCAGGTCCTTAGATGAGCGTCATTCTTGCTTTTTTTTTTTTTTTTTAATGCTTGTGTTTCTATCTGCATTTTGCTGATGCAGGCAAGTCACAGAAAGAGACTCCACAGAAAGCATGATTTACACTGTCACTTACTGTGAGAGGAAAACAAGGGGAACAACATTTTTACCTCAAACACATAGAAACATCAAAAGCCATTTCCTCTGTTCTGCTAATCCTAATTTCCCGAGAGCAAGTGACACTGCTGACCACCAGCCTGGATGGGACACTGAACTCAGGTAACACTGCCCGTTTACACTGCTTCAGACTCCTGCTGCTGCTGCTGCTAAGTCACTTCAGTTGTGTCTGACTCAGGCTCCACCGTCCCTGGGATTCTCCAGGCAAGAACACTGGAGTGGGTTGCCATTTCCTTCTCCAATGCCGGAAAGTGAAAACTGAAAGTGAAGTCGCTCAGTCGTGTCCAACCCTCAGCGACCCCATGGACTGCAGCCCACTAGGCTCCTCCGCCCGTGGGATTTTCCAGGCAAGAGTACTGGAGTGGGGTGCCATTGCCTTCTCCGCTTCAGACCCCTAGTAGCCTCTTATTTCATCCTCCCAACTACTTCAAGGCAGGTGCTCTTAATGCTCTCATTTTACAAATGCAACTGAGGCACAGAAAGGTTAAGCAACTTAACCAAGGTAATACAGTGAAGAAATTGTAAATAAAATTGAGTAAATAGTAAATAGAATTGAAGTAAATAGTGAATACAGTTGAATAGCAAATATATTTGAACCAAAGTTTTGCCAGTTCCAGAGTCTGTACTCCCAACTGTTATTTCCCTCAAAATATCCTCTGTTTTTGGAATTTGTGTCTTTGCTTTTGCTGTTTAATTCATCTAAAAACCTTTCTCACTACTACTTACCTTTTCTCCCAGCTGCTTAACAAGAATCATCCTTACTCTCCAATGTGTGTCTCATATGCCCAGGAAAGCTTTTTGCATACAAGCATGCTCAGTTGCTCAGTCATGGCCGACTCTTTGTGACCCCCTGCACTGTAGCCTGCCAGGCTCCGCTGTCCATGGGGTTTCCCAGGCAAGAATCCTAGAGTGGGTTGCCATTTCCTCCTCCGTGGGATCTTCCCAACCCAGGGACTGAACCTGCATCTCCATCTCCTGCATTGCAGATGGATTCTTTTCCACTGAACCACCCGGGTTTCCTAGGAAAGCTTTTTGGAAACCTCCAAATTGGTTTGGGGCTCACACCTCTAAACTCCAAGACATCTGGTGCCTCTCTGTGGCTGTCCAGCCCATTCTATGTCATAAAGCCAGCCTAACACTGCCTTGGCTTTAAATGAGACACATTAATTCCCTGCTAGGACATTATATATTTACAAACCACATCAAGATTCAGATTCTTTATCTACAAAAGGGGGAAATTGAGACAACCTATGTGCACAAGTGGCCAGCTAATACATGCAGAGCAAGACACTCAGCAAGCATGCCCTCCACCTCAGCTACTGTTTTCTAGTTACTTGGCTGCTTGAGCTCCCCCACCTGACTGTAAATTCTCTGAGGAAATGTAATAGTCACTGATTTAGGCAGTGATTGGATTAGGCATTTGGCTAACTGAGTTTAAAAAGGAGAGAAGAAAGGGGGCTAGTGGGAGCAGCAGATGGAAACACATCTCAGAGGGAATAAGGTCGGCCACTGTGGCATCAGGCCCTGTTGTGTGCAGGGTTTTCAGGATTAGTTCATTTAATCTTCACAGCCATCCTGGCAGCTAGGTCTACTATTATTTCCATTTTATAGATGGAGAAACTGAGGTCCAGGGAGGTTGAGTGACTTGCCTGATGCCAGATACGTAGTTGACAAATTCAGTCAGGATTTGAAACCTGACATTCTGGGTCCACACTCCAAGGTCTTACCTGCTAAACTAGATGACCATTAAAAGGGGGGCTTTAAAGCTTTCAAATAACAATAAATCAAAAGACTGGGCATACCCAAATTGAATTGGCAAGTATTTAATGGGAACAAATCTGTGACAACTTTACCAACACATTCCTGGAAGTTCATTCAAAGAGAAGAAATATTTCAGGCTCCCCCGCAGGAAGCTGTGTTGGCCTTGTGGTAGCACATGGACTTGATTATAAAATGGGAAAAACACTGACAGAAGTGAGGAGGCTTTGGGTGGGATTGTATACATACATGTTTTATCATGTTTGCATAAAGCTTCATGTTTTTTTCTTTAAGGATGTGACTTCACATATACCTCAAAGTGAGGTTCAGCAAACAAGTTCAAGACTGGGGAAAACATGCGAGATCAACATGATGATGAAATATTTAATTAGTCCTAAAAAGGTGAGGGATCAAGGGAGTCTTCCAAGAATAAAGGACAGCTGGACTGAGACCAGAAGAGCAAGTCTGAATTGGCTTAATGAAAAGGACACTGGGAGTTGGATCAGTCTCTGGCCATTTCCAAACACTTTCCCCCAACTAGAGACACTTGAAGAACGAGAAGCTTCCAGCCTGCCTTGAAGCTGGAGGGGTCTATGAGTCCAAGTCTGGCCAATGAGACACCAACACAAGTCTGTTAGAGGTTTTTCTGGGAAAAAGTTTTACTTTCCTCATAAAAGAGACAGAAATGGCTGGTTTAGTCCTTTCCCATTATTTGTATGGGAAAGGAAGGATGTAATGCCTGGAGCCATTGTAGCCATGACCATGAGGCAACACAGAAGCAACCCTGTTGTCATCATGCTGCTGAAGCAGACCCAGGTGCTGCCCACCTCTATATTTCTTACATGAAGAAAAAGAGCCACTACTGGAGCCCATCTATACCCATTGTTTCATTCAGTTCAGTTCAGCCACGCAGTCATGTTCGACTCTTTCTGATGCCATGGACTGCAGCACGCCAGGCCTCCCTATTCATCACCAACTCCCGAAGTTTACTCAAACTCATGTCCATTGAGTCGGAGATGCCATCCAACCGTCTCATCCTCTGTTGTCCCCTTCTCCTCCCACCATCGATCTTTCCCAGCATCAGGGTCTTTCAAATGAGTCAGTTCTTTGTATCAGGTGGCCAAAGTATTGGAGTTTCAGCTTCAACATTAGTCGTTCCAATAAATATTCACAACTGATTTCATTTAGGATGGACTGGTTGGATCTCCTTGCAGTCCAAGGGACTCTCAAAAGAGTCTTCTCCAACACCACAGTTCAATAGCATCAATTCTTTGGCACTCAGTTTTCTTCATAGCCCGACTCTCACATCCATACATGACTACTGGAAAAACCATAGCCTTGACTAGATGGACATTTGTTGGTAAAGTAATGTCTCTGCTTTTTAATATATTGTCTAGGTTGGTCATAAACTTTCTTCCAAGGAGTAAACGTCTTTTAATTTCATGGCTGCTGTCACCATCTACAGTGATTTTGGAGCCCCCCAAAATAAAGTCTGACACTATTTCCACTGTTTCCACATCTATTTGGCATGAAGTGATGGGACCAGATGCCATGATCTTCATTTTCTGAATGTTGAGCTTTAAGCCAACTTTTTCACTCTCTTTCACTTTCATCAAGAGGCTCTTTAATTCTTTGCTTTCTGCCATAAGGGTGGTATCATCTGCATATCTGAGGTTACTGATATTTCTCCCAGCAATCTTGATTCCAGCTTGTGCTTCATCCAACCCAGCATTACTCATGATGTACTCTGCAAATAAGTTAAATAAGCAGGGTAACAATATACAGTCTTGACCTACTCCTTTTTCTATTTGGAACCAGTCTGTTGTTCCATGTCCAGTTCTCACTGTTGCTTCTTGACCTGCATACAGATTTCTCAACAGGCAGGAGAGGTGGTCTGATATTCCTATCTTTCAGAATTTTCCACAGTTTGTTGTGATCCACACAATCAAAGGCTTTGGCATAGTCAATAAACCAAAATTCTCCACCATGACCTGTCTGTCTTGGGTGGCCCTACACAGCAAGGCTCATAGTTTCACTGAGTTAGACAAGGCTGTGATCCATGTGATTAGACTGGTTAGTTTTCTGTGATTGTGGTTTTCAGTCTGTCTGCCCTCTGATGGAGCTGTTTCATTACTTGCAATCAAAAGCATTTATAACTCATATACCAGCTGAAGAAGGAAATAATTAGGACAAAAATATGCTGGTCAAGACAGAGGGTCCAACATGTGCAAAACCTGGAGGAGAGAAAGACTTCTGTGTAATCTGAAGATGAGAGATTCAATATACATGAAGAACATGTTGTTGGTACTGATGCTGGTGATGAGAGGTGGCAGCTGGCTGGGGTGAGCAATGAGATTGGAGAGTCACATAAGATTTATAACATGCAGGGCTTTGCACAACTTTAATCTTAGCTTTGGATATTATCTGTAACAATGGTACACCATGGAAAGCAAAGTGTGTGTTTAATCAGGGGAATAGCTGGGATAGAATTCTAGAAAGACCATTCTGTCCTGAACTCATTCATTCACTAAATACTTTATAACATGGGGAAACAAACTGGTAGAATCACTTTGGAAAACTGTTCTGAAATATCTATAAGACGAAACATCCACTACCCTACAAACCCAGCAATTCACAACAGAGGACACACACCAGAGAAATAATTGTATGTATTCTCCAAAAGACAAGCCTGCTACTTCTGCTGCTGCTAAGTCACCTCAGTTATGTCCGACTCTGTGCGACCCCATAGATGGCAGCCCACCAGGTCCACCCGTCCCTGGGATTCTCCAGGCAAGAACACTGGAGTGGGTTGCCATTTCCTTCTCCAATGCATGAAAATGAAAAGTGAAAGTGAAGTTGCTCAGTCGTGTCTGACTCTTCGCGACCCCATGGACTGCAGCCCACCAGGCTCCTCTGTCCATGGGATTTTCCAGGCAAAGACAAGCCTAGGCATGCTCTTAGCAGTTTTAGTCATAAAAGCCCCCAAGTGGTAGTAATCCAAATGCCTGTCAAGTCTAGAAAAGCAAAATAATTAGCAGCTGTCCTCATACAATGAATCAGTACACAACAATAAAAAGAAGGGACACCTTACTGCTGCATGCAACAACAGGATCAAAATCCAGACTTAATGATGAGGAAAAGAAGCCTACAGAGAAAAGTGGACATTTGTCTGGGTCATCCAAAAGGGAGTCATGCCAAGACTAACTGTCCAAGAAATGACTAAGGGAAATACCTCCAGGGAAATGGGGAGGGAGCCTAAAGAGGCTGGGAACAATCAGATTGTAACTCAGGTCTGCCCCTTGTGAGGGAGAGCGGGAAGGAAGGGATGGAGGGAGGGATATTGGTTAGATGGAAACGTCTTAGACCCCACCATGCAGTTCTAATAAAGCTCAACAAACCTGATGGAGAGTCCTTGAGGCAAAACTGCTGGTCAGTGGAGCTGCCCATCTCTCAGGAATGGTCTGCACTAACCTTCCTGCTGCACATGGTCAAAGAGAGGAGCAGCCTGTGGGAAGTGTGTCCTCTTTTAGATGTGGTGATAGACTTCAGAGCCCAGGAGAATCGGCTGTAGGTCAAGCCCTACAGTCAGAAATCAGAAAGATATATTTTCAAGACCACAACACTGAACAATTCCATAGATGAAAGTCAAGAGCAGGTGAAAAATCAATATTCGGTGACAAAAGTCACAATGGTGGATTATTTCCAGAATGAGTTGAGCTAGGGTATGTCAGAGACGGCATGAGGGAGCCTGCTGGGGTGACTGGAAATGTTCAGTTTCTTGATGAGGGGGTGGGGATTGTGTGGGTAAAAATCTCTTGAAATATCACTGTAGGGTTTGTGCATTTTGTAGAAAAACTGAAGAAGTTCTCATTGAGCAAATGCTTTCTATCAAATCCTCAACCCTGGGCACTGAGGGATGACTGAAGCAGACAGAGGGTACTGACCCCAAGGGACATGATCTAAAGCACAAGATGGGGGGAGGGGGCCCATTTGGAAGCCATTTGGTGTCCCCACTGAGGACAATTGTGGCAGGGTGCCCAGGGCATAAGAGACTGTCTGCAGACAGCCCAGCCCAAGAAGCATTTTTGTCAAAGACTCTTGAAAACAGAGAGTAAAGCAAAATGACTGAGTTGCAAGAAATGAGAACTAGAGATATGAAAGCAAGTCAGGAACCATCAGAACTGCTTACAGAGGAAAATGCTTTCAGAGAGATCAGTGACAGGAAAATTTGGTGTAACTGTTTACTGCCAGGACTGCAGGGAACAGAGCCCTGGGAATTGCATCTTTCCTGGAGCCGGGCTCATCTCCCTGTGCCCAGCCATTAGGTTCATTTGGTTTACAAGGACCCACTGGGAAATTATGTCTGATATATTTTTCAAAGTCAGCAAAGGATTTCACACCTTTGTGAGGACTGCTGGGAGGCAGGTAAAAGAATGTAGCCTCTTGGGGTAAGGGGTGCCAATTAGAGCTAATTAGAACTAAATTGACCAGGGTCATTTGATAGAAATGCCTCATGGAACTCACCCTGTTCTAGAAAACTGAAGATTTCTCCTGTGAGATCATGTACTCAGAGAAAGTTCTCTATGGAGAAATGCCTATAGGGATCATTCCTTAAGGGAAAAAAAATTTCTTTTAAGTAAACTCATTCAAGTGACTATGTTTTTCCATTGCTTCCATTATCAGTCCTGAATTTCTAACCATTTTCAATTTTAAAGGGTGATGTTGACTGCCATGCTGTGAAACAAAAAATGTTAATATCTATGTATTTTAAACCAGCATGCCCTCAAAATGTGAACTTGGCACAGCTTTCCAGAAGGAAGATCTATAAATAGAACATTTTACACTTGTCTAACTTTTCCTAGGCTTTTAAAAAACTGTCCTATCTTTTCAGTCTGTGATAAAAGCAAAAAAAAAAAAAAGTATTTATCCAATAATTTACTGGGTGAAGATGGCAGCATAATTGAGCCACCCAAGTCAAGTGCTTTAGGAAAATTTCCATCAGGTGCCGTTATGTTCTCAGTCTAAGCTTTATTTAAATTCACTGGATCAATTTGAATCAATTTGACCTGTACACACTTCAGGGTATGGTTAGTTTCAAATCAGTTAAGCTCCTTATGACTTTATGATTAAGAACCCAAGGTTATAAAACATTAATATAAAAATCACAAATTATAAAGTGAGAAGTAAAATCTCCACCCAAGGTTTCATAAAAATCACCAGAATCATTATGTAAGCTTCATTAAACAAACAAGGTGAGAGTAATTAGGTGGTAAATGAGTACAGTGGTTTCAAAAGGCTCTAACTGGGACAGACCAAACAGTTTAATGAAAATTAGGAAGCCAGGGTCCAGGGCAGTTTCTTTCACTAGGTTCAGATCTGAAAAGAGTTCTTCAGATGTCTAGTGGCCCTTGCAGCAGGAGCTCATGGCTCCTGTAAAAACAGAGTGGACCTTCAGGCCCTTCCCTGACCCTGGCCTGCCCTTCACCACCAGACACAAGATGACAACCTCCTTTTGGCTGCAGCCAGTAAGCAGCCACGTGAAAGCATTTTAAGGATCACAATGAAATGTGATTCCCACCTTCTTGAGTTACATGGAATTTTTCTCTCCTGGTTTTGGACCTCAGGAAAAGGAAGTAAGGAGGAGGGAGTGGATTAGCTTTTAGCTTAAAATAATAACGAGGGCTTTCCAAGTGCCAGGTCCCTTGATAAGTCTGATCATTGTCATTTGTCTTTATAAGTCCCCGTAAGGCTGAGCTGGGCTCTCTTAATTCTCATCCTATTTTAGAGACTGAAGTACAGACAAGTTTAGGAAACTTCCCCACTGATCACGTGGTGAGCAAGGGGCAAAATCCAGGCCCACATGAATCCAAAGGATGGATTCTTCACCTCCAAGGGTGGAGAGGTCACTTACATTCATTCATTCAACATGTATCTCAGTTTAGTTCAGTTGCTCAGTCATCTCCAACTCTTTGCAACCCCATGGACTGCAGCACCCCAGGCTTCCCCGTACGTCACCAACTCCTGGAGCTTACTCAAACTAATGTCCATTAAGTCGATGATGTCATCCAACCAACCCATCCTCTGTCGTCGTCCCTTTCTCCTCCTACCCTCAATCTTTCCCAGCAATAAGGTCTTTTCCAATGAGTCAGTTCTTTGCATCAGGTGGCCAAAGCATTGGAGCGTCAGCTTCAGCATCAGTCCTTCCAATGAATATTCACAACTAATTTCCTTTAGGATGGACTGGTTTGATCTCCTTGCAGTCCAAGGGACTCTCAAGAGTCCTCCAACATCACAGTTCAAAAACATCAATTTTTTGGTGCTCAGTTTTCTTTATAGTCCAACTCTCACATCTATACTTGACTACTGGAAAAACCATAGCTTTGACTAGATGGACCTTTTTGGGCAAAGTAATGTCTCTGCTTTTTANCCCAGTCTTGTTTTTGCTGACTGTATAGAGCTTCTCCATCTTTGGCTGCAAAGAATATAATCAACCTGATTTTGGTATCGAGCATCTGGTGATGTCCATGTGTAGAGTCTTCTCTTGTGTTGTTGGAAGAGGGTGTTTGCTATGACCAGTGCGTTCTGTTGGCAAAACTGTTAGCCTTTGCCCTGCTTTGTTTTGTACTCCAAAGCCAAATTTGTCTATTATGCCAGGTATCTCTTGACTTCCTACTTTTGCATTCCAGTCCCCTATAATGAAAAGGACATTTTTTGGGGGTGTTATTTCTAGAAGGTCTTGTAGGTTTTCATAGAACCATTCAATTTCAGCTTCTTCAGCATTACTGAATTAGAGGATTGTGCCTCCTCTAAGTTCTAAGAGCTAAAGATACAGTGTGAACCAACCAGCTAGGTTTCTGCCCTCACAGGGCTTTCACTGATGTGCAATGAGACAAGTGAAAGTTATTAAACTGACAAACTCAAAGAGTGATAATTCCTGCAGAGAATGTTCAAAGGATAATGTGATAGTGACTGGAGGCTTCTTCCATTGGACAGTCACATTTTAAGAGATGGCACATGATTTGAGATTTTAATGACTAGAAGGTGCCAGCTTTCCCAAGACTGGGGAGAAGGACACTTCACCTGGAGGGAAGGGTAGACACAGAGGACCCCCAGGGATGAATGAGCTGGTTACGTACAAGTAGCAGAAAGAGGGTCAGGACTGCGAATTGAAAATGGCCACAAATTCTTTGTCTATATTTGTTCGTTTGAATCTGGGTGCATCTTGTGATTTGCTTTGACCAGCAGAATGTGAACGAAGTGTCTGTGTTTTGGTTCTTGGCCCAAGATTCTGGCAATTTCCTATTTCACTCTCTTGAAGCCTTGAGCCAACATGTATATGGATCTAGCTACACTGTTGGAGAAACCACATGGAGAAAAATAGATTCTTGGCTGGCTCCCAACTGAGGAGCCAATCAGGCGAGAGAGGAGTTCCAGCCCCAGCAGAAGTCCCAGCCAAAATGCAGCCACATGAGTAAACCTAACTTTACCACAGAGGAACAGAGATGAGCCTCCCAGCAGAGCCCAGCTAACCCACAGAATTGTGAAAATAACTTCTGGTTGCTGTTTCAAGCCATGAAGTTTCAGGATGTTTGGATTTGCAGCAATAGAAGATTAAAGCAGTCAAAGTGACTGCAGTTTAGGGCAGCAAAGGAGATGGTAGAGAATAAAGCTAGAGGTCATTCTTCCAGCAAGGGCTGGATCAAGTAAGGTTGGAAAGCTAGGGTGAGTAGTTGGTATTTCATTCAAAGTGTGATCATATCCATAAAAAGAGGCATGACATGATCTGATGATTTATGTATATTTTAAAGCTTACTCTGTTGTGTGATGAATGAATAGTGGGATGTGGGGAGTAACAGATGAAGCAAGGAACTGTCAGTTACTTGGCTACCATGGGAAAGCCAGCAGGGGAGGATAGCAAACTGGGCCAAGGTAGGAGCAGTGGAAATTCAGTGAACTGATTGACCCTGTGTTTTGGAGATGGAGACAAAAGATGTTGCTAGATGGAGTGCATTCAGGCTATGGAGGATAACCGCTCAGTCTTTGGATTGGGGAACTCAGCTGACTGTACACCATCCTCTGAGATGAAGAAGACTAGGGTATAAGAGCAGGTTTGGAGAAAAGAGAATAAGAGTTCTTGTAATCATGCCAGGTTTGATGCATTAGTAAGATATCCAAGTGGAAAGGCCACATGGACAGTTAACTACAAGAGTGTAGCATTCTAAGGTGAGGTCATTCCAGGAGGCTTTTGAAGTCCTGGGAGAAGAATGGTATCTGAAGCCCTGAATCTAAAGAGAATGCTTATATAGGTAAGAAAAGGGAGCTCTGGATTGAGCCTCAGGGCATTCAACATTTGAAGATGAGAGGAAGGTGGAATTTAGCCACAGAGGCACAGAAGGAACAGCTAGTGAGATAGGAGGAAAACCCAGAGTCTCTGGGATCACAGAAGCCAGGAGAATAAAGTTGTTAAAGGAAAGAGGAGTCAAATGAAGTCAAATAAGATAGACATGACCATTGGTTCATGGAACCAATAGAAATCACTGGTGACCCATATGATTCTTAAGGAAACATCCAGAAGAATTATACACTTCAGGGGATGATGGCACAGAAGAAAAATTGACTCCCATTTGTACCTAGTCAATACCATGATAGTATTCAAACCCTTCAGTCTTTGGTCAATACGGGGGAGGATAGAGAATAAAAGAATCCAGAACTGATTGTGCTTAAACTTTAAAAGAAGGGGTTTTCCCACAGATGTTATTAGGAAGAACAAAAGCTCAAAATGGAATACACAGAAATGAGTTCTAGAAGTGGGGAAAAGAAGTAAAAAGTGAGTTAAATTTGGACACAATCCTCACAACCATTGTGTCTATTCCATCACTTTATCACCATCACCACCATCACCACTATGGAGAGAGGAAGTCATCTTTGGGGGCTCTACAGCATTTTTGAAGAGAGGCCCTTTCCTTTTCTTTTGTCCTCTTG
Organism: Neotragus moschatus; assembly: GCA_006410615.1. Taxonomy (NCBI): domain Eukaryota; kingdom Metazoa; phylum Chordata; class Mammalia; order Artiodactyla; family Bovidae; genus Neotragus; species Neotragus moschatus. The sequence goes on along the minus strand of SJYA01002905.1, from coordinate 1,812,202 downwards.
GTGAGGACATGTATTCTACCTCCAAAGCCAGGAAAGGGAGGTCCAGAGAGATAACCCCCTTGTGACTGGGGGTACCTGCAGGCAGAAGAGACTGGAATTCCATTTGCTAACTGGAAGCCCTGCTGACATTTCTTTGTGTGACCAGAAGAAATCAGATGGTAGAATTGGGATACAGTGGCCTGGGGGGTCCCATGAGGAAGACAGGGGCCAGAGTATCCCACGCTAAGTCCCTAGTTCTTGAGCGGTACAGGAGTTGAATCTCATATGTGCCCAGGAACCCTAAAGTTGGCCATAAAGGGCAGATAGAGCATGGACACTATACTGTGGGGACCAAGCTGTCTCCACACAAAGGATGATGGTAGGATAACCTGGAAGGTGTGGCCAGATCCAGGAATGGAGCCACAGCACCCAAGGAGGTATTAGGAGACAGCCCATTGCAAGACCAAGGCAAGCAGCCTACAGAACCCTGGAGTAATAATGGTGCCAGCCAATGGCAGAAAAGTCTGTTGGCTTATCAGTGAAGGGCATGGGATGCTTCCTCTCCTTCTTGCCGCCTTTATTAGAGCCAGTGCAAGGAGGAGTGGGGAGAGCAAAGGGTGTGAGGGAACATCCTCCTTTCCTCTCCCTCCAGACCCTTAGAATCAGAGTTCAGGCCCGGAAATGAGCTTTCAATCCAAAATGGGGTTGAAGTTTTAAAATGAACAGGATAGAGAGTAAAGAAGCAAAAGTGATGGTTTAAGTAAAAGAACTGGTACATTCTAGAATCCAGTTGAACCTCTAAGGATGTGTTTCTTGATGGAAAATGTCATATGGCTCGACTGGGGACAATGATTAGAAACAATAAAGTAATTTCTTATTTATCCCACCAATGAATGGAGACACTTGAAAAATAGGTTACAATGGACTGAGGAGAAACCCTGTGCCAGACATTACCCGTGGCACTTTGTATGTTTCATTCGTCTCATCGTTACACATCCCACACGGTGGGTGCGGTTAGTACAAGTGGTATAGTCAGTATTCTTTTGCCTGTTTTGCTAATAAGAAATTAAGGCTGACACTGAGGCCACATAACAACTAAATGACAAAGTTAGGGCTCAAACCCAAGGTACAGTGACTTAAAAATCTAATATTTCAACTGAGACCCTGACTCCTTCAAAATGTCTTATTTAATCACAACAGCAGAAACCAGGTCACATTGTAATACATGTGGAATTATAGGCTGTAAGCGCAACCACGGAGGAATATTTCTCCTTTTTTTTTGACAACCAAAGTTAATTTCTTTGTCAGGTCTCTGATCCTGGAAGTGGCAGAAACAAGATCACTCTCATTTAGGAAATTCTCTGACTCTCTCCCAGGCTGAGTCCAAGCTCTGGGTCCTCAGGAGAATCAAGGTGCAGGAGGCAGGGATGAGTCTAGCTTCCTCGAGGCTTCTATATCAGTTCTCCCATGTCACCCTGAGACTTTCTCAGACCTTTCTACCTAAACTCCTCAAGTGACCATCATCAGTCAACTGATCCCACGCTAACCTGGGCATGGGAACCCTAGCTCTCCCCTCACTATCTAGGGAATGGCTAGGTATCTAGGCTCTGGAGTCAGATTAGCTTGGTGACCTTGGACAAGTTACTTAACTGCCTTGTGCTTCAGTTTTCCTTTCTGTAAAACCAATGGTCTCATAGGGTTGATACAGGATTTTTAAAAATAAAGTATTTGTAGAATATTTAGGAACAGTGCCTGGCACATCATAAATGCTTAACTGAAATTTACTTCCTTATTTGGGGTTGAGTGGGAGGAAAACAATGGCTGTCACTAATCAAGTCTCTTTTTAATGCTTGGACAGTAGCTTTGGAAATTACAGTCACAACCCTTCTTTTCCTAGGCAATATAGGCAAATTATCTGGCTTCCCCCAAACTGGAGAGGTTGGGCTTTGGGTGTGGTCAATATCTCAAAATTCCACCATGCCTAGTCATAAGTGGGCAGGTCTGTTTGAAACCCTATGAGCCATCCCCCAATAATCTTGCAGTTCCCACCCACTCTCTCCACACACTATGCCCTCCCTCTAGTATCAGTCTCTAAAGGTTAGAATTTGCTGGCATCTAACTCTCCTACAATTCAGTTTATCCTGCAGCCACATCCATTCTTTGGAGCCTTATCATGACCTTTGAAAATAAAGAAAAGTAGATTTGGTTCTCAGCTGCTATCCTCATTTTTTTTTTTTAATAAAAAAATTTTTTTTTCACTGTGGACAACTTCAAATATACAAAAGTGGAAGGAACAGGACTTCAAACACCCATGCATACACCATCCTCAACTCATGGCCAGTCTGGTTTCATCCATCACTGCCCATGTACTTTGAAGCAAATCTCAGAGATCATATAATTTCATTTATAAATATCACTGTGTGCTTCCAAAAATTTGAAATGCTCTCTTAAAACACATTACCATTATCACAACCTAAAAAAAACAAAACAACCAGTGATGATTCTTTATCATCAAAAAGCCAACCAATATTCAAAATTGTAACAGTATCCCATATGATACATCAGGGCATGAGGGTGGGGTTGCACCTCGAGAATTGTTTCAGGAAACAACGTGAGGCCTGCAGAAGAATAATTCCACCCCTCTATTTCCTTCACAGACAGAAATGTCATAGCCAAACCCACCGCTGGTGGTGCCAAGAACTCCAAAAGACAAACACGTGTCAAATAACCACGGAGACACAGTGACAGAAGGAATTTATTCCTTGCTCCCTTGTTTAGAAAGAGCAGTCAAGAAGCTGCTGAGCCTGGAGGCAGAAGGCAGACGCTGTCCACACCTCCTGATGCACACCCTGGCATTCCTGGCACATCAGGGCATCAGGAGGGTCACAAGAGCTCGATCAGCAGCTGTCAGTACCGGGGATTAGCACGTGCGATTGCTGGAGCTGGCTTGACCTCAGTGCCAGAAGACTCGAAATTGCCTTCTTACTTCCTTCTAATGGTTCAGCAGCAGTTTTGAGCTGAATCTAGCAAAGAACTCAACTGAGGAATTTTGACTGACTGACTGATTGATTGATTATATTTTATCTGGTTCTAATGCCGGTCTTCAACATGACAAGCCTTGTGATATCTTTAACTGAAGGGCAGTGCCAACTCTGATTCCTTGAAGTGACTCCAGTATTAGATGTGTAGCCTTTTAAATGGTTTTCCTTTAGACAAGTTACATAAATGGTGCCAGTAAAGCAAGAACGGAGTGATCCTATTTTCACATTTAGAATATGTATGTATAGCATTTCCACAGCTAATGCACTGGTGCTCTGCCTTCCTGCTCCTGTGTCACTCTGCCCCAGGCTTCTCCTGAACTGCTGGAGGTAGTCAGGCCTGGAGTCAGAGAGGTGATACCCTCAATATTCATCAATGAAAGACCTGGGTTGGTGGATAAACACTCTGCAAGCGGGGTCAGTCGGAGGGGCTTTCTAAAGCACTGTACAGAGCTCCCAAACTGGCCAGAGCCTCAGCTGTCCGCAGGGCTGACCTGCTCATCGTCAGTTGCCCTCCCCTCCTAAGTCACATTCCCATCCCTCTATCAGTGCTTCTTGTCATCCCTCCTGTTACAGGGTGACATCACTCTTTGCGACCGTATGGACTATAGCCTGCCATGCTCCTCTATCCATGGGATTTCCCAGTGAAGAATAGTGGAGTGGGTTGCCATTTCCTTCTCCAGGTGATCTTCCTGAACCAGGGACTGAACCCGAGTCTTCTGTATTGCAGGTGGATTCTTTATCATCTGAGCCACCAGGGAGACCCAGTTATATTTTATCTCCCAAATAAATCACCTGTATTCAAATCGTGGACTATAAGAAGGCAGAACACCAAAGAATTGATGCCTTCAAACTGTGGTGCTGGAGAAGAATTCTGGAGAATTCTTGGTAGCAAGGAGATCAAGCCAGTCAATCTTAAGGGAGATTAACCCTGAATATTCACTGAAAGGATTGATGCTTAAGCTCCAGTATTTTGGTCATCTGATGCGAACAGATGACTCATTGGAAAAGTCCTTCATGCTGGGAAAGATTGAGGGCAGAAGGAGAAGAGGGTGTCAGAGGATGAGATGGCTGGACGGCATCACTGATGCAATGAACATGAACTTGGGCAAACTCCGGGAGATGGTGAGGGACAGGAAGGTCTGGCATGCTGCAGTCCATGGGGTTGTGAAGAGTCAGACATGACTGGGCAACTGAAAAATAGCAACAACACTCAAATGCTAGTCTAAAGCTTGGTCCTGAGACCCAAGCATATGATGATCCTTAACCCAAGGCACATATTCAGAGAAGAGTCTGGAATAAGATGTGCATCTTAACTAGGTATCCTTTGTGACCAGAGCCCTCCTGAACTGGGCAATGGGGCAGTGCCAGACTCTTTGGGTGTCTGGAGGTGGCGGTGAATGGGGATATATATATATTTTTTGGCCAAATCTGTATTTAAGTTTTTACAAAGAACATATAGCATTTGTCTATTTTTTTAATACACAAAACCCAAATATTTGTTTTATAATTTTTAAAAGGTCATTTCCATTTAAATTTTTTAAAAAAGAATGAAAGAAACTAGGATTTAAAAAATTTTATAATGACTTAGAGCAAGTGTTTTGGCTTTGCTTTTTTTTTTTGCTTCCAAATCTCTTTGTGATAGAATCCCTACATGGCTTCTCCAGTTACCAAGTGGCACTTCTGTGACTAAAACAAAGTGTTGGGGCCTCCCCCACCAGCCCCCATCCTCTTCCTCCACCTCAGGTAATCACTGGGTACTTTGTAAGAACCTTGGGGTTTTTGTTGGGACCAGCATGAAAGCTAGAACCAGTGTGAAACCACTGTTGTAGATTATTTCATGGTATAAAAAAAAATTTGATGTTTTACCTTAAAACATGTTCTGAAATGAAAAGAGCCAGTCAAAAGCAGCACATACAGTACTATCTTGATTTTTGTGGCAAGGAAAAAAACCAAAAACCTGTATTCGTGTACATCGAAAAAAAGCTAGAAGGAAACATACCAAAGATATTCATGGTGGGTTATCTGGGTAGGGGACAACCTGGATCCCAAGTATCTTTTTACTCTGGTTTCTATGTCAATGCTATATTTCCTCCATTTTCTATGGTGGATATATGAATTATTCTTTAGGCAAATAAAAGCATAGCACACGATCTAAAGGAGGTGAGAGAGTAGGAAACATGATCCCAAAGTCATATGCAGACAGTAGCAGCATCTGACTAGATTTTCGTTGTTTTCAGATACTGATCGGAAAAGCAGGGCCTTCTCCAGGTTGACAGAGTTTAGATACTGAAGCCTGCATAACTCAAGTTATAGCGTGTCAATTCCATGTTCAGCCAAGTCTTTGAAGTTTCTGATGATGATATATGAGCACTGCCCACAAAACAAGCAAAACAAGGAGTAACTCTCCTGCCTCTACTACCATGGAGTGGTTCAGACTGTGAAGTGGGGGATGCCTCCCACAAATGTGGGCACAGTCAGGTCAGAGTCACGGCCGGGGAGCCTTTGAAGGGAGATGGAAGCTTTGCCAAACCTGAAGTTAATGTAGGAATTAGAGTGTGTAAGTCAGCGCTGGCAGCCCATTAAAATTACTTGGGGGATTTCTCAAAAATGGGTTCCCAGCCTACCCTCTGATCATCTGATTCAGGAGGCCTGGATGGAACTCATCATCACCTGAATTTTTTTTTTATATCTTGGCAGTATTTATTTATTTACTCTTTGGCCTTGTAGCATGTGGTATCTTAATTCCCCAACCTGAGATCAAACCTTTGCCCCCTTCAGTGGAAGCGTGGAGTCTTCACTGGACAGCCAGGGAAGTCCTATCACCTGCATTTTTAACACTCATACTGGGGGGTTCTCCTGAAACAACTTGGTGAAGTTCATCATCATTGTTAGTTTGTAAACTCTGGGAAACCTGTTTGTGGTTGTAATCTGGATACTGTTGGCACAGCTCCTGATGCCCTGTAAATATTCACAGAGGTGACTCTTTATTGAAGGCCCACTCTGTACCCAATATTTTGCAAAGTGGTTTCACGTCCTTTTGCCTGAATTACAACTCAGAGGAAAGCATTCCTATATCCATTCTGTAGGTGATGAAGCAGATTCAGAGAGGTTAAGAAACTTGTCTAAAATCACTTAGAGAGGCCATATTGACATCCTGATCTGAGGCCCAAACTCTAGCTCGCCCCATTTGGTCGTGTCACTTGTTTCCCGAGAGAAAAATGGTAGCAGAATTCTCCATTTACCTTACTCATCTCCTGTCTTCTACCTGTTCCTCTCTTCATCCATGCACACGTGCACACACACACACACACACACACACACACACACCTCTTCTAATTTTGCCCTGCTCTGGTGGCTCACTGGTAAAGGATCTGCCTGCCAGTGCAGGAGATGTGGGTTAGAAACCTTGGGTCAGGAAGATTCCCTGGAGAAGGAAATGGCAACCCACTCCAGTATCCTTGCCTGGGAAATCCTACAGACAGAGGAGCCTGGTGAGCTACAATACAATCCGTGGGGGTTGCAAAGAGTCAGATACAACTTAACAACTAAAACAAACAAACAAAAATAGCACTAGAACTCTATTCCAGGACATGCTATATAGAGCTTTATTCTCACAGTTTTCTGACTTGTCATGACACGTCTTTCCTAAGTTAGAGGAAACCTGTTATTCCTTGATTCCACTGTAATTCTGTTACTTATTTGAAAGCAATTGTTGCAAACTATTCTAAGCTATTGACTATTAAAATTACAAGGTGTTTGATGATAGCTTTCCCATCCCCCCCAAAATAAGAAATCCATGAAAGCTTCCTCCCCAGTTTCCTAACCAGATAGTATGATATAGAGAGAACCCATCTTAGTCTGAATTCCACCACCACTGGAAACAGTTGGTAGCAAGCAGGCACGTCCACAGCCACACAATCCATCCTGTGGGCCAAGAGACCCCTCTATGATCTGTCTTTTAGACACTTGGATAGCCTCTTTCATAAAAAGTTCATTTGAAATGTATGTAACAATCCTGTCAGTGCAATACTTAGCTAACCCAGTCAGACAGGTGAACAAATCAACACTTTAATATTTAGACTCAGGACTGATTGAACTTCAGAGCTCAGGGCCTTTCCAAGAGACTGAGCAGCTGATCTTGCTCAATTCATTTGCAAAGCTCATACAAGACAGGCTCACCATGAAATGTTTCTAACTATCTACCTTTTTTGAACACTATTATTTTCATCAATGAAAAACCATTTTAGAAATCCATTATGCTAATTAACACACCCACAAGTGCTGAGCTAAGCCAGATAACTGAAGCGCTTAGGGAAACTTCCTCTGAAATGTGGGGCTGTGATCTTTCCAACGTTAGATAACTGCCCCTACAGTGCAGACAAAAGTGTGCATATGCATGCACACACAAACACATGCACGTAGGCACATGCAGCATGTTACCTACGCTTTAGCTTTAGAAGTAAATCACAGACAACACGGCATAATAGCCACCTTGTAATGAGAGCTTACTAGATGCCAGGTACTGTGCTAAATGTTTGACCAGAAAGAAAACTGATCACATTTAATCCTCACTGAGGAAACTGTGGCCCCAGGAAACCCAGTTAGGAAGGATGAGCTGGACTCACACTCTGGCTTATTTTAAAGCTGTAAATCTCAATCAGGAGACTGGTTGCTGGTGAGTTCTTCTGGGCCTCCCAGGAATCCTCTAGCCATCATCAACACTAATTTTTCACGGTTGGCTCAAAACTTTGACCAATAAATAAAATCTCCGTCCCCATAAAGTATTCCACAACATGGCTTCTGAGCATAATCCATCCTGAAGCAGGCTTGGGAACTCTTCTCTGAAAATACTGTGTTCCACCTGGAAATGTGCAGGGTAAGGGTGGCTGGAGTTTGAATGTCCTCCACTTCCTGTTAGGTTCCTGTGTGGATGCCCCTCTTCTGCATTCCTCTGCTTTGTTGTGTGTCTGAATTTATCAGTCAACCAGACAGGTCCATACAGAAGCCAAAGAAAAGAACAGCCAATCACAGCCCAGGAACACCCTCCCTCTCTTGCCTGGGAAGTACAAGGACCCCCAGGTCCTCTATGATAAACTATAGTGCTGTCAAGGAGTTTATAAAGGGATAGAGCAATGTGGGTAGTGAAATGTAGTCAAAATCTGGATACATTGAGAAAGGAGAGTGAAAAGAATTTACTGCTGTATACATATAGGAACTACAAGAAAAATAAGAGTCAAGGCTGACTTTAAGATTTCGGGACTGAGCTGAGAAGAAGTAGGTTGTCATGAATCAGATGGGGTAGACTATGGAGAAGAGCTGAACACTTTAGACTGAGGTGCTTACTAGGTATCCAAGGTGTACTTGGTTTTCTATTGCCACATAACAGCTTTCCACAAACCGAGCAACCTGAAGCAAACCCATGAGCCCAGTTCTGTAGGTCACAGGCCAGGCAGATTCAGAGGTTTGTCTGCTCAGGGTACCAGGAAGCTGAGGTCCAGGTGTTAACTGAGCTGGATTCTTATCTGAGACTCTAAGGAAGAATTGAATTCCAAGTTCATTTTCCTTGCTGGGAGGTTTCAACTCCATGTTCTTACAAGCCAGAGGCCTCTGTTTGCTTTCTGGCTGCCAGGTGAGAGCCACTCTTAGCTTCTAGAGTTGCTCACTTTTCTTGCCATGCAGCTTCCTTCATTTCCAAGTCACAAAGGCTGAGTCAAATCCACCTGCTTTGCACCTCTCATTTGCCTGCCACCAGCCAGAGAAAGGAATGGCAAACCCCTTAAGTATTCTTGCCTTGAGAACCCTATGAACAAGATGAAAAGGCAAAATGATAGGATACTGAAAGAGGAAATCCCCAGGTTGGTAGGTGCCCAATATGCTACTGGAGATCAGTGGAGAAATAACTCCAAAAAGAACGAAGGGATAGAGCTAAAGCAAAACCAATACCCAGTTGTGGATGTGACTGGTGATAGAAGCAAGGCCAGATGCTGTAAAGAGCAATATTGCATAGGAACGTGGAATGTTAGGTCCATGAATCAAGGCAAATTGGAAGTAGTCAAACGAGATGGCAAGAATGAACGTCAACATTCTAGGAATCAGCAAACTAAAATGGACTAGAATGGGTGAATTTAACTCAGATGACCATTGTATCTACTATGGCAGGCAGGAATCCCTTAGAAGAAATGGAGTAGCCATCATGATCAACAAAAGAGTCCAAAATGCAGTACTCGGATGCAATCTCAAAAACGACAGAATGATCTCTGTTCATTTCCAAGGCAAACCATTCAATATCACAGTAATCCAAGTCTATGCCCCAACGAGTAATGCTGAAGAACCTGAAGTTGAATGGCTCTATGAAGACCTACAAGACCTTTTAGAACTAACACCCACAAAAGATGTCCTTTTCATTATAGGGGACACTGAAAAAGCTGAGTGGTTCTATGAAGACCTACAAGACCTTTTAGACCTAACATCCACAAAAGATGTCCTTTTCAATATAGGGGACTGAAATACAAAAGTAGGAAGTCAAGAAACACATGGAGTANACCTGAAGTTGAATGGCTCTATGAAGACCTACAAGACCTTTTAGAACTAACACCCACAAAAGATGTCCTTTTCATTATAGGGGACACTGAAAAAGCTGAGTGGTTCTATGAAGACCTACAAGACCTTTTAGACCTAACATCCACAAAAGATGTCCTTTTCAATATAGGGGACTGAAATACAAAAGTAGGAAGTCAAGAAACACATGGAGTAACAGGCAAATTTGGCCTTGTAATACAGAATGAAGCAGGGCAAAGGCTAACAGAGAATGCACTGGCCAAGAGAATGCACTAGTCATAGCAAACACCCTCTCAACAACAAAAGAGAAGACTCTACACATGGACATCACCAGATGGTCAACACCAAAATAAGATTATATTCTTTGCAGCCAAAGATGGAGAAGCTCTATACAGTCAGCAAAAACAAGACTGGGAACTGACNACCGACTTGATGGACATGAGTTTGGGTGAACTCTGGGAGTTGGTGATGGACAGGGAGGTCTGACCTGCTGCGAGTCATGGGGTCACAAAGAGTCGGACATGACTGAGCGACTGAACTGAACTGAACTGAGCCAGAGAAAATTGCCTTTAAAGGGCTCTTGTGATGAGATCAGGTCCAGGTGGATAATCTCCCTTTCTTAAGATCAAAGGTATCTTGTAAGCTAACCTAATCACGAGAGTAAAATCCCTTGTATTCTCAATCTCTGAGAGTCTTCAGATGAGTGCACACTGGGATGGGGGCAGGGGCAGAAAATCTTGGAGGCTTCCTTAGAATCCTGCCTGCCACCCAAGTGGAAACATGGTGGAGATGGTCTCCTTCAGACAGTCTCCTTCCAGGGCTGAAGGATGGAATGGGAGGGGCAGAGGAGAAGCCCATCTGGAGCTCTTTAGCCTCGGGAACCTAGAGCACTCAGGGAAGAAGGCCTGGCCCTTTGAAGCCACCCCACAGAGCTGTGTCTCTGAGCCTCACAACAGGGCTGCCTGCCAGTCCTCCTGCACGGGCCCTGAGGCATCTTGGCTGCAGCATCCCCATGTCTGGCAGGTGAGTCAACATTTGGCTTCTCTCCTGGGCTTTCTTGGAAAGGGCTATGTTCCAGGTTGGCAGCTGTGCTGGCGGGGAAAGAGAAAAGAGAAAAGCCAAGTTCCGGGGGCCTTGCTGCCAGGCAGGACACCTGGGCCTTCTCTCCTGCAGCCACTGAAAATGATGGAAGGAAATTTTACTATCATTCCAGGGAAGCTGGAGCGATAGGAAAGCAGAATGCGAGTGGACTCAGATGGGTAACTTAGCCTCTCAATGTCCCCATCTATAAAATGGGGACAATCATTAGTAGCTACCCTACTGGGGTTGTGACAATTAAACAGCATGGAATCTGTAAATCATTTAGCACAGTGACTGGTGTATAGAAACTACCANGGAAAGCAGAATGCGAGTGGAGTCAGATGGGTAACTTAGCCTCTCAATGTCCCCATCTATAAAATGGGGACAATCATTAGTAGCTACCCTACTGGGGTTGTGACAATTAAACAGCATGGAATCTGTAAATCATTTAGCACAGTGACTGGTGTATAGAAACTACCAATAAAGCTTGTACAATGGATACTATTAACTGAAGAAGAAAGAACTGGCACAGTTCAACCAGATGAGGTTAAAAAGGAGGAAGGGATGGAAGGGATTAGGTAAAGAGGTCAAGGGGATAGCCAACTCCCTTTACAAGAAACTCTCATAATATTGGAATGCAAGTTAGTTGTTTCCATAAAGACCTTTGAATTTGCAAGGGACAATTACTAAACCTCAAAGCATGATGAATTTTGATTGGGCAATGTGGTAAATCTGGATAATGATGTTACTCCTGGGTAGCCAGATAGGTTTTCTACTTCCTGTAGAAATTTAGGAGGGAAAAGACGGACAAGCAAGGGGCAGATTACTGTGTGGGTATGTCGCATTCTGCATTTGCTTGCAAGGAACAGAAATCCACCCAAGTTAGCCGTGGGGGGTAACATGTGAGCATTAACAGTGGGTTCACCCAACCCTTCCATACTTATCAGCTTTCTTTGCTGCATCTTGAGGACTTCATTCCTCATCTCTACCTGCAATCTCATCCAGCAAGAAGTGAGTCGATTACTTTGTGGAGAAACAAAGCAAAGACAGCTTACACTCAGGACAGCATAGTGGGGGTTGGGGAGAATGAAGATCATAGCCTCTCCTCCAGCATTGCACCAAGGAGCTGAGAGTTCCCTGAGTTAACATAAGGCATCTCTCTCATCTGATATGGCCCACCAAACCCCATCAGCCATCCAGTTTGCAGTGATGTGTCTCATGGATAACACCCTTCCCTCCTCCAATGACCAGGACAATGCCTCCCCAGACAGAGGGGCCCATGGAGAATGCTGGACCCACTGAGTGGTATAAGATCTCACTCCTTATCACATTGGATAAGCCTGGACCAGTTTTGAATCCCCACTGAGTGGAAACTTTAACCATGCTTATTCTAAAGATGCAACAGGCAATCCCACAGACACCCAACAGTAGGAAATTGAGGTAGCCAGGCCCTGCCACTGCGTGAGGGTCAGCTCATTTCCCCATTTCCCTTTACAGATTGGCATGCTCTCTGTCTGCCTTTTTAAGAGAGTGCAGGTGATGTTAGTGTCCTTTCAACATTTCTCAGTTCAAGTGGAGAGTGCTGCCTGGCTGGAGTTGGTCATTTAGTTCACATGTCTGAAAGGCAGAGGCTGATTGGCTCATGGACACCTGGGTCAGGAGTTTACCTTTGATCCATTTAGTGGCAAGGGGTGGGGTGAGGTGTGGGTGTCCCCTGGCATAGATATGGCTGCCTTGACCCACCTCTTTCTCCCAGTGGGGTTGTGCATGCCTAGATTCTCATAAGAGAGACAGGGCTTGGCCGGCCTCCCTGGGGCTCAAATGTATCCACCACAAACCACACCCAACCCAACTCAGATTTCACATGTTCTTTCTGACCCATCATAACAGGGTTCCTAATATCTAATCTATTCCAGAACATTCCCAAATGGACCAAGAGGGAACCAATATCTATGTATCTATCCCCTCTTTCTGCCAGAATCAAATTTCCAGGGTTATTTTGAAATGAGCTATACTGGGAGGTATTGGGGGCAGGAGGAGAAGGGGATGACAGAGGATGAGATGGCTGGATGGCATCACTGACTCGATGGATGTGAGTCTGAGTGAACTCCGGGAGATGGTGATGGACAGGGAGGCCTGGCGTGCTGCGATTCATCAGGTGGCAAAGAGTCGGACACGACTGAGTGACTGAACTGATACTGAAATGCCATTCTGAAAAACAAAGTCTGTTGTGGTTAAATAATTGTCTACCATTTATCTTTTCAACAAGTCTCATTTTTTGCAGAGTGGGCTTAAATATGGGTTACACCCATACGGGTATTTCTAGGGCAACAGTGTATTATAGAACAAGCCAGTTAACAACAGGAGAGTTCATGGCCTTGACCAGGTTAATAGTAAGGCCAAGGACCATTTGCTGTGCCTTCAGCTCTTCATTTGACTCAAATCCCAGCTGTAACTTTCCGCTAGGTCTGAGAGTTCTGACTTTCCTCAATCCACCAGACAGAAGCAGAGCGACAACAGAGGCTGTAAATACTCTGTCAGGGCATGAAGAATAACAACAATAAGGCATTCATATTAGGAGAGGAGATTCATTCATCACGGTTTGTTTACCCTCTCAACAACCCAGTAGATTTGGTGTCGCTGTCTCTGGGGAAGCAGCTGGCGTAAGGAAATCAGATTGCAGTGAAAAGAATGTGAGCTTTGCAGTCACATGGACTTCATTTCAAATCCTGGCCTAGGCTCTTCACTTCTCTGATGAGACAAGCCTGTATGAAAACTCTGATTGGTCAGTGCCCATGCCCTGACCTTAGTTACAGAGCTTGAATGTCAACCTGTTTTTCTGGTCCTCAGTTTTTCTTCTGAAAAATGGGGGAATGATAATACCTACTTCATAGGATGATTGTGAAGATTATATGAGACCATATATATGAAAATAACTTGTGTTTAGTGCTGCTTATTGTGTTTACTTCTTTCCCATTATAACTGACTTTTTCTAGGTTTGGGTTTGGGCTAATCTTCTGTTAAGGTTTTTGAAAACTTTCTCTTATCAAGGTTTCATGACAGAACACTGCAAAACAAAGAGAACAAAGCCAGACTTTCTTCATTCTCCTGAGAAAAAAATCTTTCTCAATCAGTCCTGCCTCAAGTTTGAATCCCATCCTTTTTCTCCAGACCCTTCCTTCACTGTGGCAAAGCCGTCTCACTGTCCCCTAATATCAAGCCTTCCCTAATTCTATAAGAACATAATTTTCACATGCACACACACCCAAGTTTAAGCTGAACATATAGTCAACAACAGAGAAGCCAATGGTAANCCTGCCTCAAGTTTGAATCCCATCCTTTTTCTCCAGACCCTTCCTTCACTGTGGCAAAGCCGTCTCACTGTCCCCTAATATCAAGCCTTCCCTAATTCTATAAGAACATAATTTTCACATGCACACACACCCAAGTTTAAGCTGAACATATAGTCAACAACAGAGAAGCCAATGGTAACCCACTCCAGTACTCTTGCCTGGAAAATCCCATGGACAGAGGAGCCTGGCAGGCTGCAGTCTATGGGGTTGCGAAGAGTCGGACATGACTGAGTGACTTCGCCTTCACTTTTCACTTTCATGCATTGGAGAAGGAAATGGCAACCCACTCCAGTGTTGTTCCCTGGAGAATCCCAGGGACAGCTGAGCCTGGTGAGCTGCCGTCTATGGGGTCCCACAGAATTGGCAGAATTGGCAGCAGCAGCAGCACAGTCAACAAAAAAGAGAATACATTCCCCAGCATCACTTGCAGTTAAACTTAGACCATGTGACTAAGTGACCACATGACTATGCTTTCACCAGTGGGATATCACAGGAACTGAACTGAGTAATTACCAGTTACTGGAACTGATTGAGCTTCTCTTTCCCCTTTCCTACTAACTGGAAGGTAGACAAGGAACTACTGAGACAGTTTTGACCACATGTATGAAACAATACTCTGAGCAACAAAATAGAAGGAACCTGGGTCCGTGCACAACCTCAGGCAGGAAAGCTGTCCTGGACCATCCACCTACCTCCAGACTTTATATAAAGTAGAAACACACTTCTATAAAATAGAAACACACTTCTATCTGGTTACCAATACTGTATTGGGAGGTCTCTTTATTATACCAATTCAATCTACTCCCTAATACCTTCCCTTATCAGAACTCATCTTTGGAACTTGCCTTGAGCAAAAATGGTCTGGAGCCAAGATCAGCCATTAGGATGGATCACATTTCATAATTTGGCTGCTTATAAACCAGATCCAGCCCACAGGCATGCTTTGGTTAGCTTCTACAGTATATTTTTAAAATTTTAGGTTTGTTGTCAATATTTACAAATTGAGAAATTTCACATAAAAATTTAAATGCCCAGTTTTTCTTGAGAAATCAGAAGGTTTGGCAACCCTAGGCCCATATTCTTGCTTGGCAGAATTCAGCTTTAGTTCACCATAGTCAATGTTATTGCATCCTCGGGTATTGCCAGTTTGGAGTCCAATGGCCTGACTTCCAATCCTCAGAACCCATGTTCCTTTGCCTGAGGACTTTCTCTGCCTCCCTGGAGCCTGCTCAGCCAGAGGGGTAAGAGAATTAAAACCCTACTACCCTCAATAGCTCCTAACCAACCAATGATAAAAGCTGAGGTATAAAGACCCCAGGTCCCTAGTCCTCAGATGGGATAGCTGAAAGGCACCTCTTACACTTGCTTTCAGAGTGTGAATCCCAGCTACCCACAGTGGTAATTCACTCCATAATGTACCTTTATTGAGAGGCTGCATTCCTTTCCATGTCATAGTTTCCAATTTCCTGCCAATGTTTCCCAAGGATCACCTTCCAAATAAATTAACTGCATCAAGTCTTACTCTCAGAGTTTGTTTCTGAGACTGCCTAAATCACCAGTCCCCTTAGTTTTCCACGTGACTGTTAGCATTTATCACCATGTTGTACCGTCATTTTTCTCCTGGTAGAGAAATATTTATCTGTATTTGATCTTTATTAAAAGTGAAATGGGAAAGGCAGCTCCAGAAAACAATGTGGTTTAGAAAAAAAAAAAAAAAAAGGTGAGAGTATCTCTTTGTGGGAATAAAGAGTATTCCTGCATATTTAACGTGCAAATACAGGCCTGCTTAGTATACTGACATTATCTGCCTGACCCTCTGCTGTTCGTGCTTGTGATCCCTGGTTTACAGCACTGAAAACTCTTGTTAAAATTCAGGAGTCATTAACCCTTGACTTTGAATGAGGCTCTGAGATTAGCTAGGCAGCCATCTGGGAGCATACATTGGGATAAGGAAGGAAGACACAGACATTTCAATGGGAGGAAGGACCAAAGGAAATCTTGGCACTTAGGCCAGGCAAGGGAGCTCAAGATGGCATCAGGGTAGGAGGCCCTGAAGGGAGGTGAGGTAAGTTGTTTGCTAATCTTGTGAAAATATCTTGGCCCACAGCGTCCACTGGTCTCCATGTCCACACCCTCCATCAGAGCTTGGTTCTCTTTAAACCATCACAGCTTCTGGGTGTGTCTCACTTGACTTGATAGGAATCCCTGGAGGGTGCAAACTACTTGTATCCCCAGGGCCTGACACAGGGCTTGCCATGCAGTTGGTGCCTAATAAAGGTTTGTCTTAAATGTCTGTGGGCCAACTTGACCCTAGGGTGAGGGATCTGAATTGCTATGTAAGCCAGGGGGCGCTGTGGTTCAGTGTTCATTTCTCAGTTGGGAAGATGAAAAGGATATTATTTTGAGCTGTACACTGCAGTGATTAAGAGTATACTAGCTGGCCCCATGCCACTAAAAGCCAGGAGCATGGACTTTTTGGAAAAGTAGCCATCTCTTACCTAGTTTGCAACCAATAAGTTTAAGACTGTGTGCCCTGGAGTCAGACTACTACTACTACTACTAAGTTGCATCAATTGTGTCCAACTCTGTGTGACCCCATAGACGGCAGCCCACCAGGCTCCCCACTGGAGTGGGTTGCCATTTCCTTCTCCAAAGCATGAAAGTGAAAAGTGAAAGTGAAGTCATTCAGTCGTGCCCGACTCTTAGCGACTCCATGGACTGCAGGCTTCCAGACTCCTCCGTCCATGGGATTCTCCAGGCAAGAGTACTGGAGTGGGGTGCCATTGCCTTCTACCTAGGTTCAAATCCTGGCTCCTCCAATTACTAGCTGTTGGACCATGACATGTCACTTAACCTCTCTGTGCCTCCATAAAAAATTAAATGAGTGAATGCACGTAGAGTGCTTTACACTGTGTTTGCACAGAGGAAGTGTTTAAATGTGTCAGCTATTGTTGGCCTGAATGAGGACAACAGAATCCTAATTCAAAAGAAAGACTGTGCAGAAAATGCTCTGGAGAGAGATGCCAGTCCAAGCCCCAAAACAAGACCTAAGACAAACAGAAACCACATGTTCCAGAACAAGGTTCTGACCTTCCTTGTGTTGGCATCCAGTAAAGTGATGAACGTCAGTGATCAATGCAAAGAAACAGAGGTAAACAATAGAATGGGAAAGACTAGCAATCTCTTCAAGAAAATCAGAGATACCAAGGGAAAACTTCATGCAAAGATGGGCTCAATAAAGGACAGAAATGGTATTGACCTGAAGAAGACAGAAGAGNGCAAGGAGATCCAACCAATCCATCCTAAAGAAAATCGGTCCTGAAAATTCATTGGAAGGACTGATGCTGAAGCTGAAACTCCAATACTTTAGCCACCTGATGTGAAGAACTGACTCACTGGGAAAGACCCTGATGCTGGGAAAGATTGAGGGCAGGAGGAGAAGGGGACAGCGGAGGATGAGACACTTAGATGGTATGACCGACTCAATGCACATGAGTTTGTGCAAGCTCCAGGAGTTTGTGATGGACAGGGAAGCCTGGGGTGCTGCAGTCCATGGGATCACAAAGAGTTGGACACAACTGAGTGACTGAACTGAACTGAAAGTGATGAATCTGTTTTCAGAATAATGGCTTCAAAGGCACAAAATAAAATACACAGAATTACAGAGAAAACCAGTTAGATGGTTCTCAAAATATTAAATTTATAATGTAGTAATATTGGCACTACTTTATCAACACGTTAAAAAGCAATATCTAGCAGTGGGTCTAGTTACGACTAATTTTTAAATGGAGCTGAGCATAAAATGTCATTTTCAGATATCTGTGACAACTGTAGAGTGATACGAAAATATCTCTGATTTTTATTGTGGGGTTGGATGTCTACATTGTGAATAGAAAGAAATGCCAATTTTCACTTAGAGATTGGCAAATACAAATAGTACTTCTCCCACCCAAGGTAAGAACCTTTTGCCTAAGGGAAAGAGGTACCATCTGACTGCCTTCAGGCAAATGAAGAGACATCCAAACTGGCCTGATCACCACTCCTTCCTTCCTTCCCTCCAACTTATAAGTACAGACTTTGGGGATCTGAGCAGGAGTGTGAACACTTGGGGAGATGGATGAGTCTCCTTTGAGACAAGGAAAGAATACTCTGGGAGAGTAACAGAGATTGCAGACTCCAGGGAACGCTCTTCATGTTGTCTTCTGTGGCCCAAAGCAGAAAGGAGGGGGAAGAGGGGCAGGGGAAGGGGAGGGATGCTTAGAGCCAACCCAGCTCCCTCCTCACTGCAGCCCCTCAGGTGAGTCAGATCTGACCAGGACAGAGTGAGGGCACGAGGCTAGGATTTTAAACTGGACCTTTCTACATCATAGCAGGGTGGGTAAGCCTGTTTTCCCAGGGACATCCCTCCAACAATGGGGGTGGCAGCCAGTGGCTAAATGCCCAGCCTCCCCACCCTCCCACAATACAAAGGGACATCACAAAGGTCTATTCCATTCCTGCAGTTCCCTGCAGGTCACCCAGTTTGTACCCTGAAGATAAGGTGCCGTTTTGGGCCCTTCCTTCCTTCTCTGACTGCCCCTCCCCTACTCCTGCTTCCTGGATCAATTCCCAGAGATCAGCTACTGCCCTGGTGCCCTTCTCTCAGGACCAACTTTAGGAGGAGCCAAAAATAGGAGAGTGATGGTCCCCTCATCTGACTAAATCAGGCTTCCTTAGAGGGTCACCTGTAAAGATTCAGCACTTCTGGAAGGAAACTGGGGAGTGGGGATGGAGAGGAATCATGGCAGGCAAGGAAAATCATTGGGAAATTATAAAACTAAGTAGCTTTTTAAAAGCTGAAACCTGGCTGGGAATCCGTTGGAAGAGCACAAATTGAAAAATGTGCTCGTGACAGATGAGAATCCGTCAACTGACAAGAGAGAGCTTTGCGGAGAAAACGAAGCAGAGCGTGGTGTCAGGGGGACAGATTGGCCCAATTAAGGACGTGGGAGGCCCCGGGGAGGGGTTGGGGAAGAGTGAGTTATGGGGCAGTAGGGAAAGATGGGTCCAGACAGGAGGTGGGCAAGTCACTGGGGTGTCCATGTACTCCATCCCCAGGATCAGGCAACCCTAAGGATAAGGATGAGATGCTGAGTCTCAAAAGGAGGGGAAGAGACCCTGCAGGGGGCTGTGTGCTGCCTCCTCGCTTAGGTGCACCACTTCACAGAGGTAAGCTAGGAGATTCCTAAGTGTGTGCTCTGTGGAATGCTCACTGTGTACTAGTCTCTAGGAAAAAGAAGATAGGGTAGCAGTTGCGTGGAGAGCCCTGCTTGGAGATTCCTTCCTCCCACAAGTGTTCATTCATTGAGTCTGTTCCGGGCATGGCGCTGGGTACAGGACTGCAGGAGTGGATGGTACAGATGACATCCCCGCATCAAGAGTCCAGCAGTCCTTTAGGGGAAACAAGTATTAAATTACATTGCCTAACACAATGCACCAGAGAAGGCAATGGCGCCCCACTCCAGTACTCTTGCCTGGAAAATCCCATGGACAGAGGAGCCTGGTAGGCTACAGTCCTTGGGGTCGCTAAGAGTCGGGCACAACTGAACGACTTCACTTTCGCTTGTCACTTTCATGCATTGGAGAAGGAAATGGCAACCCACTCCACTGTTCTTGCCTGGAGAATCCCAGAGACAGTGGGCCCCCGTCTATGGGGTTGCACAGAGTCAGACATGAGTGAAGCGACTTAGCAGCAGCAGCAACACGACGCACAGGGAGCGCTAGTCTAACGGCTCCACATGTACTACCTCATTGAATCCGCACGACAACCTGTGAAGTGAAAACTACATGTTTGTTATTTTAGGGGTGAATAAACAGGGGCACAGAAAGGTCAGGTAAAGGGCTAAGGTGACAATACAGGTGAGGTGTGAACCAAACCTAGACAAAGAAGCTCCCAAGTGTGTGCTTTGACCTACTACAGCTTAGTGTCTTTTATGTTAAGGGATCTGACAAGTTCCATAGACTAGACCCAAAGCAAAATGAGAATGAGCAGCCCTGGCTGGTGGTGTTGGCAGCATGAGGGAGCTTACCTCCTCTTCCCATGCGTGCCCCAACTCACAGTAGATAGATGATTCTCAAGGGATTACAACCCCCTTGGTATCTGGGTCAGAGGTAGGTGAGAGGTCCCCGCCAGTGTGCCATGGCACTGCCAGCCCAGCATCGAGATAGCTGCCACTGAGATACCACCTTGCTCTAGACTAGCACTTCCCATGCACTGGGTATTAGACCCTGTGGGCACTGGACCCCAGCTTCCCCCCTCACAAGTACCTAGGTCCATATAATTGGCAGAGGGTGATAGTAGACCACTCCACCCCCAGGAGTTACCCAGTCTCCATCCTGAACTCCATTATCTAAGTGCCCTGGTGACATGTTTCGGGGCAGGGCAGGGGGAGCCAGTGGACACCAGGAAAGAGAAGTAGGCTGTCAAGAGCTCACCTTAAGGAGACAGTGAGAAGCGGTCTCCTGGGAATTGAGACACACAGTGCCCAGCACAAACTCTATTGTCCTATCAATCACCACTTATAAAGTACGACTTCAAAGATAAAATTATTGAGAATTTCAAGATAGCAACAACAGGGTACAAAACCCAAGTGCAGGGCCCTGTGGCTGCCCCTGCACACAGTCACAAAGCTGGTCCTGCCTGCAGTCAAGGAAAGTGGGAAATGGCTGGAATGTGTTAACCAAGGTTGCCCATGTTCACTCCAGCACAGGACCCCTTTTGGGGTTAACAGTCGCATGGACTCCCCTCTTGGAAACACTATATCAACGTATCCAAAACCTAGTAATAGTCCTGAGTCAGTCAGGACCAGGGTTATCACCACTTTCCCAAGAGGGAGAAACTGAGGCACAGAGAGGCAAGTGTTTCACTCAGAATATGATAGGAGGTAAGAGGCAGGGCTGGCTCTCAAAATCAAACATCCAGGCTCTGGGTCCAGCACTTCCCCCTGTGATATACCAAACTTCCCAACCCTCTCAGATGCTTTACACATGCCTTGTTTGTCACACAGGAGAGGGCTGTAATGATGGCAGGTTGCCAGCCTGAAGCTACTGTTTATTAGGAAATCTCCAGACATGCCAGGAAATTACAGACCAGCAAATTAGTTTAGTCATTTCACTAGTTTATTTAAGGAACTCTTTGAGAGCTCTGGGGGGAAGAAAAAAAAAAAAAAAAGCTCTTTCAAGCACAAGTTGTTGGAAGGGGTGTTTTTTGGTGCCTCTAAGATGCCATGTTATCCTGGGCATCTGAAGGGCGCCTTAATGAAGAGAATTCCCTTCAGACTAAGAAGAAGCTTGAATAAAAGTTAAGAATACCACTGCTCCCCTCACAAGTGCGGCAGTCAGTCTCTAAGGGCTTCCCCGATGACCGCTGATTCCTGTTATTCACACCCTGGTATAGCCCACTCCCACACGAATAGGGCTGAACTGCACAGTCAGTAGAATATTGCAGAAACGATTCCTGTGACTTCCAAGACTAGGTCATAAAAGATATTGCAGTTTCCACCTGCCTCTGTCTTGGATCACTCATTCTGGGGGAAGCCTGAGGACACTCAAGCAGCTCTGTGGAGAGGTTTATCTGACCAGGACCAAATTCTTCTTCTAACAGCCATATGACTGGACATCTTGGGTGTGGATCCTTCAGCCCCAGTTAAGTCTTCACGCAAAACTAGCCCTATCCGATGTCTTATCTTCAGCCTCTTGAGAGACCTTGAGCTAGCTGAATCCCTGACCCACAGAAGCCATATGGTAAAAATCTCTGATTGTTTTTTAAGATACTAAGTTTGGGGCTCATTTGTTATATATCAATAGATAACTAATACACTCTGTAAAAAAGGTAGTAACCAGCTGCTATGGAGTAGGAGGGAGCTAATCTTCTTAAATAAGATCCAAACACAGTTACATCCTTCAGGCCATTGTGCTCTGTTTCCACCCACTGTCACTTCAAGAGAACCCCAGGGACAGGAGAGTCACAAATTTTGGAGGGAGATGGGGAGAGTTGGGAAGGGAGCTTACGCCAGATCACAAAGGTGGTGGGGGGTAATAGGAGACTACACACCAGAGGTGAGAAGCAGCATACACTCTAGTTATGTAGTCTATAGCTGTAAATTGCGACCTAAACAGTACGCCTCACTGGTGATCTGCATGCTGATACTCTGTATGCTGATAACTTCACATTTGCTTTTGGTCCTTTACTTAAATAATCCCGCACAATAACCCAATGACATGGTTCATTGGTCAGAACACATCCAATGTGAGGGACAAACCCAACTCAAATTAGTTTAAATCTAAACGGTGGTACTGTTAGGGCTCATTAACTGAGAAATGCAAGGGGTCTGTGGGCTTCAGGAACTTTTGCATCCATCCAGGATCTCAAAGTTTTTTTTTTCTTCTCTCTCTCATTCTTTCTTCCTTCTCTCACCTCTCCCACTCATCTCCCTGATTTCTTTTTCCAAGAAAATTGGACACCAGTAGGACAAGTTCCTAGTATTAAAGCTCACAATCTAAAACCAAGAAAGACCCTTTTCTCTAGCAGCCCTGTATCAGATCCCATAGAGGTACTCTCCCGCTTGTGTCCCTTAGACTGGGTCCAGAGATGGAGCACAATAATTGGCTGGGCCTGGATTATGTGCCTGGCAGGTAGGTGGGGCCAAGTGAGCCTCAGTCCCACCAGAACCACATGCAGTGGTAATTTCCAAATCGGAAAGGGGATGATAGGCAGACAACAATAAGACATTTATTTACTATTATTGTCCTCATGTTACAAATAAGGAACAAACTCAGAGAAGCTACAAACCTGCTTGGGATAAACCTCATAGGTGATAAACAGCAAAGCCAGATCTATATGGGTCCAGCTCTGAAGGTTTTTTTTTATCCATAGTCAGTAATGATCCTTCCACCTTTCTTACTCGTAGGATTCTCTGACACACACAGGAGGTCCACAAGGAAGATTATATTCCTTTCAGAAGACAGAATAATTACCTAACCCCTATCCAGCCTCTGTGACCAATGCTGTATCCAACCCAATCTGCTTCTTCCCAGCCTACCCAGTTAACCCAAGGCTAGAAAGCATTTCCCAAAGGGCCTCCCATCCCGCCTTTGATGGCATCAAGAGTGAAACTGATCACACACACACACACACACACACACACACCTGCCTTTCCACACCCAGTGAAACTCCTCAGTGGTGCCTTGTTGTTGGAGTAGACTCAAACTCTTACCTCAGGTACAAGCCCGAACATCTGACCCCTGCCAACCCCTGCCTTGTTTTTCCTGCTCTCTGTGTCAGTCACAGTGGTTTGTGAAAGTGCCTTGCTTCCTCTCACCCCAGGACCTTTGCATGTTGTGTTCCCTCTGCTTAGAGCGCTCATTTCTCTTCCCTCTGATTTAGAAAACCCATCCTTCAAGTCAGTTCCTCAAGGAAGCCTCCACACCCACACAGCTGGGGTCAGTTCCTCTCTTTAGATCCTCATGGAAATTCAGAGCTTGCACTGACGTTATGAGAATAAATTTGTGAATAAATGTGTGAATTATGGTGAAAATCTGTCTCTTCCACAGACTACAAGCTCATCAGAGCAGAGACCATGTCCATGTCTATATTCCCTGTCTAGCCCTTAGCCCAGGGCCTGGGCCAGAGTAGACCCTCAAAGAACATTTATTGAATAAATAGAAGGAATGAAGTGGGGAAAGAAGAAAGGAAGGGGGTGGGGAGAGAGGGAGGGAGAGACTTTCTGTGCCTCTTATTAAGGCTCCGTGGAGTAAATCACAAGCATTTCAAAGATGTTGATTAAACTCTTAAATTAGGATGAACATGAAGAAAATGAAACTATTACAAGCATTAGAGGATTTATTGGCTGAGCCTGGCTGCTTTTCAGTATTATTCCCTTCGTTCTCATTTCTTGAGAACCACGGGCTGAAAGTCCTGCAGTTGGGGCGGGGTGGGGAGGCGGGGAGGCGGGATCGGGGGGAAAAAGGATCCCAGAAAAGGGAAGCAGAAACNGTAGAGATGAGGGCGGAAGAGAAGAGGAGGGAGGAGAGTGAAGGGAGGATGGAGGAGGGAGAGTGAGGTGTGGGGAGGAGGGAGAGTGAGGCATGGGGAGGAAGGAAGGGAGGAACGAGAGGGAGGGAGGGAGGGAGGTAGGGACGAAAAGGAGGCAGGAGGAGGAGGCCTAAATGAAGAGGGACAGGGGATGATGCAGGACAATTCTGGCAAGCCCAGCACAGAAACCCATCAGCCCCATCATACCCAGGAGAAATACTGCTCTGGGTCCCTGCCAGTGACAGGCCATCAGACTGCAGTGGGGAGGGAGGTGGAGGGAATGTGTTCCTTCTTTCTTTGGCCGTGGGTGACCCACGGATCCCCTCATCACCTTGTCGGCTTTTGGACCTCTGTTTTCCCCTCTGATTGTGTCGACAGGATGAAGGGATGTTTATTGCTAACACAGCAAAATGTAGTCCAGTGTCTGGGAGTCTCCNGGAGGTGGAGGGAATGTGTTCCTTCTTTCTTTGGCCGTGGGTGACCCACGGATTCCCTCATCACCTTGTCGGCTTTTGGACCTCTGTTTTCCCCTCTGATTGTGTCGACAGGATGAAGGGATGTTTATTGCTAACACAGCAAAATGTAGTCCAGTGTCTGGGAGTCTCCCTGGCATGATTAATTCATGTTCTGAACAAATGAATAAGACTTT
This sequence comes from Neotragus moschatus, assembly GCA_006410615.1. Taxonomy (NCBI): domain Eukaryota; kingdom Metazoa; phylum Chordata; class Mammalia; order Artiodactyla; family Bovidae; genus Neotragus; species Neotragus moschatus. The sequence goes on along the minus strand of SJYA01002905.1, from coordinate 1,787,470 downwards.
GCACTGTTGAAGAGGTTGCTGTATACATGGGGATGTGGGGCCAGAGGCTGGGGATGTGGAATCTGGCACTGGCTGTTGGCAAGTCACGGGAGGCATAGACACTGCACACTGAAGGAGACCCTGCAATGTGCCAACTTCCAGCTTGGGTTCTGGGAGGGTTTCCTCTTAAAAATCATAAGCATGTCCATTGCCTCTAGAGGTGAGAAATGGTCTCTAGCACAGAATCATGCATCTCAGGTATTTTAAGCAAGGACAGGTTTACAAAAAGGTAATACAACTGGAAACAATAAATGGGATGACTGCAAAAAGGAGGGGGAAATCTCTAAGGCAGAAGCAGCTTGATGAGTGAAGTTTCTCCACCAACCCCACCCCTAGGCTCCCATGTCTTGGCAGTTTACTCCTGTTGGGACTACTCATTCATCACTGGAACTCACACAGCACTTTCTGACAGGCAAAAATGAGGAATTTATTGGCTTATGTAACTGAAAAATCCAGAGATTAAGTGGCTTCAGGCATGGCTGGATCCAGGAGTCCAAGAATTATTTTCAAGGTTTTCTCTGTCTCTGGATCTATTTTTCCTCTGTGTTGGCAGGCTGCCTCCATGTGGAGCTATCCCCACTTAAAGAATGTTTCTCTTTCCTAATAGTTTCCCCCAAATCTCAGGCCTGAGTCTTACTGGCCAGGCTTGGAACATGTGCCACCCCTGGAACCAGGAATTAGGGATCAGTCCCACCCAAATCAAGATGCTATTAACTAAATGATAATGAATGGCTGTTGTGCAGACAAAAACAACAGATGTGACCACAGAGCTGTGTTGATGGCTACAAGATTTTTTCCCAAGAATTTAAATACAAATGCTGGTTGCTAGGGAGGAATGCTGAGGACAGACCACACATTGATATTCTTTTGGGAGAGAGCTAGGCAGAAAAGATTCTTCCTAATAGGTCTCTGGAGAGTTTACTTGGCAAGTAAACTCATCTTGGAGACACATTCTGGTGTCTCCAGAATTACCAGACCTGCAAGGAGGCACGTAAAAACCTCCCTAGGATGCTATTCAATCGGTCATTCATTCATCCATCCATCCACTCATTCATTCACCTATTCATCACACGCTCACCTGCTCCTTACCCCTCAACTCTCTGCCATCTGGCTTCTTTCCCTCCCAGGGGAGTTTGTCCTTGTAATAATTGTCAGTGACTTCTTTCGTTCAGTCCTGTGAACAATGTCCCTTCTTTCATTCCTTGCGGTTCCAGATAATTGGGTACTGTTTCCCGCCTCCCTCTTGAAACTTGCCTGCCTTCTCCATGGCTCTGGCTCCATGATGCTCATCCTCCCTTGATGAGCACATGTACACCTGTGGCTTCAGTTTCTGTCTCTCTTCTTGTCTCTTGTCCAGGTGCAGATACCAAACCACTCTGTTGAGTTTTGGTTTTGTGAATCTAAGTACTTCTAGAACCTCCACTTGAACATCCTCATGGCATCTCAGACTCAACATGACCAAAAATAAACTTCTCACAGTTCTATCCCAAGGGTTACTTCTCCTTCCCTAGGGTTACCTAAGAGCCTGGTTCCACCATGCACCCACTTGCTTAAATTAGAGACCAAGTCTTGACTCAGAGTATCTGTCCCTCGCCCCTACATCCTTTCAGTTCTTGGAAATACCCAGCTACTTCTCATCATCCCCACCACATCCTTCTGTGGCTCTGACTCCCATCATTTTACATCAACATTCTGCCAACAGTGTCCCAACTGGCCTCCTACCTTGTACCACTCCAGTCTATCATCTACTCTGCAGCCAGCGCCTTCTAAACACATATTAGATTATGTTGCTTAATTATTGGCTTCTCACTGCTCTTAGGAATAGGTCAAATTCCTTGAGGTGGCCATTACAACCCAGGCTCTGCCTACTCCTTCAGCTTCCCTTACTTTTCGTCACTCTTTTCTCAAAATCTCATGCCTGTCACACTGACTTGCTTGCCTCCAACTGTGTATAGGCTGGTCACTCCACCTGGATCACCCTTCCTTCTGCCCCTTCATTTAATCTTCTTCTTGGTCATCCTCCAAGTCTCCTCTTATATCTATTACTCCCTCCAGGACAACTTCTCTGACCATCTAAGACTAAGCTAACTACCTTTTCCATGTGCCTCCAAATGTGAATGAATGAATCAATCAATCAATCAACTAACTCTCCAGGGAAGATGGTGGTGGTGTTTAAGTTCTTGATGAAAAGGAAAGGTCACAAGAGAAGAAGGGAAATCTATAAGTATATTTTTAGCCAATAAAGACTTTCTTTTTGACATTTATTTTCCAAATAGCTGCAACTGTGCTGGCCATGGATTTACCACTCAACAAGACAGATAACTACCTTATCCTTTGATGTGACATGAAAGTCATTGAGTCATGTCTGACTCTTTGGGACCCCATGGACTATACAGTCCATGGAATTCTCCAGGCCAGAGTACTGGAGTGGGTAGCCTATCTCTTCTCCAGTGGATCTTCCCAGCCCAAGAATCAAACTGGGGTCTCCTGCATTGCAGGCAGATTCATTACCAACTGAGCTATCAGGGAAGCCCACCTTATCCTTCAGGAAATGATAATTGAGCAGACAAGATAGATACAAAACAAATAATTCGGCAACGTTTACTCTGTACTAGACCCAACCCAAGGGAGAGTTCCTTGGACTGCAAGAAAATAAAACCAGTCCATCCTAAAGGAAATCAGTCCTGAATATTCACTGGAAGGACTGAGGTTGAAACTGAAACTCCAATACTTTGGCCACCTGATGCAAAGAACTGACTCATTGGAAAAGACCGTGATGCTGGGAAAGATTGAAGTTGGGAGGAGAATGGGACAACAGAGGATGAGAAGGTGGGATGGCATCACTGACTTGATAGACATGAGTTTGAGCACACTCCAGGAATGAAGCCTGGCATGCTGCAGTTCATGGGGTCTCAAAGAGTCAGACACGACTGAGCAACTGAACTGAACTGAGGCCCAACCCTCTTGCACAGAGTGTATTGTCCACAGATGGCTGTACCAATATACATCCCATTTGATATGCCCTCTCACAATGTGACACTCCACCATTGAGTGGTGGAGTCTGTGTTTCTGCCTCCCAAAACCAAGTGGACTTTGTAACTGCTTTGACCAATAGAATGTTGTAGAAGTGACACTATGTGACTTTCAGGTCCATGTGGTTTCCACCAATTTCTCTCCCACCCCTCTCTCCCTTTCTCCTTCTCTCCATCTCCCTCTCTCAACTCTCCCTTCTGGAACCCAGTTCACCACGTTTGTAAGAAAACCCAGACCACACAAGAGGCCACATGCAGACGTTGCAGTCAACGACTCTAGCTAGTGTCTCTGATGACAGGCAGCATCAACCTGTACTTGTGCAAATGAACAAGATTTCAAATGAACCCAGCCTTTGGCCCTTCCAGCAGAGTCCCTAGATACCCAGAAACAAAAAGAAGTCATCCTCATTGTTCTCCATCATATTCTCAATACACAGACTCTGTGAGCATAATAAGTGGTTGCTTTACGCCACTAGATTTCGGAGCAATTTTTTCTGCAGCCATGGCAACCATATTACCTCTCCAGGCTTACTCTCAGAAAAGAACACTGGACTTGAAAGAAAGAGGGTGAAATATACTTCCATCTCTATCTTTTAATAACTGTGGATACTCATGGGCTCTGTGAACTTGGGCATGTCATTTTCCATCTCTGGGTTCTTAGTCTTCCTGTGTATAAAATAAGGGGATGGGGCTGGATGATTTTAAGATCCCAGGACATCTGAAAATTCTTCCAAGGGAGACTCATTCAAGGTATAATCCAATCTAAATCACGTCATTTGATGTGGCAAGAGGTGAACTTTTGATTTGAAATTCCTGATTATTTTTAAAATCTTTCTAGGAGATGAACTCAACTAAAGCCGTTAGAAAAACAAAGGGATTCCTCTAATGCATAATTCATGAAAGGAAAGTGGGCTTAACCCAGCAGGTCATTTGAAGTAAAAGTGCCATAAAAATAAAATATGTTTCCCTCCCCTTCTGCCTCCCCATCTCTTATACTAGCTAATGGAGGGGGAAGAGTGAATTAAACTGGAGTTCAGGTCAAAGGTTTAGTTGATTCATTCCAGAATGGTCATCCCCTCCAGCCGCTGCTCCAGTAACAACAGACATTGCAGATGTTCAGGCTGGTTTTGTCCCCACCCCAGGGCCCCCCTGCTACTGAGTGCTAAGGCCCCACCTCCTTCCCTGGGGAGATGACCTCACCTTCTAATGGCTTGCCCAATTAGGAAGCACAGGAAACTGGTGAGAAGATACCCTGTCTACTTCAAAAGCTTTGGGGAAATTCCCCAAGGGGCCAACCTGTTTGACAGAGGTGGAGGGAAAAAAAGTAGACAGCCCGTAATTAGTATAATAACCTGTTCGTATTCCACCTGCCTGTGATTTCCTCAGCTTGTTCATCCATTCATGTATTCATTCACTCAGGCAACAAATATTTACAGAGCAGCTGTGATGTTCCAGCCCTGGTGATACGACAGGTCCCCCAGAAGGAGCTAACGATTTGTGTGCAAGCGATCGATTAAAGAAGTGTTCCCAGGAGCATCGGTGGGGAGCAGGGGGAGGTGGAGCAGAACAGAGAAGAAGACTCGAGCAAGCTCAAGCCTCAGCTGGATCCTGAAGGGAGCTCTGGAGTAGAAAGTACACCTTGGCATTTGTTCCAGTTCAAAGCACAGGAGTTGGGCTTTCACACTTCTATACCAGTCACTGGTAAGGGCTGCCCAGTAGGAGTGTAAATCCCAGGTACCCTTGTGCTCTGGACTTGCAAAGTGGCTCCAACAGTCACTTTGTAGAAATGAAACCAGGGGCCAGGGGCAGAAAATTTTCCATTCTGCCATCCCCATTATATCAGTACTATCTCACCTCATGGTTGCAAAATGGCTGCAGCAGCTCCAAACATCCCATCCTCTCAAACAATATGCAAACGCAAGAAGGGAGCCAGTCCTCCCTACAGATCTGACTTATCAGGGAGAAAAATTACTCCCAGAAGCCTCCAGCACATTTTGCATCATGTCCTATTTGCCAGAAATGGGCCAGTGCACACTTTTAAACCAATCATCACCGAAAGGTGACAGGATTACCATGAATGTTTTTCTGGGTTGAGGAGGGGTCATTTCCTGAGCATCTCGCCACCTACTTGATACCCAGTGATGGGTTCTTTTTGACCAGGAAGAAGAGGAAATGGCTTTTGGATGGACGCTGGTCTGTGTGTGTGCTACAATGGCCAATCACAGAGTACCATGCTCTCTGCGGTACAGTGACTGGCTAAGGTATGGGCACATTGTAAACCAATCAGAGACAATTCTGAGCATTTTGCTGTAGTAATCAGGAAGAGACACTTACTTGTTCCTGAAATCATCTTAGGCAAGAGTTGTGGCAGCCACTTGGTATCATGAGGAGCCTGAAAACAAAGCCAACATAAGAAAGAAAATGAAGTGGAACCAAAAGTGGTAGGGAGATCAAATCTCTTTGATGACTTATTTGAAATCCCTGAATCCAGGATTCAGGGTCAATTCAGGGTCAGGGTCAATTCAGGGTCAAATTCAATTCCAAACTTGAGTGGCAAGTCAGTCCCTTTTTGCCTAATCCTGCTTGGGTTGGGATTTCTGTTCCTGGCAACCAAAAGGTTCCCAAGTGATACAAATGGTGAATAAGGCAGACCCAGTCTCGGTGCTTAGAAATTCACAGTCAGATGGGAGAGGCAGGTGCTAAACAAAGAATTGTAAATGTAATCTGGGTTACAAAGGTCAAGTGCGGAAGACTGGCAGACCACATAAGACAGACAAGTCACACTGGTCTGTGGTCTGAGAAGCCTCTTCCTCAGAGGAGTTGTGGTGCAAGCTGAGACAGGTGGGAAGATGGCTGTGTTTTCCAACGTTTGACTCCCGTGTGACATTTGTACTTCACAGACACTGCAGGCTCTCACTTGGGGAAGCCCACTGATTCCATTCTTCTCTGACACACTGCTCACTCCTTCATCCATTCTCCCAACACTCCAACTTGTTCAAAAGCAGCCAAGAATGACCAGTTTCTGTTGTTCCTGCACTCCTTTAAAAGCTTTGCACTCTGGAGAAAGACTGTGATGTCTTTCACAGTCAAGTGTGTTTTCTTTTGCATTCCTTCATTCCTTGTATAAATCAGAACCATTAAATCAGGTCTCAAGGTAACAGAGGGATATAAAGAACTCCCAGCCAAGTGCAGGTCATCGTTGTAGCTGAGAGTTGCTGGAAGTGGGGAAGTGCTCCAGGAAATATGGAACTTATGCCTTCCCAGATAGAAAAAACACTCATTGCTCTCCACTAGTCTGCCCCAGGGATGTGTTTTCTCTGGCATCATTCACTGACTCAGAGAGAGAACTCTAGGTTCAAACATCCTGGTGTCACTGCCTTTTCCCTAGCTACGTGGCCTCACACTGCTAGCTATGAGCCCTCACTTGGAGGGTTCAACAGGCACCAAAACTGATATGTGTGGTGACAACGCTGCTTCCCCAGCCCCCAGGCAAAGGAAACAAGCCTCCTAGTTCTCCTGCTCTGCTGACCACATCACTGGTGGCCCAGTCTTGTGGCCAGAACTGCAGCTTCCATAGTAGGCATTGGACCAAAGTGGCCAACTGGCAGAGTCATTTTATGATTCACCACTGCAAGATGGGAAGACTTGTATTCAGGGGCCATTGTGTCCACTGCTTGAGGCTGTCTAATCTGCTGTCTAATCTGGCTCTAACTTCACCACTAGGCCCCTCATCCTGGCTCCCAAATGGAAGAGCTGGGGCAGGTCCTTGGTGCTTCACCATCTACCTTGTACATAAGTCACCCTGGAAGCCCAACTCCTTTCATGTAATACGAAGGGGATCCCTGAAGTCATGCCACTCAGTTTGGAGTTGACACTTGGACACAGGAACTCATCTTAGCTTTGTAATCATCACTTGAGCCTGTGAGCATCTTAACTCACCAGGACCACCTCAAAAAGAGGTAGTCACCTTCCTTTAAAGTCACCAGGTTAGTCTTTTAAGGTAGAAGTCAGGAAACAGTCTGAAAGCAATCTTGGCCTCTGTTCCTCAACCATCCCTGACTTTCTAAATGGTGTCCAAGGTTGTTTCAGGGTCCCCAGAGGAAGGGGTCCTTGTGGGGTCTCTGCACCCCACAAAGACAGCACCCCCATATTCCAACCTGAGAGAAAGCAGCTAAGATCCTGAAAGTTTCAGAAGAGGGCTCTGAATAAGAATGTGTTTGAAAGAAAGGAAAGCAGGAGGGAAGCGGGACTGACAACTAGGCTAGTGGGTTGTCAAGACTTGTCTGCTTTTCCCATTTGATGACTTGCCTACAGCCAAGAAATCTCTGATAGACATTTTTGTTCTAATGACTTCAAGGAGACAAAGTCCTTTCACGACTGATGTGGAGTCAATGGATCAGTTGTTTCTTAATCCAAAACAATGCAAGTGACTCTAAGATAAAAGATTCCTTAGATATGCTCAGGGATCCCCTGGGAGGTTGTTAAAAATCCAGACTCCTGAGCCCCACACCCCAGGGGAGTGACTTCGAGTCTGGGCTCAGAGCCAAGACCAGGGGCCTGGAGGCCCCTCCACCACCCAGCAGCTCTCTCACTCAGAGCACACCAGTCAGCCTCTCTGTGCCTCGGCTTTCTCACCAGGAAAGTGGGTGTGGTCATGTACTTACCCTAGGGTTTATGAGGCTAAAATGAGCTGCTGCTGCTGCTGCTTCTAAGTTGCTTCAGTCGTGTCCGACTCTGTGCGACCCCATAGACGGCAGCCCACCAGGCTCCGCCGTCCCTGGGATTCTCCAGGTAAGAACACTGGAGTGGGTTGCCATTTCCTTCTCCAATGCATGAAAGTGAAAAGTGAATGTGAAGTCGGTCAGTCGCGACCAACTCTTTGCGACCCCATGGACTGCAGCCTACCAGGCTCCTCCACCCATGGGATTTTCCCTAGGAAGTGAAAAAAGCACTTAGAATAGTGGCCAGCACAAAATACATGTTCAATAAATGTTGCTATTATTAGGGTACAGCCTAGGAAGCTGTCATTTAAAAAGCAGCCCGGGGCGATTCAGCTGCAGAAGATCCCTGGGCCCTCCACCACCTGCAGGCAACTCCTTTCCTTGTGTTAAAAAGGAAGGAATAAGCTTCTTTGGGTCTACCAGGCCATCTTTTTGTCTGAATAAGCAGCAGCTATTTTGCTCTCAAATGGAAACTGCTTGTTATTCCAATTAGACATGTAAGATATGTTAACTATCCTTCAAAATCAGAAAGATGGAAAGAAAAAAAAAAAAAACTAAAGAATCCCAGAACCCAGAGAAAAGTGAAAGTAAGAGTCACTCAGTCATGTCCGACTTTTTAAGACCCCATGGACTACACAGTCTATGGAATTCTCCAGGCCAGAATACTGGAGTAGGTAGGTAGCCGTTCCTTTCTCCAGGGGATCTTCCCAACCCAGGGATTGAACGCAGGTCTCCCGCATTGCAGGCAGATTCTTTACCAGCCTAGCCACCAGGGAAGCCCAAGAATACTGAAGTGGATAGCCTATCCCTTTACCAGTGGATCTTCCTGACCCAGATCGAATTGGGGTCTCCTGCATTGCAGGCGGATTCTTCACCAGCTGAGCTACCAGGGAATCCTAGAGCCCAGAGAAACCAACTAGTAACGTGTTGTTTCTATGTGCCCCCACATACAAGCACAGAAAAAAAATTTTTTTTTCTTTAACCATGACCATTCTTTTGCCTTTAATAATGTGATGGGAACATCTTGCTATGTAAGCATGGTCACGTAACATTCATTTCAATGCTGCTCAGTATTCCTAAGTATGGACATAATACAAACAGCCAAATCCTAACTGTCAGACATTTAGGTTATTTCCTTTCTGGCTGGACAGATGATCAACCACACAGGGATATATTTGAGTTGCAGGTAGCCAAGCACTTTTCCTTCAGTAACAGTGAACATATCTAGGTTTTGATCAATGTCAGCCTCACCTGGGATGCTGAAACTCTCAAGTCAAACCTGGCTCCACTGCTGATCAGCTCTGTGACTTTGGGCAGCCAATGAACTTCAACAGGTCTTGGTGTCATGGCTATCAAGTGGGAACAGTGATGGTGACATCTCAGGGGCTCACCCTGAGCAGTCTCTGAGGTCACACATGTGAGGTCTTAGCAGGGCACCGGTTAAGTCTTGGTCACTTACCAGGCACTTACCAAATACTTAATGGACTAAAATATCACTAAATAGCTTTTACACTTTAGTCAAAACTCCTTAGGGTACGTTTCTAAGAACAGAAGGGCTACACTTTTTAAAGACTTAATTGACATTATCAAATTGCCTCCAGAAACAACACATCATCCACAAAACATAAGAATCCTGGTTTCCCGCCAACCCTCCAAACACAGCTAGGTATGTGCTGGGTTCATGTGTCTTCCTTTTGTGTTGGGAGGGAGACCCTAGAGCCGGCATAGCAGATTCTCAAGGCTGCAGAGGTGAGGCCTCCAGAGTCATATCTCTCTAAGGAAGAGTAAGACAGTTGGTGTCCCTGAGGGCGAAGAAGCATTTCTCACTGTGACTAAATCACATTAGACTTGCCTGGACCTTGGAGTCATGACTGCCAAAGTGTATCAGTGCAACATTTAGGCATCTCTATCCTAAAACCTGGTCCTCAACCTGGCATGTCTCTAATGGGCAAGGAAAAGGTCTGGAACCAGCACCACCCTTTCACAGTGAGCACTGAGGACCAGCAAGACTCTTCTCTGGGTATCACAGCTTCCCAGAACCCAGGCCTCCCTCCAAGGCCCTTCTCCTCTCCCAGCTGTGACCAGCTGGGGCTATTTCCAGCCGCCAATAGCTAATTCCAGGATTACACTTTGTAAGTTGATGAAATGTAATATCCAGAATGTAAAAGTTGTAGACTTGCTCTCAGCAGCCAAGCCTGGGGTGTTTCTCCAGGGGCTGAAGATCACGTTTAGATCACAGTAGAGCATGGCCTGCACCACTAAACCCTTTCATGACCCATGGTCCCGTGACACCGAGGGAAAATGCAGGCCCAGAAGTATCAACTTTATCACAACATTTTTTTGGCTCCTGAGGAATTGAAAAATCTGCTCCAAGTCACGTTCTCAAAAATGTGTGGAAAAAGGACAGGGCAAGGTAGCAGGCAGGGGGTTGGTGGGGTGGAGTTTCTTCGAGGTGCTTTGACATTCTCTCTCCAAAGTTTCACACTCAGAGTGCATTTAGGAAAGGGGTTTTGAGGATCGTAGAAAGAAAAGAAGCATGTTTAAAACAGGGAGCTATTTCTCATCTTCTGTGGTGAATTGACATCTATCACGAAATAACATCAATCCATGGAAAGGCCTTTGTTAGGGCTGTTTTGTTTTTTTAATTTCCTTCTCATCTGAAGAATGATGACATTTTCCCCAGATCTTTTTTTAATTAGACATTCAAAGAAAGCTAAGCCTAAGAAAAATTATTAGTAACAAAAATTACAAGAAGAATCATAGTCATCATTTATGAAGCACCTAATGTGTTTTAAGGTTTTCACTATAATGCTCACATCCACTAAATCTCAGTATAACAATAGCTCTGAAGATGAAGGCTGTATTATCCATTGTTTTATAGATAAGGAAACCAAGCTGAAAGAGGCAAAACAATTTGATCAAGGTTGGCTAATGAGTTTCCAATATTTTATTAAATCATCATCAGAAAAATATATACATTATAAGTAACCAGGGGGATGGATTTCATCAAGTGAACACTTTCCTGTAACCAGAATCTGGATCAAAAAGCAGAACATCATTACTAGCCCCCCAGGAGCCCTGTCTTGGTCCTCCCACCTACTAATCCCCAAGGGCAACCTCTACTTTGATTTATACCATAAACTAATTGTGCTCATTCTAAAATGCACAGAAGTGGAATTGTGCAGTCAATAGTCATTCTTGTCCAAAATTTCCTACAACATCCCAGCAGTGAGGTTCACCCGTGTTGCTCTGTGTGGTACTAGTCTGTTCATCCTCATTCCAGGGTAATAATCCATGGTGTGGATTTCCAAACTGACAAGCATTGGGGTTATTGCCTGCTGGTGGCTCTTACAAATGGTGAGTTCATGGCCATTCTTGAAGGTGTCTTCTGGTGCAAAGAGGTTTACTTCTGTCAGCAGGTACTTCAGAGTGAAAGGTTTAAGTCTGGTAGAGTATGCTTTCCTAAGTGTTTGGACTTATCCACATACCCACCAGTGGCGTAGAAGGGTTCCAGTTGCTTTATTGCCTTATTAAGATTTGGGATTGCAGGACTTCCTTGATGGTCCAGTGGTTAAGACTCCATGCTTCCAATACAAGGGTATGGGTTCGATCCCTGGTTGGGGAACTAAGATCCCACATGCTGGGTGGTGTAGCCAAAAATGTAAATAAATAAATACACATTAAAGATTTGGGATTGCCTCTCACTTTTGTCATGTGCTGGGGTCAGATAAACTTTGGTTGGAGGAGCTGAACATCAGACCCACAAATTTCTACAACAATGTCTAGCCTGGTGCCTGGCAGCACTTGTCATGCTCACAGGATATTGATTAAATGAATGGCCCCAGTGCTCACAGTGTTTTTCCTATAGTATTCTGCTTGTTGCCACCACCTCACTCCCAGACTCCTGCATATCAAGCTCCCAACTTCTCTGAAACCACATGGTTTCATATATCAGGCAAAATAACTTGATGTTACACCTTTGGTCTCTCAGATTTAGAGTCAGCAGTAAAAGGAAGCCAAGGCAAGCTGTGAGTTGATCCAGGAGCCTCAGCTATGGGAAGTAGGCATAGCCATGGGGTGGTGAGGGCCCGGGCTTCAGACCAAGGCAAATGTCCCAGGTAGCCACCTGGAACCAGATGGTGACTAGAGGCTGGTCCCCTCAAAGGAAAGTTGATAGAGCACAGGGCAGAAGGAAAACAAGAAGATGGCTGTGCCAGCAACCCCAAGTATGTGTGCTAACACATCATACATCAGAGAAGAGTGACCTCAGGATGATGAAGAGTCTCTTAATTCCCTTGCAAACTACCTGGCTTCATTAGGGCAACTCTTTCAGAGGAAATCAAATAAATGACTATTCCAATTTTAAATGCCCTCCTGAGAACAGGATTAAGTATGATTAAGACAATTCTTCTATTCATTGGGAAAAGCAGGCAGCTGCTCAGGACCTGTTTCCCTCAACAACACAGGATCTGAGAGAGCTTTCTTTCTTTTGCATCTTTTTTTATTATCTTGCCAGCAAAATCTGGGAAAGGAATCATACTAGTAATAGCATTTTGGAGCACTTACTATGTTCTAGGCACTGCCCTGAACCCTTTGTCAGAGTCACTTCGTTTAATCTTCACTAAGATTCTGCCAGATAGGGACAACCATCCCCATTTAAAGTAAGGGATAGAAGCTTGCAGAGGTAACAAAGATCAAACAGCTGGTTAGTAAGTGGCCAAGGAGGGCCTCGAACCCTGGTGCTCCAGTGATATACTGCATGTAGTAAATCACCCCAACATTTGACAGCTTAAAACGACAACCAACCATTCCTTGTGATGTTGACTAGGGTCACCTGGTGGTATTCAGCTTGGAAGGGGCTCATCAGGAGGGCTCTTGTGTGACGGGTGCCTTGGCCAGGAGGCTGGGCTGCTCAGTTGGGACTGTCACCTGGAGGGAATAGGTGTGATCTCACCACAGCTATTTTGTAGTAACTACCACACAGCTGGCTTGTGGTAACTGCACTTTGACAAGGCAGCTCAGGGCTCACAGAGTTCTGAGGGAGTCAGTGGAAGCTGCCTGAGACTTGGGAGAGCATGACTCCAGGGCAATCAGAGAGCCCAGACAGATCCAATAGAGGGGACACAGACTTGACCTCTAGAGGAGTGCCAAAGAATTTGCAGCCATCTGGAGTCACCACATTTTGTCTTTGTTGGATTCCAGAGCCCTCAGCCATAACCATGAACTTACACTGCCTTACTGGTTGTTGTTGACTTTCTCCTCTGTGCCAGGTATTTTGACACATTTACATATTCTGGTTTACTTAGTCATAAAAGACTGGCAAAGTTGGGGGTAAGAAGGAGGAGGAGGAGAAGGAGGAAGAGGAGGAGAGAAGTGGAAGGAGAAGAAGTGGAAGGGGAGGAGGAAGAAGGGGGAAGGAAGAGGAAGGCAGAGAGGTGAAGGAGGAAGAGGGGAAGGGGGAAGGGAGAAAGGAAGACAGGGGGTGGGAGGGGAAAGAGGAGGGGAAGAGATGAAACCTAGTTCAATTCAGTCGCTCAGTTGTACCTGACTCTTTGGGACCCCATGAATCTCAGCTTGCCAGGCCTCTCTGTCCATCACCAACTCCCGGAGTTTACCCAAACTCATGTCCATTGAGTTGGTGATGCCATCTCACCACCTCATCCTCTGTTGTCCCCTTCTCCTCNCTTTATCGAACCCATCTTTGCATGAAATGTTCCCTTGGTATCTCTAATTTAGGAACTCAACATTTCTCTCATTTTACAGATGAAACTGCCATTCATAGAAGTATAGTGTCTTGTCAAATATCACATGGCTAGTGAGTCAGTGTTCCTTCCATCCTTCACACTTCATTCCATGTCCATGAGCCCTTTGCCCTGGCCAGTCTGCAGCCATACTTCTGCCAGGTCCCAAATATCACCCTACATGTAAGAGTTAAGGGTATCCTTTGATCCTTAACCCTTGTTGAAAGAAGCCCCAGTTTCCAGAACAGGCTCTCTCAAGAGTTTCCTTCCCTGAGCAGCAGCTCTGGTTTGTTCAAAGGAAGAACAGTGATTACAGGGATTAGCTCTGATGGCAGAGAAAATTTTCCTCCATCTCTCCCCCTTTCAGACTCAGTTTCCTCAAAAATGCTCTGTGGAGATAGATATTGAAATGATACATGCCATTCAGGGATCAAAAAGTTATCTCAAAGGACTGACAATGTAGGAGGAGTTCTGAGGATGTACATGGAGCACCCAGAAAACCACCAATGAAACCATAGAACTTTCTGCACAAGATTTCTCATCCTTCATGCCCTGACATAACACAGGAGCTGCTGCCTTTCCCACACTGTTTATTGCTATAATGTGTCAGTGTGGCTAACAGAAAGCAGGCAAGGAAGGCTTAATTATAAAAAGGAATCTTTTCAAGACACTTTAATTCCCTCATTTTTTTTCTCCTGACAAGAACTCACACACAAACACAAAAATGTGAACCTACTTTAATCTGGGGCTCTCAAAATTACTGCCAATGTGATATCTTAATACCTGCTGGTCCAATCTCAGAATTTCAAACACTTCTGACCAAGATTTTCTGTTGTTGCAGGCAATGGAGCAAAGAGGTTGAAGGTGTGGATTCTGGAGACAGCCTTCCTGCCCCTGAGTTCTACCCCATCTCTCAGCACCCAGAGGGCCTTGGGCAACTCATGCCCAAGCCCCAGTTGCCTCATATCTGAAATGAAGAGACCAAGAGAGCCTGCCTCCCAGCCTTGCAGTGAGGTTAAAGGAAGAAAATATGAAAAGAGTGTAACAGTCCCTGACACTTAAATACTAGGTGTTCATGTGTTTGAAATGTCAACTATTTTAATATCATTATATTTAAGTAGCCCAAAGTTCATATATCTAAAGCATCACATATAACATGTGGATATATGTGTGAGTTGGTATAAAATGACCAAGTATACATGTCTCTGTCAGTCACTCAAAACACGTAAATTATTATAAAAGTAATTTGCTTGGACTATATATAAGTAGAAAGAAAAAACAATCACCACCTATTATCTAAATGTGTTGTTAACTTGCTAAATCGTGTTCAACTCTTTACAACCCTATGGACTCTAACACTGTTTAATGACATGACTATATTTATGATATATAACTTGCTCTATATACTAGTCATATATCAGAGGTAGTCATGTCATTAAACATTCCTAGATCTCATCATATTAAATAGCTATATAGTCTTCCATCTGAATACATCACAATTCATTTAACTGATCCCCAACAATTGGACATTTAGGTTGCCTCCAACATTTTTACAATATTAAAAACAACACTGAAATGAACAGTCTTGAAAACAAACTACTGTGCACTTCCAAGTTCTATTCCCTAAGGATAAATTCCTAAACATAGAATTTCCAGGTCAAAAGTTCTGTGCATTTTTAAGATTATATATAGGGCCATAGCACCCTCCAGGAAGGGTGTATCACTCCCTCAAGGAGTGTATGAATATTTATTTTTCCTGTATTTACCACCCTGAACTCCCTTGTTCAATTCTTTCAACTTTTTTTTTTTTCTTCATTGCGCTCCCACTATTTTCCAGCATTGTTGGGAATGTCTAGAACACAGACTCATTTCAGTCTGGCAGCTTTATCCCTCAACTTTACTGTAAGAGAAATAGGACTGTCTGATAGGTATGACAGGGCGAGGCAGGGCTTTTGTCTCTGAGACTATGAAGGGTCTCTAAAACAGGAATGTGCCAGTCCTAGTATCCCCTTCTCACTGCTCTTGGGTACTCTTGTGCCTATCTACTCTTCTGATCTAAGCCTTCTGCATAACTTGTGGCAAGAACTTATAACTCAGACAGGAAGAGAGTTTCAAAGCAAACACCAGCTCTAATGGATTATACCTGGATCTCCGATTGAGAAGGATTCTGAGGCTATATATGAGTTCATTTGAAAGAGGACTGTGATTGATTAGAGGTAGGAATGGGAAATAGTGGTCTGTATACTTCCGTATTGTTACTTACTCAATTCCAGGTTTTGGCTGTCCTTAGGTTGGAACCTT
Source organism: Neotragus moschatus (assembly GCA_006410615.1). NCBI lineage: Eukaryota > Metazoa > Chordata > Mammalia > Artiodactyla > Bovidae > Neotragus > Neotragus moschatus. The sequence goes on along the minus strand of SJYA01002905.1, from coordinate 1,771,636 downwards.
ATGGATTCATGTGCCATTTTCCTCTATTTCTAACTTCTTTTGCTCCTTTCTTCTTCCTTATATCCTCCCCTAATTTGCTTTGCTTTCTCCTTCTTTTGTTTTGGTATTTCACACATATTTCCCATCTCTGTAAATTTTGTTTCCTATAGACCACACCCCCATTGTGTTAAACTTGCAGAGAGAGCTCACTGTTGCACTTTCTTGCATGCCCTTGATCTTTCTCAGCCTCTCTACTCCTACAGATCATCCACTCAGCTTCTCCTGTGTTACCAGAAGCTGTCAATAGCAAACAGTATTCCAGCAATTTATTCTTGCTAGACTGACCACAGGAGGGCTGTTTCCCTCAGAAAGCCCCATTGTTCAGTCAGAAGACGCCTGATGCTCTGATAGAGTCACCAAGAATCCACCCCCACAGGAAACAAAGTACATCATTTATGACGCCTTGTTCATGTTACAGCATCCGCTGACTGCTTCACGAGCTCCCAGAGACTGGTAAAATGTCACTTGGAGAACAACTCATTGCTGGCCCAGGCCTGTGGACAGGCCTCATGGGTCAACTGTCTTTGGGTTTAGTATTACATTTCCCATAAACAGCCTCCCTTTCCCGAGCTCTGACCATGGACCAGACATCGTGTGAAGGGTTTGCATGCATTATCTCAAGGAATCTTCCTGCTCATCTGGAAGCTGGTATCATCATTGCCCCATTCTATAGATAAGAAAACTGAGGTTTGGTGAGTCTTAAGTAACTTGCCCCAAATTACTCTGCTAAGGAGCTGAGGAGCCTTCAACTGGTCTATGCAGCTCCACATAATACATGAGTCAATATGATACACTGCTCTTTGTGAGGGGGCCAAGATGTCCCACTTACCCATCCTGCCCCACTGAAGAACTCAGAAATAAAGAAGACAGAATTGTCATCTTGGAGTTAAACCATGCAATCAGCATACAATGGATCATATTGGCAAACTGCAAGGTGGTTTTCAAGAGACAGTCTGTCTTCCAGGTTTGTAAGAATAAAGATATTAGTAAATTTAAAGAAAATAATTGTGTCCCTTTGAAGGAAGCTTGACTACTATCGGTAGACACTTTCAAAAAGAGGACTGAGGACTTGCCTTGTGGTACAGCAGAAAAGAATCTCCCTGCCAGTGCTGGGGACAGGCTCAATCTCTGGCCGAGAAAGAGTCCACATGCCACAGAGCAATTAAAAGTCCATGCACACTAACTACTGAAGTCTGTGTACTTAGAGCTTGTGCTCCACAAGGGAAGCCACAGCGATGAGAAGTCTGTGCCCTGCAATGAAGAGTAGCCCCCACTCACCGCAACTAGAGGAAGTCTATGCAGAAACAAAGACCCAGTGTAGCCAAAAAATAAATAATTTTTAAAAAATTCAAAAAGGGGGGACTGAAAGGATGGTCACCAAGCACCATCCAGGAGAGAGGTGAGTACACCAAGTCTGCTTTGTAAGGCTATGCATTCATTAAACTATCATGTACAGAGTTCCTGCCCCATGTCAGCCATGGTCCCAGCACTCATGGAGCCCACACTCTACTCAGGACTTCACTTATCAAGTGAAGTTGGAGCATCAAGGCCTTTCAAGAGCCCTGTGTTCATGGGGTCATGTGGTTTTATAAAATTTGCCAGAGTAATATCTTTCAGTGGCCATCAGTTAAGGCCATTGCCTCCACTTTTATTTTCTCACTGTATTTAAAATAAATATTCACTTCTGTGCTGACTTAATTTGGTTCCCCTGGAAGCAACCCTTGGGACAAGAATGGGAATACGGTTGGTTTATCTGGGAGGCGTATTGGCAGGCATGTGGGGAAATGAGACCAGGAAAGGCAGTCAGCCAACAAAGGCTGCATTATCAAGCCAGCTCCCACTGTGGGTGTCTGGAACGTAATCCCATGGGGGCCTTTGGGGAACAGAATGTTTTAAAATATGGGTTTTATTATTATTTAGCTAAGACAAGGCCAACAGATCAGGAGGTGACTGCCATTGAAAGGATAGCTTCTTACTCACAGTTCCAAGAGGAGGGGACACAGTACATTGGGAGCCACATGGAGAAGCACCAGGAGGCAGAGGGGGTGCCATGAAGAGACTTTATGAGGTCTCTTACAACGGAATAGTTGAGGCAGGTTAAGTACATTTGTGATTGGCTAACTTGACTAATTTCCATGGGTTCTGGGTACAGGGCTATTCTTAGTTGGTTGGTACCTGGCCCTGGGGTAGTTAGGGAAAGGGGATGATGACTTGAAGTGTGAGGGCCTGATACACAAAGGTGCTTGGATAGGTTGGTTTGAATGTGAAGGATACATGGATGGTGCAGATTTGCTATCTCTAAGACTTAGCTAACCCTAGGATGTGGGTATTCCCCCATAGTGGGTCTGCAAGGCCTCAGAGGTCAAAACAATAGCAATACAGGATATAAAGACATGGTTGATGCCAAGGATAGCACATACACCCACTGACGTCCCACCAGAGGGGCAAGGCAGTCACTGACCAAGGGCTTCTGAGTGTTGTGGTAGGAGTTATTTCCCCAGCACTGTTGGTGGGCAAAGGCCCTTGGAGACATTTGGGGGTTCTCACACTGAGTGCCAGTGCCTGTGGGACATGAGTGGGGCAGCAACAGCTCTGCTCCCTGCACTGAATTCTACATTCACAGTTGTATATTCCTTTTTTTTCTATTGGTATTTTAATTAAGAGTGTATAGAAATCATTTATGGGAAATTGACACCTTCAAGGTAGCAATGTTCATTTGTAAGTAAAATAAATCATGCCATTGCTACTTAATATTCTTATTTTTCTTCCTACAATAGTAATAGTAATTTTATCTCATAATTTCTTTAGGAGAAAGGATAGCTAGGGAGTTTGGGATTGACATGTACACACTGCTATATTTAAAATGGATAACCAACAAGGACCTACTATATAGCACAGGGAACTCTACTCAATGGGTCAGCCTGGATGAGAGGGGAGTTTGGGGGAGAATGGATACATGTATGTGATATGTATGTATATATATATTCTTTATCAAGAAGTCTTCCAACATTGTATAAACTTCAGACTATAAAACTGGGTCTGTCCCTATGGGGAGATAATCAATATCTGATTGTTATGAACTGAATTGTGGCCCCTCCCCAAATCAAATATTGAAGTCCTAAATTCAGAAAACGAAGATCATGGCATCCAGTCCCATCACTTCATGGGAAACAGATGGGGAAACAGTGGNGTCCTACTCCAACATGGCTGGTATAGTTGAAGGAGGGGAGATTAGGCCAGAGATGCACTCAAGAGTGAAAACACAGGGAGAAGAACAGCCATCTGCAAGCCAAGCAGAGGTCTCAGAAGACACCAACTCCGCTGACGCCTTGACCTTGGTCTTTTAGCCTCTAAAACTGAGGAAATAAATTTCTGTTGTTCAAGCTACTCAGGGTGTGATACTTGGTTACAGCAGCCCTAGCAAACTAGTATACTGAGGAAGTTCTGACAGGTTGGTACCCTTCCACACTAGGGTCTAAGAACCTTCCAGGCTGGGTCCAGCCTCTCTCTACAGCTGTGGCATCATCTAATTCTTCAAAGAGCAGGCCTCCAGCTGGATGGGGCTGTGGCCCTCAAGAGGGTTCCTGTTCCTTCTAGAAAGGGCAGTCATCATTCGCTCCAATTGACCATTCCCAGATCCAGATCTTCTGGTTTCCCGGAGAAGCCAGAAATCTGCATTCTATGCGAAAACTCCCTATTTTTAAGAGTTGGTAATAAATTCAAACATTTTTAAAGAAATACTCTTCAGGCCAAACAAAGCAACACTACCAGGAAGATTAGACTAGCATACATGGTTTGCAACCTCCAGCTGTGTTTCTTTCCCACAGGGAGCTACGAGGTGCTCATTTGCTGGACATTTCCATTTCTTGTTGTCAGTGAATCACTTGGCATTGACTTGGGAGCCAGATCAACCTGAGTTAAAAACCCCAGCTCCACCACTTACTCCTGCTGGAGCTCATGCAGCTCACTTCACCTCTCCTGCCTCAGTTTCCTCATTTGGAAAGTGAATGTCATGAAGACAGATGCGCTGTGAAGGTCAGAAGCAAGGTTTCAAAGGGCTGAGGGTACAGTAGGCATCCAGAAAATAACAGCACTTTACATCCCTCCTCATCCATTTGCTTTACTGGCTGATGTCAGCCTCCCAGAACCGCTGCAACAGGCAGTGTCTGAGCCCATGTGGGGCCTGTGATAACTGAATCACAAGGTAAATATCTCCTGGTCATCACCTTGTCAGGCTGCTGTCCTCTCCAGGGGATGGTCTGACCTTGAGACTCTCTCCAATGTCTGCACAATGGAATGAATCACTATTAGTTTGGCCTTAGAGGGTCCCTGAAGCTGAGATTCAAAAGTTGGAGCTTCCTCCCTGATCAAAATCGGTCTTTAAACACACACTCGGACACTCACTTCCTGGGCCCCTGATCATGTCAACCGATTCCAGAAGGAGGTCAGCTCCAAAGGCATGCCAGGTTCTGCTGTTGGATTCACTGCATCACACACATTCGTTTTAAATTCCCAACCAGCCACATAAAGACAGGAAGAGACTGCCAAATATCGATCCTGGGAAATGAGACATAAATCAAGCTAATTCTGTCCACCCGGGCCCTGTTCCCACAGGCAGGCTAGAAAAGCAGGCAGAGCCAGCATCTTCCTTTTTTTTTTGGTATTTTTCATAAATTAAACCTGACGCTTGGTCCATGGATCAATCTGTGAACACAGGCAATAGTGCAGTTCCGATGGGCCAAGTTTTCTGTGGATCTGGGGGATATTCTGTGAGCGTTTATTTGCTAGAAAGGAGACAGCACAGCCAGGTTGTGGGAAACAAGTGCCTCAGTCGTAGCTTGATTATTTCCTTGCTGTGTGAGCAGGAAATCTCAAATCTTTGAGCAAATCTTTCTGAGTCTCAGTTTTCTTATCTATGAAATGGGTAAACAGTAACACCTATCTCATTGAGAAGGTAAGAGGGAATACACAAGGTAATGTTAAATACTTAGTCTAGGGTTGCCCTTAGTTGCTAAAACAATAGCGTGCAGCTCTTTATATGAACATGTATTTTCTAGACTATATGATTTTCATGGCAGGTTCTCTGTCTGGTTTATCTCATAGAACTCAGCAGATATAGAAAAAGTTTTTAATTATTTGTACCAACACATGCCTTGACATGGATGGGCCTTGAAAACATTAGGCTAAGTGAAAGCAACCAATCACAAGAAAACACATATGATGTGATACTACATAAATGAAATGCCCAGAATAGGCAATTCTTTGGAGACAGAAAGTAGACCAGTGATTTCCTAGGGCTGGGAGGTTTAGGGGGAAATGGAGAATGACTGGTAATGGGTATGGTGTGTCTTTTCATGGCAAAATTATGGTGATGGTCTCACAACTATGAATACACTAAAAACCACTGAATTATACACATTAAATGAGTGAATTGTATACAATGTGAGTTATTTTTCAATCATACTGCTAAAAATTGTTAAATGAACGAATGATTTAATAATTGGATGATTCCATGTATGAATGAGTTTCCTTGTTTCCTTGGCTATTTCTTGTTTCCTTGGCTGTTACTAATACACGTTGGTATCTATCTGTAATTCAGCTCACTTACTGGATGTTTGCTGCTGCTGCTGCTAAGTCGCTTCAGTCGTGTCTGACTGTGTGCGACCCCATAGACGGCAGCCCACCAGGCTCCACTGTCCCTGGGATTCTCCAGGCAAGAACACTGGAGGGGGTTGCCATTTCCTTCTCCAATGCATGAAAGTGAAAAGTGAAAGTGAAGTCGCTTAGTCACGACCGACTCTTAGCGACTCCATGGACTGCAGCCCACCAGACTCCTCCGTCCATGGGATTTTCCAGGCAAGAGTACTGGAGTGGGGTGCCATTGCCTTCTCCACTGGACATCTAGTAAGTACCAAATATGGTAATAAGGGCTGAGGGTTCAAAGACAGAGGAGACACAGGATCCATCTTCTCAAAGACACACACTTGAGAAAGGGAAACAGGTTGTAAATGCAGCTGCGATAGATAACACTGACATATCACTTACTATGAACCAGGCACTAAATATAAGTACAAATATATGTTCTTTCATTGAATCTTCACAGCAACCCTTGAGGAAGGTACTAAAATTTTTCGTAGTCTATAGATTGGTAGACAGATGCACAGAGGGTCAGTAACTTGCCTAAGGTCACCCACAGTAAGTGGTCAGGTGGGACTTGTAGCCCAGAAGGCTTGACTCTATGCCCACGACTTTGTCTCCTGTGCTCCACTGCCCATTCAGGGTGACACTGCTTCAATGGCAAGGGTCCTAATCATGGCAGTGATATGAGAGCCAGGGGCACAGTCTCATCCCCACCTTGGGCTTGGGCTCTCAACCCTTCAAAATCTGTCTTTATACTCTTTCCCTGCGCCCTCTCCACTCACCACCTGGCCAGCTTCTGGCCCTGATCAGCTCTTGAGATCACAGGAAAGGACCCCTAATCCTATCTCTAGCATCAGATATTGCCTCAACAACTGTCTGCTTCTCTTTCTTTCCTGCAGCAGAGCAGAAACACCACATCACTTGTTATGGGCTGAGCAGTGGCCCTCCCAAACCCATTTGTTGATTTCCTACCCCCAGTGTGACTGCATTTGGAGATAGGCCTTTACAGAGGTGATTCAGTCATAAGGATGGAGCACTCATCTAATTAATAGGACTGGTGCCCTTACAAGAGGAGGAAGACACCCAAAAAAGGCCATGTAAGGACAAAGCAAGAAGGTGGCCATCTACAAGCCAGGAGGAGGGGCCTCACCAGAACAACACTGATGGCGCCTTGATCTTGAACTTTTAGCACCTAGAACTGTGAGAAATAATCGTCTATCTGTGGCATTTGTGACAACAGCCCAAGTAAACTAATACACTGCTCTGCACCTGCTCCTTCAGAGAGGAAGCAGGCCTGCCTGGGAGGGACAGTAACAAAGGACGAGAGGTCTGAAGTGCTGTGGCCCTTCCTGACATCTCATCTGGCTGTGGATATTGGGTTGGATCTCATCAAACCACTGCTGTGCTGCAACCTGCTCATACCCTCCCAAGAGCTGACATAAAAATTCTTAGGAATTTTCCGAGCTGGTTATTAAACAGTCATAATAAAAAATTAAATATAAACTTCTAGCAAATATCTTCTTTAAAAATAAAGGTCATAAGTACTCAAACCACCTCTTCCTAAACATTTTATTACATTTTACTGTTATTTGTGTTTCTGACGTTATTTATATCTCCTGTATCTGTAGAGTGGGTACACCATATAAGGGTGTACAACCACACAACTCTTCCTAAATCCAGTTTCACTGACATCACCTGGGTAGCTTAAAATAGGAAGGTAGGAGTCTTTACACTACAGATGTTGGCCAACTGCACATCAAACCATCATCTATTGTTTGTATATCAAACCATCATCTATTGTTTTGTTGATTTTCTAGATTTAAGAGGATATTGGAAAAATGTCAGTAATTAGAGGCATCATATATATAGTTGTTACACTGTGAGTAGCACAAAAATCAAGGAACTATTCTTCAAGTGTTCAAAGATTGTTATCCATTTCAACAAAGAAGTCACGCATGCCACTGATGAATGCATAATATCTTGACATATGTCTTTGTTCTTTCACTGTCATCTTTCTCTTTAACATAAACAAAAATATCAACCAATATTCATGTCAGAACTACAACCATTTGTCAGTTGCAACTGTTGGTTGGATACTGATAGGAGAGTCGGGCAGAAATCAACAAAAACATTTTGTGAAAATCAGTTGACTTTGTGGAACGTATAATAGGGTACTCTATGTTTTATTATTTTCAATTAAATACTACACATCAGTAATATTAATAAACTGTATAATAAGCATGTGGTACATATGCAAATACATATATACATACTTATATATACATTATATATATATACACACACACACATGTATACACACATATGTAATTTTTTTTGGAGAAGCATTTAGTAAGTATTATACATTCACCAGCGAACTACTGCATCAAATCTTACCCATGTGAGAAGGTTGGGGTCATGGAGCAGAGCACCTGTTGCAGAAAACACACTGAGGTCTCCTGACCACCCACCCCCACCCTGGTTTGCTGCCTCCACCTAACCACAGCCCCCTCATCCCAAGGGGTTAAAGAATGATAACCCAGTAAGATGGGAAAAGACTCTGAGACTCCATCATTTATATTTGTTTCTGAAATTCTTTCCATGCCATACAAAAAATAAGCCATAAATCCTAATAGGTGCATAATTTAATTGTTCTTATGATACTTAATTAAAATAACACTGAGTCTAGGTTAGTGATTAACTCTCTCTCCACTTTTCTCAGCCTCCCATTGGGGTAATTTGTTTCTCACCGAACAAGCACAGGGAGGGATTGTGTTTTTCCGCTGGATACTTTGGTTACTTTTCATGATTATTTTCATACTCCTTGAGGGTCATATTCCTCAGTATGGACCTTACTTGGGAAAGTGTGAAGGAAGGAAGGGCAGACAAACCTTGGATCAAAAATGGTTCCAAAATGGGACTGAGACATCATTAAGGAGATGAAAAGACAAGACACATACTAGGGAGTGGAGGCGGATCATATTATACTGTGTAAATGTATACACAATGTGTAAATTAACAAATGCATAAACTATCACTTAATCTCAGTAACAATAAGATAAACAATCCAATTAAAAATGAGCAAAATATATGAATAAACACTTCACCAAAAAGGATATATTACTGGCCAATAAGCACATGAAAAATGATCAATATCACTAGTTGTTTGGGAAATGAAAAGTTAATCCTCGAGGAAGTAGGGCTGGCATCCACTTCAAAGCTGAAAGTTAAAAAGACTGACCATACTAAAGGTTGGAGAGAATGAGAGACAGTTGGAACTTTTGTATGCTGCTGGTCAGAATGCAAAATGGTACAAATGCTCTGAAAAAAGGATTGCACATTTCTTCTAAAGTTAAATACAGAATACAGCAATACAGCAAGTCCACTCCTAGGCATCTACCCAGGAGAAATAACAACAGATATACATACAAAACTTGTACATGAATGTTCACAGTGTCTTTATCTCTAACAGACACAACCCAGAAACATCCAAATGTCCACCAACAGACAAATGGATAAAGAAACTATGTTCTATTCATATAATAGGACACCTCCCAGTACTGAAAAAGGAATGAACTGTTGATACACAGAGCAACATGGAAGAATCTCCAATTATTATGCTAAGCCAAAGAGTTGGGCATAAATGAGTACTTGCTATATGTTGCCACTATGTAAGATGTTCTAGAAAAGGCAAAAGTATAAGGACAGAAAACAAATTAGGGATTACCAGAGGATGAAGGATGTTGTCTGCAAAGTAGCACAAAGGAATTGTTGGGGGTGACAGAGAGGTTCCATGTCTCACTTGGGTGATAGTTATATGTATCCACTTGTCAATAATACATTGGATGTGGATACATTATAGGAAATTCATACCTCACCAAAATTCATTTTCAAAGTAGCTTTAAAAATATAACTTTTGGCAATCTATTCTACTTTTCTGGGGCTTAGTTTCCTCATCTGTAAAATGGTGATAATAGCAGTTGCAATGTTATAAAAATTAAAGGAGAGAATACTGCAAACACGGAGGATATGCGTGTGCACAATAGGCTTGGGGTGCTTTCCTTGTTGGTTTTCATTAAACTACAAAAGGCCATATAATGGGTTATTCAGCCATCCATTCATGAAACAAGTATTTCTTAAGCATCTACTATATTCCAGGCATTGTTCATAGCACATAAAACACCAGCAAACAAAGATTCTTGTCTTCTCAAGATTTTTAAATTCTATTTGGGGAAGACATAATCAATAACAAAGACAATACAAATAAATTATATATGTTATATATAGTATTATATAGATATGTGAGAAGATGACAAGCACTGTGGAAAAAAAAAAGAAAATAGAATAAGGTGACAGATAAGAGCATTTAGGGCTCACAGTTTGCAATTTAAGGTAAAATAGCCACAAGGGGTTTTAGTGAATAAATGATGTTTGAGCAAAAACTTGAAGAATGCATACTGATGAGAAAAAGGAAAGAACTCAGGCAGGAAGCAGGTGAGGAAGGAATCATAGTTTCCCAGTTCAATAATCTATCAGTTGCCTAAGGCTGAGTATTACTTCTACCAAGTGGGGTTGGGGATGGTCCTGTTCTTTCTACCATATCAGGTGGAATGATTTTGCTGGAGTATAAGCACTGAGAAAATGACAATCAAAGTGAAGAATGTTTGAGATTCACAGGAAGGCACCTTGGCATGCCAAAATCAAAACACCTATGCTGAAAAGTCACCTCAGCCTCCTATTAGCCATGTGACCTCTGGGAGGTCATTCAACCTCTCAGAGACTAGTTTCCTACCTGAGTAAAGGTGACAAGGGTCTCCAAGAGTGCTTTGAGGGTTAAAGGAGCTAACAGAGAAATGTTCTACAATAATTCCAGGTGCCCTTCTTGGCTGAGACCCATTTGGATCAGCGTGGCTGCCCCTACCTGCAGGGCCCCTCACTTTGCCCACCATGGGCTCCAGAACGACTGTTCTGCTCTCTACAGTCCCACCTCTGCTTCCATGACTCACCAATTAGCACGTGCAATTTCAGCACTTCTCCAATGAGATGATGTTAAATGCGTATTCAATAATTTATGGAAATGGATGCTGGTATTTTCCCCTCTCCCTTTTTTTTTTTTTTTTTTTAAAAAAAAAGCACTTTAAAAAGATGGCCCAATCTTCTGACACTTGACATAGTCGATGAGCAATCTGCCTGGTGGCTGCATGGTGCCACTTCTGCCAGAGCTGGGCCTCCTGGGGAGATCCAGGAGAAAATAGAGCTTTCTCAAACATTTTTATTGTAAGTGGAGCTCATTAGTTTAGATCCCATTACAATAAATTATTAGCCACTGCTTTCAATCTTAACAAAATGGACACTACCATGATTAGAGTCTATGTTTACACAAAGACCCTATAATAAACCACACTTGATGATAACAACAGCAGATTGGTTCTCAACCAAACTGGCTATTTGTCCCAAGATGGAAGGCCCCACATTTGATGAGTAAAGTAGAAACCTGGTTTTCTTATGCTCAGAATACTAAAATGGTCCGCTGGCAAATTTGATCATGGCAGTTGTTAGTTTAAAACCTTCCACAGTTTCTCATCATGCTTAGGAGAAAGTTCTGTCAAAAAATCATATTAAGAAGATAAAACCCATCTCTTTTTTCCCCCAGTTACATTGAGATATAATTGACATATAACATTACATGACTTTTAAGGTGTATAACATAATAATTTGATATGTGTATATATTATGAAATGATCACCACAGTAAGTCTAGTTAACATATGTCACTTCACATAGCTACAATTTTTTTTTCTTGTGATGAGATGTTTAAGATCTACTATCAGTGACTTTCAAATATACGACAGTATTGTCAACTACAGTCACCATGCTGTACGTTGCCTCTCTAAAACTTATTTATTTTATAACTGGAAGTTTATAACTTTTGATCCCTACACTCCCCACACACCATCTCTAGCAACCACCAATCTCTTTCCTGTATCTTTTCTACTTTGGTTTTCTTTGTTGGTTCCACAGAGAAATGAGATCATATGGTGTTTGTCTTTTCTCTATCTGACTTATTTTACTTAGCGTAACACCCTTAAGGTTCATCCATGCTCTCACAAAAGGCAGTATTTCCTCCTCCTTTATGATTGAATTATTGTTTAGTCATTAAATCAGATCTGACTCATTGTGACCCCGTGGACTATAGCCCACCAGGCTCCTCTGTCCATGGGATTTCCCAGGCAAGAATAACTGGAGCAGGTTGCCATTTCCTTCTCCAGGGGATCTTCCCAACCCAGGGATCGAACTTGCATCTCCTGCATGGGCAGGTGGATTCTCTACCACTGAGCCACCAGGAAAGCCCCTTATGATTGAATACTATTCTGTTTATGTACTTTATATGGACACCATATTTTCTTTAACCTTTCATTTGTCATTAGATACTGAGTTGTTTCCATGTCTTGGCTGCTGTGAATAATGCTTCAGTGACTAGGGGGATGCAGATACATCTTTGAGGTAGTGATTTCTGAAAACCCAACTCTTATTGATATAGAATAAAAACATGTTGGATGTTTATTTAACTCATTAATGAGAGAACCAGTGGTATGATAGAGCTAAAAGCATTTGATGACAAGGGTTTAAACTGCCCCTCAGAAAAGATGTAAGGAAGTTAACTGGTATTTACTGTCTTCCTTTTTTTTTTTTTTTTGGCCACACTGCGTGACTTGTGGGATCTTAGTTCCCCAAGCAGGGATCAAACCCAGGCCCACAACAGTGAAAGCACAGAGTTCTAACCACTGAACCGCCAGGGAATTCCCTCCTTGTTCATTGTTTAAGTTAGAAACAAAACTGACTAAAGTCCTTCAGGACTATAAAGCGATATCCTTAGTGGCCATCTTCTCTACCAGCCAGAAAGCACTTGTTTCTCTGCAGAAGGACAGCTCTCTACAAAAGTACATACAACTTCATAGAATCAGGCCCAAAGAGTAAAGAGCAAAATCAAACAAAGGTACAATCTCAGGGAATTAAGTCATTGTTTGGGTGGGTTTGGTAATGATGCTGTAGTCTGACATCAAAAGAATCTATGGTCTTCCTTTTAGCTCTCTTTCTAAGTTTTGGATCATTCTTTGTAAGAGTTCTAAGTTTTCAACATGGCTGACAACATCAGCTACTTCCCCAGCTCCAGCCCCATCCAATACTGCTGCCCTCCTAAGATCGGCTCCTCCTTCCCCTCTCTGGGCCCTATGGCAGCTTCCTTTGTCTGGAAGACAATCCTCCTGCTTTCCTTCTCCTATGCTCACATTTCCCAGCTAAAGTCATGGCCTCAAGGGAACTTTCCTAACCCCCTGGACTAGGTCACACCCACTATGAACACCTAAGGCAGCCTTCTGTTGGCCTCCATCTGGCACCTCTGCAACTCTGGTTAGCTACGTTGTTGTATGGTTCATTGTTGAAAGTCTGGCTCCTTGACAGGAATACAACCCCCTTGAGAGCAATAGTGGGTCTGTTTCACTCATCACTGGATACCTGGGGCCTAACACAGAGCCTGGAGCAAGGCAAGTGCAGGAGGGTGGTCTCTCTCCATAGGATCATGAGGCTCCACACCAAGGGGTCTTGTGTCCAGTTCTGTCCAAAAGCCAGGCTAATCCTTCCATATTTCAGGAAGCTCACGTGAGGTGAGCTAACTGGTCAGGAAGACAGACACAGAGCCTACAGCTCCTCCCCCCACCCTCCCTGGCTGTAACTGCCTTCACCCCTCATCCCCATTTTGCTTGGTTCATGGAAAGTTTTCAAACAGATTTCAGTTAGTTGTCAACATTCAAAGTTTAGGATCCAGAATGTCCGGTTCCTCTTGGAAAATCATTAGGCCCAAGAGGCCACACTTGGCAGGAGCTGAGGAGCAGCAATTTCCTGCAGTCTCTTTGCTGATTGAGCTGAATCACCAACTGCCGCCAACCTTGGTGTGGGCACCCAGCCCATGTCACACGTGTCTCCCTGGTATGAGAGCATTTGCGTTTTCAAGCCTCATGCAGAAGTCTCCAAGAACCAATGAGGTCATCAGAAAGAAACACTTCATGCTGGCTCCTCATCAATGTATCCTGTCCACCTCACTCTGGGACTCTGTGATGTCCCCTCTACTTTCAGAAATCACCCAGAGGGAATCTCCACACATTCAGAAAAATGAAATCATCTGAGAAATTTAAATAGTTGCCGATGAATCCTCCGCTGTATCTCTCAGTTCCCCTTCCTCTTGGGAGGAAAAACCTCCCAGGAATGTCTGCTTAACTTTAGTAGAGGAAAGCTTTTCTTTCCTAATAATCTGCTTTGCCTTGTTTTATTAGCAGATGAGAAACTGTGAAACCCACTCACGTTTCTTTTTGGGCTTTGATTACCAAGAAACTCATTGTTAAATTCTGAGCTTGCTTCCTGCTACATTCTTTGGTTTCTTTTTTCTGTAAACTTGGACACTTTGCTCACTCTGCCCTACATCCTCACTTTCTTTTGGAAAATTATTCCTCCTGCCCAGACCTCCCCCACCCTTACTCAGAAGCAACCAGGATGTCAAATGTGCTCCTGACCCACTCTGGCCAAAGATGATGGATCCAGGAATGGACTCCTGGCTCAAGACAGCCCCTGAGTCCTTAGATGAGGCATGCTGGAACTGAGAGATACATTACCCTTGAGATGCTGGATTGTGGAAGTCAAGTTTATATAATAGAGGAGCTGTTGGCTCCATGTGGACTGAGGTAGAGAGAGTACAGAGAAGACCCAACATGGGGGTGAAGAACCCCCAGCTCTACTCAAACCCAGCTTTGTTTTTGCCTGTAGTTTCTCTGACACACTCCCACAGTCTTTTAAGAAATCCCTCCTTTTGTTAAAGCTTCCTTGAGTTGGGTTTCTAAATGTTTTAAACAGGTAAAGGAGACTATGCCATTTCTCTGCTTCAAGGGCCCGAAGTTCTTAAAATAATAGTTGAACACTTTATTATAATAGATAAGACCTCACAGGCTCTGGCCTCATCCAACAAACTGCTCTCCTTCCTTCATTTTGTCCGGCCACAATAGTCTTTTTACTATTCTTCAAACTCTTCAAGCTCCCACATACCTCAGGGCCTTTGTACATGCTGCTCACTCTGTATGGAGAGTTTTTGTCTCAGAGTGTCATGTGGCTGGTTCTTTCTTATCCTGTCACCTTCTCAGAGAGACCTTTCCTGATCACCCAACATACATTTGCCCTCCACCCCACTTGGCCCTTTCTCTCTATCCTGTTTACTTACTTCACATCTTTGTCACTCTGAAATAATCTTATTTGCTTGTTTTCTTGGACTTCATACAAGTAATACTCAAATGTGAGCTTCATGAGGTCACTGCTGTAAACCCAGTGATGAGCGCACTGCCTGGTACCTGGTAAGAGCTCAGCAGACAGTCATTGGATGCACAAATGTTCCTTGCAGCCCAAAGAGCCTTCCTTAATATAAGATATGACAATCCTCTCTTCTTAGCCCTTTCCTTATGTGGTTCTTGAATTCCTCAGTCTTCATTTTATTTGTCTTTGTGTATCTTCATTGGAGGACTTCTCAGAGCCCTTTTGGAATGGACAGAAAAATATAATTTACTTACTTGTGCAGGGAGGCCTGGCGTGCTGTGATTCATGGGGTCGCAAAGAGTCGGACACGACTGAGCGACTCAACTGATCTGAACTGTGCCAGGCATGTTTCCAAGCAAATATTAATTCATTTAATCCTTCCAACAATGATATGAGGACTGTAGCATTATTATCACCCTATCTTACAGATGAACGACTGAGACACCAGGGATGGAGAAACTTGTCTAAGGAAACCAGCCTATCAGGGGCAGCACCAGGACTCTCAGCCAAGGAGTTTGGGTTTGAGCCCACATCTTTGAGCTCTTGGCCAGTGCCCTCCTGGGTGAAGGGGAGGAAGCATCCTCATTCCTGGGAGGTGATCATGGGTCACATTCTACCTCGAGTCCCTTTCTCTAATATGTGGGCTCTTGAGCACAGCCCAGGAAAGCATATATTCAACCCAGCACAAAGCCAGGGTGAAGTGCGTCTGATTAGGACTATGACAGATTGCAATGAGACACTGCGGAATGATTGAGGGCTTCCTCTAATCACACCAATTGATATAAATTACTATGCCGGCAGCCCGGAGCAGCATCTGTGGGATTTACACCTCATTAGATCGGTGGTGCCAAATGAAGCAACAGGGTTGGGTCGTCCCCTCCTTTAGGAGTTGTGTCTGTGCTGGGCAAAAAAAAAAAAAATAGTCAAGGGGAATCAGAAAGTAGGATCCAAACCCTCCAGGGGATGACAGCAAACATGCTGGAGAAAACAGAAACTAAAGTAGGCACAATTTTGCATTTGGGAGCTTCTGATTTGAAAAGTATTTATACTTCTGCCAAACTCCTGCTTTAGCTCTTCTGCAGTTGGAGATTTAGCCTGAAAACAAGCAAAATCACAGCCTCAGGTGGTTCAGGGAGAGTGTTGGGAGGCTCAGCATGTTCTGAGGTTTGGGGACTCAGCAGAGGCAAGGATTCAGCTTTGTTGGGGGTGATGCCAAGGGTTAGTTGAACCTCCTCCAAGTTTCCACTGGCCACCACCCCCATTAAATAAACAATGTCAGGGAAAACGACACACACAGTTTCAAGATGACCGCCCCCCTCACCCCGCAAGCCCCACTCCTGAGCTTCATGTAGTCACTCCCGATCCTGCCAACTCCTCCGGAGGTCTGCGGGATAAAAACAGGAAGGCAGGAAGCCAGGAAACCTGGATTTCCTTATTGGCTTCCGAATGTGGAGGGGAGGAAGGGAAAGAGGCAGAAAATGAAGAAAGGGCACATCAGAGCCAGGAACGGAGCCCAGACTTGATTATAAATGTGGGAGCTTTTATGTCATGATGATGTTTTAGCAGTCATGGGCCTTTTTTCCAAAAACAATTATTATTTAGACTGTGAGGACAACATCACAGGTAAGTGCCTATATTTACACTACAGTTGATGAATGAAGTTAGGGGACAATAGTTTTGATTGCTTAGATCTGGGAGAAGAGAAGTTCTGGAAACAGTGAGAGGCTCACGTAGAGGGTACTGAGGTAGAGTAGATGATGACCACACCCTGCCCAGGGCAGCTCAGCAGGAACAACTGTGACTTCTCAGGAGGACTATCTGCCTTCCTGAGAGCATAGCATGTGGGCAGGGCAAGAGGAACAGCCCTTGAAAGCAGCCCTTAGTGATGGCCAGTGAGGCACTGGAATGACTTCAGGGCAATGTTCTCTGCTGCTGCCCAAATCTCCCCAGCAAGCCTGGGCTCTGGTTGTCCATAATACCCACCTTGATACATACCNAAAAAAAAAAAATAGTCAAGGGGAATCAGAAAGTAGGATCCAAACCCTCCAGGGGATGACAGCAAACATGCTGGAGAAAACAGAAACTAAAGTAGGCACAATTTTGCATTTGGGAGCTTCTGATTTGAAAAGTATTTACACTTCTGCCAAACTCCTGCTTTAGCTCTTCTGCAGTTGGAGATTTAGCCTGAAAACAAGCAAAATCACAGCCTCAGGTGGTTCAGGGAGAGTGTTGGGAGGCTCAGCATGTTCTGAGGTTTGGGGACTCAGCAGAGGCAAGGATTCAGCTTTGTTGGGGGTGATGCCAAGGGTTAGTTGAACCTCCTCCAAGTTTCCACTGGCCACCACCCCCATTAAATAAACAATGTCAGGGAAAACGACACACACAGTTTCAAGATGACCGCCCCCCTCACCCCACAAGCCCCACTCCTGAGCTTCATGTAGTCACTCCCGATCCTGCCAACTCCTCCGGAGGTCTGCGGGATAAAAACAGGAAGGCAGGAAGCCAGGAAACCTGGATTTCCTTATTGGCTTCCGAATGTGGAGGGGAGGAAGGGAAAGAGGCAGAAAATGAAGAAAGGGCACACCAGGAACGGAGCCCAGACTTGATTATAAATGTGGGAGCTTTTATGTCATGATGATGTTTTAGCAGTCATGGGCCTTTTTTCCAAAAACAATTATTATTTAGACTGTGAGGACAACATCACAGGTAAGTGCCTATATTTACACTACAGTTGATGAATGAAGTTAGGGGACAATAGTTTTGATTGCTTAGATCTGGGAGAAGAGAAGTTCTGGAAACAGTGAGAGGCTCACGTAGAGGGTACTGAGGTAGAGTAGATGATGACCACACCCTGCCCAGGGCAGCTCAGCAGGAACAACTGTGACTTCTCAGGAGGACTATCTGCCTTCCTGAGAGCATAGCATGTGGGCAGGGCAAGAGGAACAGCCCTTGAAAGCAGCCCTTAGTGATGGCCAGTGAGGCACTGGAATGACTTCAGGGCAATGTTCTCTGCTGCTGCCCAAATCTCCCCAGCAAGCCTGGGCTCTGGTTGTCCATAATACCCACCTTGATACATACCTGGACAATTCTAGTCACCCCCCCTTCCCTGTCTTATGCCCCTACTTCCTACTAGTGCTTTTTGGGATCATCTTCAAGACCAAGGACCTTTCTTGCAATATTGGTCTCTGGGTCTGCTTCCTAGAAAACCCAAACTAAGGCAGTGTCTTTGTTCAATTTATTAAGAAGCACCTGTCTGAGAGGATGTGGTCTCAGGGGCACAGGACTTACAAACAGCACTCTCCGGTCTGATGAAGCCCAACACGAAGGTATGACTGGCAGGTGACATGCAGGTTGGATTTCAGCCCCCACCTATTCCTCTGCTGGGTATCTTTGCCCGACACAGAGGCACTGCAGCAGGTACTTCTTCTCTCTTCTTGGCTTCAGGGAAGGAACAATTTACTGGAAGGGACAACACTTCTATTTTTGAGGCATATCAAAAATTCCACCAACATACTCTTGAGAGCCTGAACATCCCTTTGAATTTAGGGCATGAGCAGAGTATGAAAGAAACAGTGCAGGGTTTGAATGTAACTTCTCTGAATTCAAATCTCACCACTGCCAAGTCCTAACTGTGTCACTTGGGGTTCATCATTTTTACACTCTGTAAATTGCTTGAGGCATAAAGTTAGGAAGCAGATCGTGGGTGCACTGCCTGGCAGCCAGAAGGTGCCCTTTCAGTGCTGGTCCCTCCTCACTCCTCCTGCACCCCTCTCTCCAAATAGCCAGCGGGGCTCACCAAGTGGTTGGGATTGGACTGGGACCCATGTGCATATGTCTCCAAGATCTGTTGATACTCAGAACTGGGTCAACCTCGTGTTAGTTTTGAACGTTCACCACTGTTAGTGCCAGGCTACAAAACGTTAATGAAAGGAGGCCACTAATCAGATGATGGTGACAAAGCTCCCGTCCCAATCTGTTCTTCCCTCTGCTTCAGGCTAGCATGAAAACAACTTTTCCACTACTCCTCTGCTGGGTGAAGTGATACATGAACACATGCCCACCAAGAGACCCAGTGCCAGGGGAGAGCACTTGCCTTCCCACTTTATTTCTTGACTTTTATGTGTCACTGGATTTCTTAGCAAGTCCTCCTAGGTTTGGCACCATCTGAGGTTTTCCTCACCTGAAGGTGCTGAGTGACCATGAGTCCTGGGGCTCCTTACCTAAGAACAAACCCTGCCAAGCTTATTGTTTCAATCAAGGGAAAGAGCCAGTAAGAGCTGCAGAAATAAGACTCTGGAAGCCTGGACATCCTGGCAGCACCTCTTCTAGGTTCCCCATAGACCGACCCCTGGCCAGGCAATCTTGTTTTATCCCTTAGGAACATACATACACATATGCACACACAACACACATGCACATACACACATGTCACCTTCCAGGTCTCACAAACATGTCAGGGATCACGAAAAAATAAAAGGCACTGGCTTAAAATATTTAAAGAAAGATATGCAAAATCAGAATGAATAAATGTTTAATTCAACATTTACATTCAGTTCAGTTCAGTTCAGTTCAGTCTTTCAGTCACGTCCAACTTTTTGTGACCCCATGGATTGCAGCACACTAGGCTTTCCTTTCCTTTACTGTCTCCCAGAATTTGCTTAAATTCATGTCCATTGAATCAGAGATGCCGTCCAACCATCTCATCCTCTGTCATCCCCTTCTCTTCCTGCTCTCAATCTTTCCCAGTACTAGGGTTTTTTCCAGTTGAGTCAGCTCTTCGCATCAGGTGACCAAAGTATTGGAGCTTCAGCATCAGTCCTTTCAGTGAACATTCAGGGTTGATTTCCTTTAGGATTGACTGGTTGATCTCCTTGCTGTACAAGTGACTCTCAAGAGTCTTCTCCAGCACCGCAGTTTGAAAGTATCAACTCTTAAGCACTCAACCTTGTTTATGGTACAATTCTCACATTCATCCATGACTATGGAAATACCATAGCTTTGACTATATGGACCTTGCAAACATTAGATCTATTTTGTTCATTGGCAAGTTTAGTTTGCATAAAGATTTTATTACACAAAGACAATTTGTGTGGTACCTTGCTTTGCAAGAACTCTTGAGTATGCATGATGATTGCTTAGAAAGTAGAGCCAATAGCAAATTAAATAAGTTACTATTCATAGGCTCATAAGTTCAAAAGCAAACCTCTAAAATTTCTTTAAAATATATATAATACATAAAAATCAATACATATATACATATGATATGGGTACATTATATGTGTGGTATATAAATGTATTATATAATGTGTATTATATGTAATATATAAATATATATGATATGGTTTTAGTATAAATACTTGACGCAACATATAATATAGGGTGAGGTTCTAAAAGTAAGAGTAAGTATAAGAAAAGAAACATCTTTAAATGCTTTACTATGAGGCAAAGTCACAACTGCTATTTGTTCTTGGGGAACTCTTTACTAGAGTATACCCTTCTGAGGAAGCCTGTATTTTTTCCCCCTGGAGACCTTCAGTCACTGGTCACAAAAGATGCAGACAAATAAATCCTGCCTTATTATTTCAACATAGGAAAAGGGCCATTTTGCCCTTTAGAATTAAGAAAATTCATGACCAGCAACCCATATGTGTATATATATATGCCTTCCTTGGCCTCTTATCCTACAGATTTGCTGCCATACCTCTTACCTTCAGAGGTTTCTGGAAGTTGGTTGGGTTCACAGACAACTGAACCTCTATCTCAAATCTCTGAAATCTTACTGCCTTTCCCCAAGGAGCCTGTGGGGTTCACCAGCCTCCCCCAGGAGAGCCGCCACAAATGTGCAAGTGATCAGGGCCCCCATCTTCTATCCCTGGTTCTAGGAGGCTGTGCCCTGTGAGACTGCTGAGACTAGAAAGCCACGTCCTCCCCATCCTACCACACACACCGTTTTGCCAACCTCTTCAGAGCAAATGTGTGAGAAGGCAGTTAGCCACAGGTCATTAGCAGAGCTGGAGCTAAGGTGGCACCGGGGCAATCCCCTCACAGCAGGCATCCCTCAACCTTTTGTTTTCATGCCGCTTCAAGGAGAAAATTGATTTCAAATACACACTTTAGGGCCTCTTGTTCACCCCATCACCCCTCCAATTAAGACAAAAGGCTCAGGGAGGCTCATCTTCACTCTGAGGAAGCCAGAGGCAGGCCAGAGCTAGGGGGTGCTCTGGGCAGTGTTGGGCACAGAAAGGTGTGAGCAGTGCTGACTGGAGACAGATGGGTGCTGGGTTTTGTCAATGAATAATTCACACCCTCAGAGAGCCGGGTTGATACTTGGCATCAAAGAAGGATTCTTTCTGAGCCTGGCTGCTGTGCAGATGGGTGGAGGCTCCCAGGCAAAGGCCAGGACAAGCCTGGGAGAAGGAAGAGAGAGGCAGGGATGAAGCTGCATCCACTGACTGCTTTAGGACATGCATCTAGCATCTCCAGCACCTCCCAAGCTGCTTTCCCAGACTGGGCAGCCAGTTCAACATTTCAGTCCCCTAGGCCTGGCTCTTAGAGGGCTGTTCAATGAAATGAAAGTGGATCTTTCTCCTCCTGTTTGCAAAGCTTTGCTTCTGACCCTCCTCTGTCTCGTGGTCCCAACCAGCCCTTGGGAAGTTACTGCTAGTCACATGTGACAGAATCGCAGACTCACAGAAAGACAACTCAGTCTAAAAAACATGCATTCAAATTCTGGTGCAGGGGATACAGCATCAACAAAATGACTTAGGGAACTGTGGACTCTCTGGAAACCCATATGATCCAGTCTCCTCTGGTGAAAGAAAAAGTAAAACGGATTGAGCTTCAACTGTTGCCCTAATGATGTGCCAGGGGCTTTATATCTCATTTGAAATTATCAGCACTACTCTAGAAATGATAAAATCAAGGCCCAAGGAAGTTTGGTAAGATGCTCGAGGTCACAGAGCTAATGGGCAGTAAATCTTGATCATCTTCAAAACAGGTAATGTGTGTGCTTCATGAAGCCTCTCTATTTCTCTAACCCATATGATGTCTTCCTTTAAAGTAAAACCAAGTTTAGTTGCTAATGCCAATATTTAACAACTTTGTATGCTTGTGTAAGGGACTCGTTTTTCTCATCTGTAAAATGGGATTGATGGCACCCATCTCCCTGGACTGTAGTGATGATTATATGAGATCAAACCTGTAAAGCCCTCTGTTCAGAGCTTGGTGCTGGGTAAATGTTCAATAAATGTGAACTGTTATTATTATTAATAGTATTTTCATATTTGATATAAACCATCTCACATAGGGAGAAAATTATAATATACCTAGTAAATCACTCCTAATAAATGAATAAAAACTAAGTCACAGAAACTTTAATGCTAAAAATGAAAGTGTACTAAGTCAGGCCTATAGAAGAACATATGGCAGTAATCATTATAAATTCATTAGGTGTTCAAACACTGCAACCTTTTGACTCTGATTGTCACAGCTTTAGGAAAGCCTAAGAGAAATTATAAACTGTCAGATGTGTATCTGACCACTCCATCCTAAAGACAAATCTGTGCTGGATGCAATGATTCCAGTGAACCCTGGCCAGAATGGCTGTCATGGGGCAGTGCCACAAGTGATGCCTATCTAGGTGACTCCACTCAGAATTCAGCATCATGGGCTCCATGCTTATTACAGCCATACCTCATTTCATTGTGACTTGATTTACTGCTATGGGTTTCCAGAGTGTAGTGTCAGCTCTTCAGACAGACAGGAACAGAAAACTATTATCAGAGAGGGGAAGAGGAATGGTTTCCCCAGGAAGATGCCAGACAGACCAAAAGGCATGCCCGCTATTGCCCAGGAGTTCAGCTGGTTATGTAAAGATGCTTTGTATAAGCTTTTAAAAATGCTCAAAAAAGATGGGATGGGCCCTCCAAAAAGGATCACAAAAGGGCCATAGCTTTTGGAAAGAGAACCTTGAAGCAGAATGCCACCATTCCTAACGCCAGGAATGACCAAATAGTTCTAAGTCACTCCCCATCCTAGAAAAACAAGTATGACCATGGCAGACCCATGTGACAACTACCAATGGTTTGTCTCTGAAAGCAGCCTTCATCCCTCTCTGCTTGATTGCCCTTCCAGACTGGCACATAACAGCCTCCCCCGACTCCCACTCCAGTTTTCCTCAGAGTCTACCCCAGGTGGGCCTGAAAATCCCAAAAGCCCCAGGCCAGGCACCTAAATTGCTACTGGATAAGTATCCATATCCCACTTCTCCTAAACCAGGGGTCAGCAAACTTTTCCTGAAAAGGGCCAAATGGCACAATAGTCTAGGCTTTGCAGGCCAAGAGGCAAAGTCAAGGCTATGACATGTAGAAAAACATACAATAAGACATAACATACAACAAGAGAAAAAATTTTCTACAAGTTCTTTTCAATCATTTAAAAGTATACTTAAAAAAAAAATCTGTTTACGGGCCACACAGAAATAAACGATGGGATGGATTTGGCCTGTTCGAGGTCTAGTTTGTGGATTCCTGTCATAAACCATTAAGAGGGAAGGAGGCACAAGTAAGTTGAATTTATATTGAAGGGAAGCGGATGCTTTAGGATCAAAATCATAGCCACAGAGAAAGAAGAAGGGAGAAAGGAAAGAAACTGTGGGGGCAGAGATTGAGAGTCAAGGAAATTTGGAAAGGTGACTCTTCATTTGGTGGTGGGCAGAGACGATGATCAAACAGTGAGAAAAAGAGGAAAGGAGATGATTTACAGTATTTGCTGAGCTCTTATAATGAAATGCATCAGGGACTACAATATTCAATTGATTTTCAGTTATTGTGTACACTAGGTTTTCTGCCTCCCCCCACACCCCGCACCCCCGCACCCCCTGCCCTTTCTTTCTGTGCCACAAAGCTGAATCTGGGCCCACAAGTAGACGTGATTTTTATGGGTTGCTTCCCAATCTAGTGGGGTGGCTAACCTGCCCCCTTCTCTGTCCCCACCATCAAAGCACTCTGGTTCTTCCAGTCATCACATCCATCCACCTGGGACATGCTTTTTCACTCCAACCTCCGTCACCTTTATCAACTCCTGTTCATCCTTTCTTCTCCACTGCCTGCTTCCTCGATTCTTGCTGCTAAGTGCCTCCCCGGAAAGCCTGAGCNACGTGATTTTTATGGGTTGCTTCCCAATCTAGTGGGGTGGCTAACCTGCCCCCTTCTCTGTCCCCACCATCAAAGCACTCTGGTTCTTCCAGTCATCACATCCATCCACCTGGGACATGCTTTTTCACTCCAACCTCCGTCACCTTTATCAACTCCTGTTCATCCTTTCTTCTCCACTGCCTGCTTCCTCGATTCTTGCTGCTAAGTGCCTCCCCGGAAAGCCTGAGCCTCAGCTTTGAAATGGGCCCACTCCTGCCTGCCGCTGTTGAAAACCAGGTAACGGACAAGAAAGCGCTTTGCCAACTGTAAAGCTTATATTAGTCTTTGGTTCCAAAGACAGACTACTTCTGATCCTCTTCTCTGTGCCTTTTGCTCCAGGCAATACTTCCATGGGCCCCTTGAGTCAGCACTCCACACACACAGAAAAAATGTTATTGGGAGGAGAATGAAATATGCTTGTGATTTAAGGATCAGCTTCGTGCCAAACAGTTTAGTCAGAATGGGGGTGAGAGTAGGCGCTCTGAGTTCTCTATTAAAGCCTCCTGGGGTTCCAGGTGATTATTTTACATATCAGGAAATTCTGGGCGCGCCACCCCCAATTAAAGAAACAGATGTCTCCTCTCCGCGGCAGCTTCCAGTCTGCTACTTCTCGAGCTCTGCTCAGAGCTCCATCTGAACCTGTCTCCTATAATTCTTAACTAAAACAGCCCCCTCCGTCGACTGTAATTAAACATACACTCAGCCACCGCTAGTTTGGCATCTGCACCTGCCGCTGGGATCCCCTTTCTCCAGGCACCTGCGCTCGGCCGCGCCCTGCCGCCTGGCCCTCGCCGGTGCGCACGCGTAGTCGCACAACCCCAGCCCGCGCCCCCTCGTCCGCCTCCCGTTGGCGCCGGAGGAACAGATGGAGCGATCATCCTCTTCATTCCGCCAGAAGGGCCTCGCTGCTCTGGGGGGAGTTCTGCGGTTGTAAGACACATAATTAGACACGTCAATGGACAATGCGGCGGATTAGAGGGGGTGGGCTCGTGTCACGGAGGACAGGCGTCCTCATTGATGTGCCGCACGCCATCCTAGGTCCTCGGCGCTCACACCCGCGCCCAACCCGGAGGGAGCAAGGGCCACGCGAGCGCCTCCAGGGTAGCGGGCCGCCCGCCTGCTGCACTGCTTTGAATTCCGGCCCTCCTCAGCGACATCTGAATTTGCTTTATCTTTTAAAACACCGTGCCAGGATGAGTTATGCGCAAAAGATGATCGGCGCCTTGATGGCTCACCTGTCAAGTTCCCAAACTCCGCAGGGCAGTGGGTCCCGCAGCTCACACGGTAGACAGACAGTGACGATCTCTACTCACAGCGCCAGTTCCCCCAGGTGTGAAAGAGTCAAGAAAATCCCTCTGGACTGGACACAAGCTGAGACTCACTCTCTCCTCCCACAAGGAGCCAGGTGACCTTCAGTGACTCAGGCCACCTCACCAGGCTCCATGGGGACAGCATCTAAGGTTGTAAAGAGCCCGGGATGCAGAGGGAAAGATACAATTTGGAATCCAAGGCTGTCCCTTGCTGCCTGGCAGACATTAGGCAATTCACTCAGTCTGGAGCCCTGGTCTCCTCTTCTGTATAGTAAGGGAGGTAGTCTCTACCCTACAGGCACTGTAGGGTACAGTATATTTGAGCTGAGCTCTTTGTGTGAAATCAGAGGCTCACTCAGAAAACCAGTGTGTCATTTGGGTCCTGTGGGGAAGCAGGAGCCAAGAGATAATGACAAGCGCATCCTCCATGAAGGATAAAGAGGAGAGGAAACAGGAGTAGGTGCAGAGGGCCTCAAGCAGAAAGGGGACTGGCACACGTGAAAGAAAGGAGAGGAAGATTTGGTGGAGGGTCCCGGAGGGTCTGTAGCCTAAAAAGGTCTCAGAGCTATGAAGGCGAGTCCAGAGCAAAAACTGCCTATGCCCACACTGGGCAGCAGTGGCCCAGTGCTAGCATCTGGGAACAACCTGGGACAATTGTGGCACATTTGTGAACAGTGCTTGATCAGGAAGTGAAGATGTGCAGCCTGAAGCTGTCAGCTCACCATACTCCCCTGAAGGGTTTCCTTAGAGGGAGAGAGCTGATACCACCCCCCACNTCATCTGCATATCTGAGGTTATTGATATTTCTCCTGGCAATCTTGATTCCAGCTTGTGCTTCTTCCAGCCCAGCATTTCTCATGATGTACTCTGCATAGTAGTTAAATAAGCAGGGTGACAATATACAGCCTTGATGTACGCCTTTTCTTGGAACCAGTCTGTTGTTCCATGTCCAGTTCCTTCCTACACCACTATAGTTTTCTTGCTTCTTTCTCATCTTAATTTTACACAAGTCTGAATACAGAGCTCTAGAACCCACTGTTTCTGAGTACAGCCTGGTAGAAACCCCTCTTCCCTGCTCCAATTCCTTTGGCTTTACTTGGATTCCAGGCTCTTCCAGCAGGGTTGGCCCTGCTTCAGCAGGAGTTCAGAGGAGTGAAATTATTTCCAGCCAGGAAGAATGAAGGGTGACCTCCTGAAAGAGGTGGCATTTGCATGGGGCCTTGAAGGATGGGTGAAATGCAAATCTAGGCAAAGTTACAGGGAAAAGAGAAAGCATTATGCAAGCAAACATGTGGAGGTGGGAAAACACAGCATGTACAGAAATATAAAGACAGTGAACTGTACAGTGGGCAAGGCTCCATGGGAGCCTCTGGGTTGCAACATGGCTCTTCTTTTCCAGGCATCTCTAGGCTGATGGTCAAACTGTTGGAGCTCCAGGCCAGATGGACTACAGGCAGGGCTCTCAAGTTGCTCGGCTGTTCCTGCTGCTGCTGCTTCTGAATGTTCACTCCAGCAAGAGCAGTTGAGTAAGGTAGCCCTGGAAGAACTTAAGAGGTAACATCCTATCACTTTGAATACATAAAATACCAGAGGCAGAGTCTTCAGCATGTGATCCTAGCTAGGACTGAGGCTCGCATGACCAAACTGCTGCTTCTAGTACGTTTAAGGGGAAAGGAAAGCGGATACACGTAGCCAGATTCTTCCAGGAGGTACATCCTTTCTATTTGTTTGTTTTTTTTTCAAGTGCTCAAGCATCTGCTTTCACATTCATCCTTTTCCTCCAGCTTATCTTTTCATGACTTTGGAGAGAAGTCTTCCTTATCTAGGAAACAAATGGCCTTCACAGAGAGCTCACAACAGCCAAGTCATTTATCTGTTTGACATGTGTTTCCCTGTTTGTTTTCTCCAGCCTTGAGACAAGAGTTGTGTCAACTGTGGATGTCTGTGCCCCAGTCACTGGAGAGGCATGAATCAATTTCCAGCAGCATTTATCACTTGCTGCCTTAAATCAAGTCTAATCAATGCTTCCTTCATTTGGTATGGATTGAAACTATATATAACACACTCAGAAAATGGGCGGGAAAGGCAGCAGCCTATCACTAACAAAAACTGTCAGGGATTTAGATGGAATGATGTTAAGGAAACATTTGCAATCTTTGATTTGCTTTCATGGAGACGCCTGACCGAACAGTCACAGAGATTTGTGTTTATGAAGCTTTAACTTCAATCTACCTGACAGGCAATGACATTACATGACAGATCATTTTATACAAGAGGATGTCTGTATCTTCAAAGATTTTATAATTAACACATTCTGAAGAGCTGGAATATTTCTGATAGCGTGACAACTATAAAGCTGCCAAGAGTTTCCTTTCTATTATTGTCTTTCATTCATTTCCATTTCTTTTAGCGGTATCTCTTTTGTTACCATTGACTATATGGGTCAATTTCTAGTCACAAGATGGAAAATAAAAATCCCCTTATAACAAAAGAGATATCTAGGAGCCCCCTCTAATTTAGAATTTTATAAAGTCTTACGGCTGAGAAAACTTGACCCTTTCTCTCCTATGCCCAATTCTTGGTAATAGAATTTGATCCATGCATCCAAAATGGATTTTTCACTAGCAGGTGTGAAAACCACCCCCCAGCTGTTCAACCAATTTAGAATGTGGTAGGGAGCAGCCCTGTCTCATTTGTAAATTAATCCCATGCCAGTGAAAGATGATATCAGCATAGTCCCTGGCACCTAAAACCGATCATACCCATAGCAAGGCCCCACATTGTTCTTCAAGGATAATGGGAAGAGAGACAGAACATAGAAAAATAGGTCAGTAATTCCAACTGGATGAGGCAGTGCTGTGATTCACTGATACAATTAATATTTCTATCTAATCTGCTGAACTGTGCAGACTTTTACCACAAGCATACCTCAGGAGCGATTAAGAGGGCTCTCACTTTCCAAGTGCTGGCTCCCCCAGTGGCTTGTTGTCAGGTAGCTGAAAAGAGCCCTGTGCAGCTCTGGGAAGTGTGACAATAATAATAAACCCTTGTGCTGGTTTAATACTTTCTAGTTTATAAAGTGTTTTGAATATACAGTCTCCTCATCCTGTAAGGTGAGCAAGAAAAGTAGTTGTATTCCCATTTCCAAGAGGCTTCCCCGGTGGCTCAGAGGGTAAAGTGTCTCTGCCTGCAATGTGGGAGACCTGGGTTCGATTCCCTGGGTTGGAAAGATCCCCTGGTGGAGGAAATGGCAACCCACCCCAATACTCTTGCCTGGAAAATCCCATGGATGGAGAAGCCTGGTGCAGGCTACAGTCCATGGGTTGCAAAGAGTCAGACACGACTGCGACTTCACTTTCACTTTCCAAGAGGAAGAGAGAGGTTTCGAGGTTGGCGTATCCCCAGCAGGCTGCTCACACTAGAACTGTGTCTCTGGGACTAAATGCCTCATCTCCTCAGCCCTGTCACCGTGGTTCTTGCCACTAAGCTGCAGCTAGTCAGCTGCTAAATCCTCCTCTTTGTGCTTTCCCTAACTTTTTTTTCACCATCACCCAGGGTTCTTGGGAATGCATATGGTTATAAGAGATCCCTCGAGTTGCCTACCAATTATCTAGTTAAATATATATGTATATATATGTTAAAAGCAGCACCTTTGGCTGTGTTTTGTGTTATAGACATGGTATAGTGCTCTTAACTCATCTTAAAGACAGGGTAAATATAATAAAGTTTTAACCCTCAGCAAACAAAGACAGGGTAAAAGAAACACTGCAGACATGGAATCTAAAATTAAAATGCTCACTCTCTTTGTCTTTCCAACACATGAGACTTGTACGGTGACAAGAATGCTTTGAGGATGTCCAGGAAGGATCACATTTGCCCCTTCTCTGAATAAGGGAGTCACGGATTTTTCCACCCAAGGTGAGTCTCACCAAAGTAGATCCTCCTTAGATTCCTAAGTAAGGACAGAAGTTGATGGAAAGAGAAATTTCCACAGCTTTAAATGTTTAGACAAGAGTAGATTTGCTCAACTTGACATTAGTAGTAGTAAATGAGAGGAATAACAGATAATACATTTTCAAACTGGCCTCAGGTCATGTGCTACTGAGGACAAATGCATTTTCAATGGTCATAGGGATTTTGAAGCTCTCCGGAAGCCTGAGAAAAGTCTTGAACATATTCTAACAAAGCTGTTACAGTGTTCAGGAGTTAACGTGCGTGTCAAATGGCACAGTCACCCCAACTATCCTGTTAATACAAACTGGAATTTACAGTGGAAATATAAATACTTGCAACCTACAGAGAAGTAGAATAAAAGGGATCATACCCTTTCCTGAAATAAAAATGCTACTGAGATTAATACATATCAGATTTCATTTCATTTCCTCCCCAAAGTAAATTGGTTTATTTCATTTGTTCATTCACTCAACAAATATTTATGGTGCACTGAGAATATGGGCTGATGATTCAGTGGTAACAAGACACGACACAGACATCATTCCCAAGGAGCTTACACTCAAGTGAGAAAATTCACATATAAAATATTAATGGAAGTTTATGTTTCTAATTAGGATGGAGTAACAGGGACTAGGTTTAACCTCCCCCCTTCTGATATAATCAAAAAAGAAAACAAGAAATAATACATGAAGCAATGGGTTTTTAAGGTACCAGACATCAGGCACTGAAAGATAGTGATCCTGAGGAAAGGAAACCAAACCCTAGGAGGGTAAGAGGGCCTCACCTACTGTCCCAGATGACTGTCCAGGCTGCACAGGGAGGGGCAACCCAGATAGAACCCAATGGACTCTGGAGTTCAGGAGACAGAGCTGGGGACTTGGGGGGCCAGAGTCTACAAGACAGAGTATGGGAAAGGTGAGAGCTGTGGAGAACACCAGATACCAGAAGAGGGTCAACTACTCATTGAGGAGAGCCTGTCAATGAGGCTGG
Source organism: Neotragus moschatus (assembly GCA_006410615.1). Lineage (NCBI taxonomy): Eukaryota > Metazoa > Chordata > Mammalia > Artiodactyla > Bovidae > Neotragus > Neotragus moschatus. Next base: position 1,741,159 of record SJYA01002905.1, on the reverse strand, counting down.
GAAACAGCCATGTGAAAGGATTAGAGGGAGCAGTATTCACACAGGTGTCTATTTTCATCAGCCGGACTGGAAAACACATAATCCCTGGGGCATGGGAAAATCTTTCCTTAGGACTGGGAAACTGTCCTAGATGGAGAACTGTTTCAGACCTATGTAACAAATTAAAAAAGCAAGACCCACAAGGATCAAAACTATTTCCAAACAACTGCATCCCAAAACAAAGCTAAAGAATACTTATGAGAACACATATATCCAGCACCCAATGAGGTAAAACTCACAATGTTTATGCAATCAAAGATTATTAGGCATGCAAGAATGACTCATCTAAGGATTTGTATTTAGAATTTATAAAGAATTCTGCAAACTCAGAAATAAGAAAAGCAACCCAGGTCAAAAATAACTGGCAAGAGATTTAAACAGACACTTCACCAAAGATATGTGGATGACAAACACACATGTGAAAAGATGCTCAACCCGAGTAGTCTTAAAATGCAAAATAAAATCACAATGAGATACCACTTCACACTTATTAAAATGTTAAAAATTGACCACATCAAGTGATGATACCAAGTGGTGACAAGAATGAGAAAGAAGCAGAGCTCTCACAGGCTGCTAGTGGGCGTGTAAAATGGTACAGTCACTTTGGAAAACAGTTTGGCAGTTTCTTACACTGTTAAACATACAACTACCATACGGCTCCATCATTCCACTCCCAGATATTTACCTAAGAGAAATAAAAGCATATGTCCACACAAAGACTTGCACACAAATGTTCATAACAGCTTTATTTGGAACAGCCAAAAGCTGGAAACAACCCAAATGTCCATTCAATGAAATACTACTCAGATACGCNACTACCATACGGCTCCATCATTCCACTCCCAGATATTTACCTAAGAGAAATAAAAGCATATGTCCACACAAAGACTTGCACACAAATGTTCATAACAGCTTTATTTGGAACAGCCAAAAGCTGGAAACAACCCAAATGTCCATTCAATGAAATACTACTCAGATACGCGAAAAAAAAAAAAAAAAACAAATCCTCAATACATGCTACATTGATGAATCTCAAAATAACAATACTGCATGAAATAAGCCTGATAATATTAATTACAGTTTGCTTTAGAACTTCGTTCTTAAAGGTACAAGAAAACCAACTGGTGTCAATATTAGCTCACAAATAATGTTGTGTATACCAAGGAAAAGTACAAAGTGAAAATGAAGAATTTTACTTCAGTCAATAAAACCAAATCTGACATAATTCTCAATAACAAATGAGACTACTCAAGAGTCGATCCTCAGGTGTCTGCTGGCTTTCTNACCAACTGGTGTCAATATTAGCTCACAAATAATGTTGTGTATACCAAGGAAAAGTACAAAGTGAAAATGAAGAATTTTACTTCAGTCAATAAAACCAAATCTGACATAATTCTCAATAACAAATGAGACTACTCAAGAGTCGATCCTCAGGTGTCTGCCGGCTTTCTCTCTCCAGCACACTGCCCTGCTGTCCAGCAGCAGTCTTTGGGCTCGGAAATCTGAACCAAAGTCTCCAGCTGTTCTCCAAGCTCCAAGATCAGAGGCCCAGATGCTCTGGAAGTCTGGGGGGAGGCTAGTGGCTGTCCATCATCAGACCCCAGGAAAGTGGTGCTTCTACACATCCCACCATCATTAAGAAGCAGGGCCATGCTGCTTTCTTCAACAAAGGGACCGAGCAAGGAATGCTCTGTCTCAGATTCACCGCCTCTGGACTCCTCTTGTTCCGAGTCTGACTCCTCAGTCTCAGGTGATGCACTGCCCTCTGATTCCTCTGAACCACTTGTCTCAGAGCTGGAGGCAGGTGTCTGCTGCCTGGAAGTGGAATGGACTCCTGCTTTTGATGTGGTTTCTTCCTCCTGGACCAAAAATGCTGCTGCCTCCAGCTCCTCCAGTTCTAACCCCAGCTGGGCCTTGGTTAGGGATGCTTTCTTTAAGGCTTCTGCAAGAGCTGCCAACTTTTTGGACCTTGAAAACCATTTTAAGAACAATTATTAGGACTATTAACTGGTCTGGGGATAACAGGGTCCACAGCTTAAAGAGATGACAAAATAAAGTTGGATCCATACTTCACACGGCACAGAGGATGAACCCCCAAACAGATCAAAGATACAAATGGAAAAAAGGAAACAAGTATTACAAGGAAATGAAGGAGATTTCCTTTATGACCCCAGAATGAGGAAGGCCTTCCTATGATCAAAATCTAGAAGCCACAAAAGAAAGGCTAAGACTGATAAATTCAACTAATAAAAATAGGACAATTTCTGAAGGGTAAAAAAATAATAATAAGAAGAAAAGTCAAAAGGCTAATGCAAAATTGAGGAAAGTATTTGTGATTTATATCATAAAACAAGGCCTAATTCCCCTAATAGAGTTCTTAAAAGCAGAGATAACAATCCATGAGGAAAATGGGCAAAAGATACAAGGGGACAATTTTCACAAAAAGAAATAGAAATGACTCTGAAAATACATGAAAAGATGTTCAACAACTTCAGTCAAATAAAAGAAATACAAATTAAAGTCATGCTGAGATATATTTTCATTTATCAGATTGGCAAAAATCCAAACATTTGGTAACACTGCCAGCAAGGCTGTGGACGAAAGGCGCTTTCATTCACTGCTGGTGAGAGAGTAAACAGTTATAATCCCAGTGCAGGAGAACCTGGCAATAACTTTTAAAATTGAAAATGTACATACCCTTGACCCAGCAAAACCACATCTGGAAATTAAATGCATATGCTACAGGACACAGGTCCAAGGTAATATTTACTGCAGCATTGTTTCTAATACTCCAAAATAAGAAATACTCAAATGTCCACCAACACTGGTTAGATGAGTTGTGGAACAGCCATAGGAAGGAATAGTCAACGGTGACGTAATGTAGGAGGCTCTCCAGGGACTAACCCAGATATACTGTTTAACAATGACAAAAGGCTTCCTGTATGCATATGCTGCTTTCTATGTTAAACACACACAAATAGTAAAGAAGCAAAAACATATTTGAAGTTGCTTGTACACTTAACCATGAACTCTGGAGAGCTACAGAAAACACGAATATTTATGTAGAGGGGGCACTGCAGGAGCTGGAAAGATGAAGGATGATAGTGAAAGGGAGACTTTTCACGCATATGGTTTATTTTTAAACTTACAGGAATGGAATACCTGTTCAAAATTCTTAACTGAAAAAGAAAAGAAAAGCAGTATAAAAGAGCAACAGAGTGCTTTTTAACTGAAAACCATCTCATGCTATTTCAGAGGATAGTTTTGCTAAATTTATAGCATTACATGCTAAACACCATACTGAACAGATAAAACTTTTTCATTAACTCAGATGCATTTTAATTGTTTTGTTTTTGAAACAATGTAAAGCATACTGCAGTTGTCCAAAAAAGATGTCTTTGCTGTTCTGTACAGGAAAATCTGGTGTGACAAGTGAAAAAAAGTAGCAGTGAGTGAAAATGCTAAGTGTGCTGACATGGCTCCTATGTTTCTCTGGCTCCAAAGATGAATTGAGTGGCTTGAGACAAACTGAATGGGTTGAGTTCACAGGATAAATTCATTCATCAAAGTGCAGTCCACCCTATAATACTGGAGACTAGAGGCTTCATTTCAATAGAGTGATGGATGGGGATTTTCATCTAAGTGCCTGGATATACCTGAGACCCCTTTGTCTCAAAATATTTAGCATAACAAAAGATTCCACAGGGGTGCTTCCCCCTGCCATAGCCCAGGTCTGGAGAGTGTAAGCTCCACTGCAGTCAGCGTACAAGGCTGGGTGGGACGAGGACAATTGCTGCCGTGGATGTGCAACTTTCTCTTAAACAAGGAAAACCCTGTGTTTTGGTGCTGGAATTGATGGAGCTTAGAAAAGGAAAGATGGCCTGCGGTTGAAAGGAAAGCTTGGGTGAGATTCAGTGGAGTTAGTAGATGATCTACCAAAGGGCTGTAACTCTCTGGGTAAGTTCTGGTGGGTTTGAGACATCTTTAAAAGCACAGTGATAAAACAAGATGTTTGCAATACAATCTACATCCATGTCCAAGACAGTTGTGGATGATATACATAATATATTTTGAAGCCTTGGCTACCAGTTGCCAAGGATCTGGTCAGAGCTAGTGGACCAGTTTAAAACCTCCCTGCCGCAAGGCTCTGCCAGCCTAAGGATTAGTTCACTGTCATCTTTCTCACTAAAAAAAAGTCCTCTCTGGGTAATGATACACAGCCTTAAGAGATAAAAAGCCATGAACTTGGGAAAGAAGAGAATGCTGCTTATTAAATTATAATATCCAAAATAAAAATTTTAAATAAAAGCCTTTACACTTCAGTGACCACACATCTCACATTTTTAACAGACATAACAAACACTTTTGACAATATATGAAGGATGACATTCCACAAACATTGTTGTAATTGCTCCTATGATAATCCTGTGAATCAGCTTCATTTTCATCCCCACATGACAAACGACAAAATGGAAGTTTGGAGGAATTGAAAGACCAGCTAAAGTTCGCCCTACTGAGCAGGGGGGCAGTCAGGAGCGGAAGCCCACACCTCTGAGCTCTAGTGCTCTCTCTCCTCCACCACAGGGCCTCTCAGGAATACTCTGAGGGCTCTGAAAAGGTTCCCATGATTCCTTCCCAATTTGATGCCACTCAACACCTTCCCAAGGAGCAAGTTCTCACTTGCATAAGGCCCAGAATTCTCCATAGAAACTGTGACAGGTCTCTTTTTAGTTCAGCAGTCTTAAAGTATACATCTAAGCTTTACCTACAAAGACTGCAGGATCTGAGGAAAAAATGTGGGTATTAGTGAATACCACAGATATATCTACTCAAGCTAAAACTATTTGGATTTTTATTATTGTCTACTATAAAATTATTACATCTGTCACTTATAACTATATAAATTTGGAATTCTAAAGTTCCTCACCTGTAATTTTGGCTCTTTTCAGAAAGCATCCCTCACAACACTGGGACCAAGAAGTGTCAACTCTAACAGGCAGGAAAGTGGCAAAGATGAGCCAAGTGATCTTTGCCTGTTACCAGCTGAGGTAAATTCCTATCCTACAGGGAAAAGTTCGTTTCTCACTTTTAGCACAATATTATGTTTAAAATGATCCATTATATAATGTATATTAAAAAATGGATCAGATGTAGATTTTTTTTGTTCCTTACTACTCTGATTCATCTTTATTTATTATCCCATTTTTACTACCTCAAGCTATCTAGTTTCTCAAATTTACATTAAACTTCTGATAGAAACTTAACAGAATAAGCACTTTGAACTCTCAAAGAATGCTAGGAAGAAAAAAAACTAAAATTGCAAAATATCATTGGTATAGAATATGATCCAAATAATCTCAGGTGGAGAAGGCAATGGCAACCCACTCCAGTACTCTTGCCTGGAAAATCCCATGGACAGAGGAGCCTGGAAGGCTGCAGTCCATGAGATCGCTGAGAGTCAGACACGACTGAGCGACTTCACTTTCCCTTTTCACTCTCATGCATTGGAGAAGGAAATGGCAACCCACTCCAGTGGTCTTGCCTGGAGAATCCCAGGGACAGGGGAGCCTGGTGGGCTGCCGTCTATGGGGTCGCACAGAGTCGGACGCGACTGAAATGACTTAGCTTAGCAACCTCAGGAATGAAAGTTGGGTTTGTTTCTGTTCAATTATTTGACACAGATAATTTTGCAGTCATTGTTCACAGAAAAGGAAATTATTCCTTTGGAGAAAAAACCGAGCCATGAAAGAGTAGCCTTTTTGTTCTTTTCAAACATTGGTACAATTGGAGTTGGTTCTAAGTCTGCCACTCCTTGTAAATTCTAGAATCTAACTGTAATGGCCTTTCCATTTCAGAAAGCACCTCATTTAACGCAGTTAGTGGCTTTTCACTGTCACACTCAAAACAGACCAGGCTAGGTCATGTCAAAAAGCCTTGTCAAATGACATTATTAGTTAGCCAGAGTGCTTACAAAAACCAGGTACATGTGGATATACTCAACCGACACATATGTTGAATTACTAGTTGTACTTACAGAGTATATTTTACATCTACGTGAAGAATACCTATCTGTTGCTGCTGCTGCTAAGTCACTTCAGTCGTGTCCGACTCTGTGCGACCCCAGAGATGGCAGCCCACCAGGCTGCCCCATCCCTGGGATTCTCCAGGCAAGACCACTGGAGTGGGTTGCCATTTCTTTCTCCAATGCATGAAAGTGAAAAGTGAAAGTGAAGTCGCTCAGTTGTGTCCGACCCTCAGCAACGCCATGGACTGTAGCCTACCAGGCTCCTCCATCCATGGGATTGTCCAGGCAAGAGTACTGGAGTGGGGTGCCATTGCCTTTTCCACCTATCTGTTAAGATGTATTAATTATGGAGAGAAGAGATTCAGCATCTAAAAGACACATGAGAGATCATACTAATGTCATATTTTAATAAAATTATACTCAATGCAGGTTTTTCTCAGAAAAATTTTGGAAATGTAATCCTGCCATATTAACTTTAAAAAGAAGAAAAAAAAAAACCCTTCCATTCTGTTTATATATGTGAAATAATTTCCTATTGGAGAAGTTTTTTACATTAAAGACTGACAACCTACAGTAAATCCAACTAACAATGAAGAGTAATAGTAACAGCTAAGGGTGCATGCCTTTACTGTGGCTAAGCTGATATAAAATTTCCTCAATTATTTTATATTTGGTGATTGATTTTAGGGGGGCAAAAGGGGAACTGTAACCTTATGAAATCGCCAAAACAAAGTGCAAAAGGAGCCCTGAAATGTAGGCAAAAGAAAACTGGGTATAAATAGAAAGCATACATCCTGTTTCTTGCTGTAGAATTTTGTCTCAAACTATCAATCAACTTTTCACCACTTCCTGCAATAGCAGGTCTACTATAAATCTCATAGTAACTGACTAGGTTTCATTTCCTCTGCCAAAACCTGCTAGCCTGCCAGCCATGACATACTGACACTAGAGCCAGCAACCGATAATGTAGGACAGGACTCCAGTGAGGCCACTCCAGACACATTTCATACTAGATGATGAATACAGTGACTTGGCTTTTAATTTCAAAGGACACACACACACACACACACACCCTCAGACACTTTCTGGGAATAAACCATATATCAACATTCTTTTTAAAAGACAATGATGACAATGACATATAATCATAATTCCTCTCTACTGAAAAGAACCAGTTTGAAACTTCAAACTCCCCTGCCTAATATACATTTATGCAACCTGATATAAATAAAAGGTAACGCATTAGCTTTAGGTAGAAGTTACTGGTGAAACTCATCTCTGAAAACAGGCATGAAAGACAAATACCAGTTCATGCACAGATGAACACAGAACTAACTGCCTGCCCTGACTCTGTAAGAATGAAAAGCATTTCTAGCTCAGTCATTAACAGAAACAACTGATCTTTCTGAACAAGAAAATATCAATTTAATACAGAAAATACTGCAAGATAAGAGTTATTTAGGCCTCACTGAGTATGGGCCAATGAAATATTTTTTCATCCTATTTTCAACTTGACTTAATACCCTTCTCTGGGTCTGCATTATGAAAAACAATACCTAGTCCATGGGTCATTAGATCCATTTTCCCCAAAACTCCCTCTATTAGTTACTAGTAACCATCGTAACAAACTACTAATGGCTGGCTTAAAACAACAGAAATTTATCCTTTCATAGTTCTAGAGGCCAGAAGTCCAAAATCAAGGTATCAGCAGGGTTGCTTCCTTCTGAGGGCTCTGAGGGAAGAATCTGTTCCATGCCTTTCTCATAGCTTCTGGTGTTGTCAGGAATCCTTGGCTTGTAGATACATCATCCTAAGCTCTGCTTCTGCCACCACCTGGCATTCTCTCGGTGTGTTTCTTCACAAGGCTGTCTTCGTCTGGATGTGTCTCTTCTCCTAAGAATACCAGTCATACTGGATCAAGGGCCCACCCTATACCAATATGACTTTATCTTAACAATTAATTGCATCTACAAGAACTCTATTTCCAAAGTCATGTTCTAGGATTCTGTGAGAAGATATGAATTAAGGGGAGGCACTATCCAACGATACAGCCTGTCCTCCAGCCTCTGCCTCACCCCCAATTCATGTCTGTCCCACATGCAATATATATTCACTCATTGCAATGCTCCGAAAGTCTCAATTCATTCCAACATCAACTTGAGGTCCAAACTTTCATCTAACTCTCATCTCAAACAGGTTTAGGAGGAACTCTGGGTATACTCTATCCTGGGGTAACATTTCTCTCTTTCTACAGATCTGTGACTAAAGAACAAGTTATCTGTTTCCAAAACACAATGGTTGTACAAGTGTAAAAAACAAAAATTTCCATTTCAGAAGGGAAAAAATGAAATGGATAAAAAAAAGTTAACCAACCCAAAGCAAATTCACAATGCAGCAGGTCAAATTCCATTCGTTTTGAAGCCTGAGAATAATACTCTGTGGCTTGATGCTCTGTCTCTGGGCCCACCCACTAGGGTGGAAGCGCCACCTGCTCTAGCCTCTGAATTCCTGGTGCTGCCCTCAGACCCATTCTCCCTTCATTTCCTCCCATCTCTGCCCTTCTCAGTCCAGGCTAGTTGTTTCTCTCCTGCTATAACAGTCTCATAAACCTTGTCAGACTTCTGTGAAAGTCAAGGGGATGCACACGATTAGACAAGAGAATTCTCTCCATATGTCCTTCCTGGATGAGCCCACCTCCATTCCTGACTTGTGCCAGATGGCTGAGTGGATCCACAATTCACATGCTTAATCTCTTTAGCCAAAGGCTGTCCACCCATACCCGTGGCCCCAATTCCAGAGCACAGTTAGGTGAACGGGCTCATGATGATGATGAGTGCATGCTCAGTCCTTTCCAACTCTTTGCAACCCTGGGGACTGTAGCCTGCCAGTCTCCTCTGTCCATGGCATTTTCTAGGCAAGAATACTAGAATGGGTTGCCATTTCCTCCTCCAGGGTATCTGACCCAGGGATCAAATCTGCATCGCCTGTGTCTCCTGCACTGCAGGCAGATTCTTTTCCCACTGAGCACTGGGTAAGTGTGGACAGGCTAGGAAGTTTCCAAATCATCAAGTACTGACCCCTTTATACTCAACAATTTCTTCCTCAATTTCTCTTTGCCTTCTCTCATTCTACTCTAGTTAATAAGGAGAAACCAGGCTGCATCTTTAACCCTGTGGAAATCTCTTCAGCTAAATACCCAAGTTCTACTCTCCACATTGAATGGCTGGCTGACACAACACAACTAAGTTCTCCACCTTTGCAACAAGGGTCACTGCTCCTTCAGTTTGCAATAACAAGTTCTTTTCCATCTGAGATCTCACTAGAAGTACCTTTCACATTCCTGTTTCTAGCACCATTCTATAGGTGAGGATATGTAAATTTTTTCCTAAGACTACAGAAGCTTTCTCTGTAGCTCTCCTCACTTCTTTCTAAACCTTCCCAAGATTCACCTTTAATGTTCATATTTCTACTATGTTATCTCTTTAAGTAATCTAAGATTCTTCCATTATGCACACATTCCCAAACTCTTCCAGCCTCTACTGATGACCTAACTCTAAAGCCACTCCCACAATTTCAGGTATCAGTTACAGTAACACCCCACTCACAGTATGAAAATCTGTATTAATTTCTTAGGGCTGCCATAACAAATCATCACAATGTGGTGGCTTAAGACAACAGAAATTTATCCTTTCACAGTTCTAGGATTTCTAGAGGCTAGAAATCCAAAATCAAGGTGCTGACAGGGTTGATTCCTTCTGGGAGCTCCAATGGAACAATCTGTTCCATGCCTTTCTCTTAGCCTCTGGTGTTGCCAGGAATCCTTGGCGTTCCTTGGCTTGCAGACACATCGTGCTATGCTCTGTCACCACATGGCATTCTGTGTGTCTGTTTCCTCACAAGGCTGTCTTCCTTCTGGATGCATCTCTGTGACTCTTTTTCTCCTTTTAAGGGTACAAGTCATATTGGATCAAAGGGCCATCCTACTCCAGCATGATCTCCTCTTAACAAGTAACTACATCTGCAACAACCCTATTTCCAAATAAGGTCACCTTCTTAGGTTTGGGAAGGACGTGGCTTTTGAAAGAGAGTGGAGATGCTCATTAATGGAAGATGATTAAGATGAAGAAAAAAGAACACTTAAAGTTGACCACAGAAAGTAGAAGTCAAAATTTCATAGTAAAAAGTGATTTTTAAAAGGTGAAGATTTCACCTTGAGACAAAATGACAAACTACACAAACAAGTTTAGAAAATATTTAACAATATTCAGACGTAGGTTACAATTACAACTAGGCACTAACTCTCAAAATAAAGAATGAACCAAATATTAATTGTATTTGTAACTATTCTAAGAAAATTCTATTATAGTACTGTATGACATTTCAGGTTGTCTTTCAGAGCAGAATCGTAAGATAGTTTTTAGAAATAATTATGATGGCACTATGAGTTCAAGGGCCTCTCAGTCATGTGATACTTAAATCGATGCTTTAATAGTCAAAATAAAGACTTTCAACTTGTAACTATTATTGTAGAATTGTCTGCTTCAGTTGTTAATAATCCCACACATCCAAGCCTCACTGTCAGCAGTTCTATATGTCGTTCAAATCCAGTTTCTATATTACTTCCTCTGCCTTTGTGAAATCCTTGTCCTTTTCCTCAATCTGCAGTTTATTTGTACTATATAATATCAACCATCATCAAGAGGTTAAAGAAAAAAAATACTGGCAGGATGAGTAGGGGAGATGCTAGGAAGGAGAGTGATAGAATGGGGACTAAATTTATTAAATGGTTTGATCAATAGTGTGTATTTTTGTATGCTGACTATCACCAGTTCTCTTTGTAATTTTCTAAGTGTGGAAACTCTAATTACAACTATTCAGAAAGAATGACCCTCTCACAATATATATGTGGTGTACTAGATATACAAACACCCTCCACATACACACATTTATAGAGCAAAGTAAAAGAGTTTATATTAAAAAAATTGATATGGCAATTATACATACTTAACTACAGCTAATAGGTTACTGAAGTAGGTGAATGAAGGTTTATCCAAATCCAGAGAAGCTATCATTCGCTTACCACTTAGGTGGTAGCATCTACCTAAGAAGCGGAGAATGAGGATGACAGATTAAGAAGGATGCAATGTCCATAGTTTGAGAGAAACGCACTGCATCCTGTCCTTGAAACCATTTTGCATTTATGCCAGACCGAATCAAATCATAGAGACGGAAATGTTTAGTGTCATAAATTTGCCACATTTCCCTCTATGGCCCCTGCACCCCAGCAGAACTGTGTTAGGGAAATGTGCTTCATTGTAATCCCCAAAGCTAGAATTCAGAGTCAATTTCAAAACTGGCCCCATGAAACTCCTGGAACTGTGCCAAGTCAAAAGATCTCCCTTTCTACACCAGCAGTTGTGAAGTTCCAATCTGTAATCCACCTGCATCATGGGACAATCCAGTGGCTCCTTCTCGCCTCTCCACTTCCATTTAGGTCTTTACCTTCCCCCTGCTTCTTTTACCCCAACTCTAATCAGCTCATCTTGTTTATGCACACAAGAAAGATGCTTTAAATAATTTCTGGTACAAGGCAGGAAATAAATATATAATCTATCAGTGAACCCAAACTACTGGTTGAGTAAAACAAAGAACAACAACAAAAGACTTTTGTAGGGTAGAAAAAGATATGGAAAAATGAGGACTATAGGTACAAGGTGGAAACACATCTCTTCCATTCATTTTTTTCTCTTAAAAGTATTCCATGAAGCAAGACATTTGGGGGTATGTCAGGCTTGTACAATTCTGACAATATTTCTACCTTTCATCTATGTGAAAAAGGCAGACCATACTGTTCAACCACAGAGGTATAGTATTTTGACCTACTAAGTGTTCAGATGACATGGCTATCTGGATTCCATTAAGCTAAGAGAAGAAGAGAAGTCGCTCAGTCGTGTCTGACTCTTTGCGACCCCATGGTCTGTAGCCCACCAGGCTCCTCTGTCCATGGGGGTTGCCATTTCCTTCTCCAGGGGATCTTCCTGACCCAGGGATCAAACCCGGGTCTTCCGCATCGTAGGCAGATGTTTTACCATCCAAGCTACCAGGGAAGCCTTCCATTAAACTAAGTAGAGGTCAATAAACTAAAGGGAGAAGGCACTAGGAAGCTGGTAGCAGGAGGAAGGTGTTCTGGTTGAAGTGTACCCCCTACAAAGGTATGTTCAAGTCCTCATCCCCAGAACCTGTCAGTATGACCACAGTTGGGGAAACAGGGTCTTTACAAATGTCATAAAGTCAAGATGAGGTCATACTGTGTTAGGGTGAGCCCTAAATCCAGTCACTTAGTAGGGACTGGTATCCTTACAAGAACATCATATAAAGACACGAGGACACACTAATGGTGTGTGATGTCTATCTTTTTTGTGAATTATACTTTTTATTATCAAAAAAATTTCATCTTTGTTTCATTTATAATAAATAAGACACAAAGACACAGAGAAGACTATTTGATAATGGTGGCAGAGACTGAAGTGCTGTGTCTACAAGCCAAGCAAGGAGTGTCAAGGATGGCTGGTAGTTAGAAGCTACAGAGAGGCATGGGACAACTCTCTCTCAAGCCTGTAGAAAGAACCAACCCTGCTGAACCACTGACCTTAGACTTCTGGCCTCCAAAACTGTGAGGGAATAAATTTCTGCTCTTTTAAGCTATCCAGTTTACAATAATTTGTTATCATAGCCCAAGGGAATTAATACAGAGGTGTATACAGGGATCAAGATCTTTAGAGCCAAAAAGAAATTAGAAGGCACCTCATACAAGTTCCTGATTTTACAAATGAAATAAATGATACCACCAAGAATGTCAACAGCAGCAAGACACAGAAAAGTTTCCTTCACATAATAAAACGCAGTGAATGATCAGTCTGTTTCTAGTTTCTGAGTATAAAATGCTGTGCTTTTACACTTCTACATTATGATCATGACGTTCCCCTGTTTAAAACCTGCAATGGGTTCCCAGAACACTCAGGATAAAACCTAAACTTCCCCAGTGAAGACAAGGCCCCAGACGCAGCCCTCTGGGCCTGTCTGCCTCTCAGGGGGTCTGCCTGCCATTTGTTTCCACATCACTGTGCTCTGGAGCTCCACTCACCACCCTCTCTCTGTCCCAAGGACACAATGGTACGTTCTTTCTTCAAGGCCTTTGCAAATGCTCCCTCTTTCTGGAACACTCTTCCCCCAAGTCTTCCTAGGCTGGCTCCTACGCATTCAGTTCTAAGCTGAACTGCCCCTCAGACAGTCTTGCAGAGTCTATTTAAAGCAATGCTTTCCAAGCTGTTTCATGCCCTCGGACACAGAAAACAGTCTCCGTCTGGCATGGCACAAAAGTAACTGTCCAGGCTGGCTCCCATCCCACATGCCATCCTGACGGCTGAGGGGACCATTATTTCCATTTCTCCTGAAAGCCACCAGTGGGGCCGCAGACCACCAGCTGGGATGCTCTGCCCCTTGTCCTCCAATTTCTTGCACACACAGTGAACTTGGCATTCTAAGACAGTCTTGAGGTCTACAGAAGCGCAAGTTCTGGCTGCGTTTTCAAACATGTCCTTTTTGTCTCCACTTTCCCATCTTGAAAGCAGAAGGAAAATGACTGCTCCCAAACTTCCTGGCATCCTCTGAGGAAGAAAGACTGGGACAAGTGATTTAATGTGTTTATTTCTTTGTAAGCTTGTTCTCAGTGCTAAGATTTTCCCTGGTTACAAAATACAAAGTTTGTGCACTGTGTTGTTTTCACAGTACTGAAACAGGAAAATACTCGAATGCCGGAATGTTTACCACACACACGATGCAACACACAGCTCTCCAAATTATGAAGGAAGTCAAGAAACTTTGAAAATTCAGTTTATCCGCTCGCAAGTATGATAGTCAATGGAATGTTTTCTCCAATGCATACTGCAATGGCATGAATCAGTTAAAAAAGAACTATTCTGCGATTTCTTAATGACAATCTTGTTCTACCAAATGAATGACAACCATGCACTGCCTGCTCCCTGTTATAGGTTTTCTGGAATTACTAAATGTCTGACATATCGCATAAGCTCTCTACCTCTTCCCACACACTTTGAATCAGTTAACATGCTCTCTAGAGAAAGTTGGGAACTTCTGCTTTCCAACATGATCAGACAGTTACAGAACAGACCTCCTCACGAGGGCCAGTCACTATGCTAAGTGGCTACCTCCAGCGGCAGACCTGCAGGACCTTCCTGTACTCCTTCTCACACAGAATGATTCCACAGAATGCCAATTGGTACAGCCTGCTGACATGATAAAGATGGCTCTATAACTTGTCTCCCTCTGTGGGGAAGCCAGACCCAGGAGCTGCAGCATTTAGCACTCAGCTTCTTCTTAAATATGATGCATTGGGTTTTCCTCAGTTGAGGAAACAGTTCAGTTCAGTCACTCAGTTGTGTCTGACTCTTTGTGACCCCATAATCTGCAGCATGCCAGGCCTCCCTGTCCATCACCAACTCTTGGAGCTTACACAAACTCATGTCTATTGAGTCAGTGATGCCATCCAACTATCTCATCCTCTGTCGTCCCCTTCTCCTCCTGCTCTCAATCTTTCCCAGCATCAGGGTCAGGGTTTTTACAAATGCCATGAAGTCAAGATGAGGTCATAACGGGTATGACCAAGAAATTTTGCTACAAGAGCCCCCAGACAGACCTTTAAAAACTGATACTGAATTAGACTTCTCACCAAAATAACTCTGAATAGATGAAGCCACATGCAAAAGAGTACACACTGTATTATTTCAGTTATAGAGAGTTCCAAAGCAGGCAAAAACCAATGGATGGTAACACAATGTGAGAAGGTACAAGGGACTTCTGGGTGGTTCTTGACTCGGGTGACACGCAGGTGTTTTAAAATTCATTACTGGTATATTTATCATCTGTACTTACTTAACAAAAACAAGTTCTGGAAAAGAAGCCTCAGGCTTCTGAACATCTGTTCAGGTAAAGGGGGCAGAGCCAGAGCAGAAGGGTGCAGAGGGTCACAGGGATAGCTCTGGTTTCCTTGGGGCAAACAACAAGATTTCTAATACAATGCTACTCATCTCAAACTACTTTTTAAAAGGCCTGCCATGTTTTACCAAACACAAAGAGAATCTCAAAATATACCTCGAGGAAAAGATCCATTAGTCATTTCTTTCAACAAGCATACTCTCCACAGAAAGCTGTTCTTTGCAGATGTATATAGTTCACTACAATGGAGGTGATTCCTATGATATTGGTTAAAGCACTGTCTGTGGGTCATTTCAAATACCATTTTTAAAAGCATCCACTCAGAGCCCTAATAGGACATTTGATCTATAGACCAACCTTAGTACTTTCCCAAATAAGAATAAAATAAGAATATGTATTATTTTTCTTTTTAATACTGTTTTCAAGCCTTCAGCCTGGATGGAAGGGAGTTTGGGGAAGAATGGATACATATGTATGGCTGAGTCCCTCTGCTGTCCACCTAAAACAATCACAACACTGTAAATCAACTATACTCCAATACAAAATAAAAGGTTTAATTTAAAAAATATTTCATCTTTCCCATTAAAACTCTGAAAACTAGCCACCAGCAATCTACCACTTGTATGAATATTTTCCACAGAGTGAGCAATTTTATCAAATTTGTGTAGTACAGACTGAAGCTTGCTTTCTAAAACATTTATTTATTTACCTGGCTGCACTGGGTCTTAGTTGTAGCACATGTGATCTTTAGTTGTAGCATGCAAACTCTCAGTTGTGGCATGTGGGCTCTAGCTCCCTGACTAGGGATCTAATCCAGGCCTCCTGCATTGGGAGTGAGAAGTCTTAGCCACTGAACCACCAGGGAAGTCCCCAGATAGTTTTGTTTTTAAATGAATAAAAAGGTTTATAAGTTTTAGCTGCTCAGTCATGTTTAACTCTTTGTGACCCCATGGACTGTAGCCCACCAGGCTCCTAGAATTCTCTAGGCCAGAATACTGGAGTGGGTAGCCATTCTCTTCTTCAGGGGTTCTTTCTGATCCAGGGATTAAATCTGGGTCTCTCACATTGCAGGTATATTCTTTACTGTCTGAGCCATAAGGGAAGCCCAAGGTTTGTAAGACTCCAGGCTATATTTTCAATTCCAATTAAAATTTATACAGGGATTAAAAAAAACAAACAAACAACTCTTCCCCTAGAGAAGGAGAAAAGACAACCAGATTCAGTTTCCAGGTGCTTCATTATAATAATCTTCTTTATTAGTAGTAGTAGAAGAGAAGCAGATGAGAAAAACTTCTTTTGGCAGACCTCTGATACTGTTTCTTTTGCTATGATTTTTTTGTTTTTAACAGAAGAGTATATTTTACCACAACATCCACTGGATCATCGAAAAAGCAAAAGAGTTCCAGAAAAACATCTATTTCTGCTTTATTGACTATGCCAAAGCCTTTGACTGTGTGGATCACAATAAACTATGGAAAATTCTGAAAGAGATGGGAATACCAGACCACCTGACCTGCCTCTTGAGAAACCTGTATGCAGGTCAGGAAGCAACAGTTAGAACTGGACATGGAACAACAGACTGGTTCCAAATAGGAAAAGGATATGTCGAGGCTGTATATTGTCACCCTATTTATTTAACTTATATGCAGAGTACGTCATGAGAAATGCTGGGCTGGAGGAAGCACAAGCTGGAATCAAGACTGCCAGGAGAAATATCAATAACCTCAGAAATGCAGATGACACCACCCTTATGGCAGAAAGTAAAGAAGAACTAAAGAGCCTCTTGATGAAAGTGAAAGAGGAGAGTGAAAAAGTTGGCTAAAGGTCAACATTCAGAAAACGAAGATCATGGCGTCTGGTCCCATCACTTCATGGGAAATAGATGGGGAAACAGTGGAAACAGTGTCTGACTTTATTTTTTTGGGCTCCAAAATCGCTGCAGATGGTGACTGTAGCCATGAAATTAAAAGACGCTTAGCCCTTGGAAGGAAAGTTATGACCAACCTAGAACAGCATATTAAAAAGCAGAGACATTACTTTGTCAGCAAAGGTCCATCTAGTCAAGGCTATGGTTTTTCCAGTAAGTCATGTATGGATGTGAGAGTTGGACTATAAAGAAAGCTGAGCACAGAAGAATTGATGCTTTTGAACTGTGGTTTTGGAGAAGACTCTTCAGAGTTCCTTGGACTGCAAGGAGATCCAACCAGTCCATTCTAAAGGAGATCAGTCCTGGGTGTTCATTGGAGGGACTGATGCTGAAGCTGAAACTCCAAAACTTTGGCCACCTCANTTGATGAAAGTGAAAGAGGAGAGTGAAAAAGTTGGCTAAAGGTCAACATTCAGAAAACGAAGATCATGGCGTCTGGTCCCATCACTTCATGGGAAATAGATGGGGAAACAGTGGAAACAGTGTCTGACTTTATTTTTTTGGGCTCCAAAATCGCTGCAGATGGTGACTGTAGCCATGAAATTAAAAGACGCTTAGCCCTTGGAAGGAAAGTTATGACCAACCTAGAACAGCATATTAAAAAGCAGAGACATTACTTTGTCAGCAAAGGTCCATCTAGTCAAGGCTATGGTTTTTCCAGTAAGTCATGTATGGATGTGAGAGTTGGACTATAAAGAAAGCTGAGCACAGAAGAATTGATGCTTTTGAACTGTGGTTTTGGAGAAGACTCTTCAGAGTTCCTTGGACTGCAAGGAGATCCAACCAGTCCATTCTGAAGGAGATCAACCCTGGGATTTCTTTGGAGGGACTGATGCTGAAGCTGAAACTCCAATACTTTGGCCACCTGATGTGAAGGGTTGACTCATTTGAAAAGACCCTGATGCTGGGAAAGATTGAGGGCAGGAGGAGAAGGGGATGACAGAGGATGAGATGGTTGGATGGCATCACCAACTCAATGGACATGAGTTTGGGTGAACTCTGGGAGGTGGTGATGGACAGGGAGGCCTGGTGTGCTGTAGTTCATGGGGTCGCAAAGAGTTGGACATGACTGAGCAACTGAAGTGAACTGAATATTTTACAAATACATTTTTCTGTGAAATGATAGTTGATTTGGACATTATGGTCAGTCTTTCAAATATGTCCTGAAATTCAAGGAATCTCTTTTTTTAATAAAAGACTCACATTTTTAATATTTATGATAAAGTCTTAATATTAATCAACTCCTTCACTTTTTATGATGTAAGCTTCTAATTAACATAAAGAACTATTCTCACCACTCTTCAAATTTACCCTGAGACTTTACTCTATACATTGTTTCTGCAGGAGGTAAGCTATCAGATTATATCACTTAACCATCTCCTCATCTTCCAGAGGCCATAATCATTTATGTCTCTATTTTGTTTCTAAGTAAATTTGCTTCTTAAATAAAATTTCTACAGAAAATCCCTAAATCATACTAAAAGTGAATAAGACATCATCTGAAACTCTTGGACCTAGATGAGTTCCAAAATTCCAGTTTGTTTTACATATCAGACAGGTGATTCTGGATCTGTAATATTATACTATGCAATACTTAACACCACCAGCAGCAATCTATAATCAAACAGACTACTATATTTCTATGCAAGATGTATGGTTAGTCACTCCAAGTTGAATAAATACTATAAATAGCCTCAGGTCACCAGATGAATTTAGGTCAGTCAGGTTTTGCTGTCCATTGCCCTGAAAATACTTCTGATTTCAGAACTTTGCAGGATTCAGAACTGAGGAACTGAGGTTAAGAGGTGGTGGACAAGGACCAGAAGCAAGTAAACTGAGCTGCAGCTTTTCAGTTCAAGTGCCCAGGTCCAAAGTCAGTCTTCTGACACTTATTGACCATCTGCTATGTGCCAGGTTTGGTGGATGTAATGGTGAATATAAAACACAGTCTTTGCTCTGAGGATCATATCATCTTAGTCTGGACTTGGCAAGGAAGAAGACATCCTACTAGAGTGAAGGACATCTATGAGAAGGCTCAGCCTGGGGTGCCCCAGGCATTGAAGAGACAGTCTGTTCCCACATATAATTCCACAGGAAAACCATTTTATGCCTTAAAATGAGGGTAAGATGAAAATTGACTTACCATTGACTACTTCAATGCTTATCTTATATTTTTAAATATGAGATTCTTGGAGAGGAGCAATAGTTATTTCTTCTCTTCTGCCCCTTCTGTGTGAGTCTGTATATCAATGTTTACAGGCTTTATTATTCAGAAATTCCATATTGGTAAATCTGACTACTTGTTGCAGTTTTCTGTAGCCTCAAAATCAATACCCCTCTGCCTTATGTAGTCATTCGTGGCTGCACAGAGGGCAGTGGTCATCTTCAATACCCAACACACATATTCTCAGGGATGACTAGATACAGTTCTGCCTTCTTGTTTCAGTTTTCATACTGTAAATATGGTCCTTCTTTATGGTCAATTTAATGCCATGGCTTTTGCATCTGGGGGCTTTTGTTGACAATTTTCCTGTATATCATGGCCTCCAAGTCCAGTGTTGAACTGTTGTCTACTGCCTAGTAAGACAAGGATAGGCGCTGATTGGTAGATGAAAATGTTGTGACCAGAGGCTCACAAGAAACTAAGCCTGTATTTCAATTGTTGCAAGTTTGCTAACTGAGTGTCTGCAACAACTTCATATAACATGCCTGCTGTAAATGATGAAAGGTGACTGTAACTAGGTATTGGCCATGAGACCAGAAGAAGGGGCAACCATTTAAGGTTTGGAATGGTGGTGACAAAGTGAAGACAGTAGACAAGGTTTGCTCTTACAGAAAAGGTCATCTAAACTGAAATGGTCTCAAGGACTATGAGAAGCTGTCCAGGGGAGAAAAATGGGAAGAAGCTTTAAGCAACATGGGAACAGTGGCATCACAGAACAAGGAGAAAACACCATTAGGTCTATGGCTCCATCCTCAGACCATGGGACAGGCTGACTGCGTTCCTCAGGGACTAAACATTCTATCTTGGTATGTGGCAGAATGGAGAGACGCATGGAAGAGGGTCTAAGACACCTTGACTCTCAGAACACAAATTCCAAAACGCCCATGGTTTCAAGTCATCTTTCCTACTTCTCTCTTTTAAGTCTTCCAGACAGCAATAATGATAAATGCCTGGAGAGCCTTCAGTGTGAGTCAGGTGCCACCAACTCCTCTGCACCACCTCTCCTAACCCCGATCCAGGCCCATGCAGAAACCAGCTTGGTCTGTGGCTCGGCATACCACACTACATTCTGCTAGGCACAACCACCTCTTGCACGAAGGGAACGGACATAAAAGTCCACTTAACTCAGACTTGGAGTACTCAGTGACTGATTTGGGAAGTCTTGGATTTGAAAGCCAAACTGGACAACAGTACCGACAAGCATTCGTCTACAGAAAATCAAAACTGGAGAAGGCTGATTTTCTGAATGCTTATTTATATTCTCTCAAAAATTACTTCAGCTAAAGTGAAAAGCATTTCCCTATCAGAACATTCTCAAGTGGCAGCTCCCAGCCCTTCTAAGGGGAATTTTAAAATAGTTTTAATAAAAGAATTGATATCAATGACATATTTAGCTTCTCTCTTTAATAAAGCCTTGCTACTTAAAGTATAGTCCCTTGCTACTTAAAGTATGGACCAGTAGCAGCAGTATTACCCCAGAACTTGTCAGAATTACAAAATCCCTGGGCCTGCCCCAGACCCTTGAATCACAATCTGCATTTTAACAAGCTCCCAGGGGACCTGTTTGCTCAATAAAGTCTCAGAAGCACTGAGTCAGATAGCTGTGACCATCATTTTCATCAGAATAAAGATTATGACCACCTTACACTTTATGGCTTCAACATCCCTAACTCAATCTGATCAAACACCTGGGAGGGTGGGGCAGCATGAGGCTCTCCCTGACTCCTGGGTCAGTGCTTGAGGGTGAAGCATTTGCTTTCCCTTTACAGGTTCTGGAAAGGGTGGCCTGACTTTGTCCTAGCCCTCTCTTACCTGGAGCATAAACCTGAAATCTTCAGCCTGTAGCCACTCAGCAACCATGGCTCCAGGTCAAAGGTGCAAGGAGTCCTTCTGTAATGGCCCTTTGGCTCAAGGTTCTCCCTATGGTCTTTCTTCTAGGTCAGCTTAATCCTGAGGCTCAATCTCAGAAACACCTTATCTCTCAGCCCTGATTTTACAAAGCTAAGGTCAGCTGCTATCTTGTACAGAATCTTCAACCTCCACAGGGACCTCTACCAAGGTCAGGCTCTCAAAGTCTGCCTTGACCCCTCTGCTGTCCAAACAGCCCCAATCCCTTGCCTGCCTCCCTCATCCTCCACCCATTACTTCACCTGGACCCTCCTACAAGTAACTTCTACCTACAGGTCTCAATGAAACAATGTAGCAGGTAAATTTTTTCATTCATTCATTCAATAAACATTTACTGAAAGTATTATGTGCCCAAGAACTGAGCAAAACACATAAAGATCCTCATGTTCATGGAGCTTATATTCTGCAGGAAAAGATGGACAATAAATGTGCCACATGGTGTAAGTGCTATGAGGAAAACAGAGCTAAAAAGAGGCCTAGGAGTGCTAAGGACAGAGGAGGTTCAATTTTTATAAGTGTTTAGAAAAGACCTCACTGAAAGGTGACAAAAAGATCAAATACGCTGAATAGCCTGAAGTGTGGGACCTGGCATTACTCTTTCTTTGTACTAATCCATTTCTTTCCGGCTTGACCCTCCAGCTCACAGAGTATAGCACTCAAACTGACTCCCTATTTTCAGTCTTAAGAGCCATATGGATATCAATTCCCATGTGGTTGTCTAATCTCCAGATATACAGGTCATGTATCCATGCTTAGACAACTGCTTCTCCTACCTGACTTCATCTGAGCTTGATAGCCTACCTGTGTGGTCACATGTTCATGGGATGTGACAACATGTTACTTTGTTTCTAAAAAGGAAGATCCAGAGGTTTGGGAAAAGAGGAGAAAAATTATGCCAGAATTTTACAGTATTTCATGTGATAAATATAAGCTATATAAAACTACTTGAGGGCTCAAGAATGTATCCTTCTACAGCTAAATTTTCTCTGCTAAGAAACTATGAAAGATGACATAGGAAGACCTCATGCTCAGCCACCAGGGAAACGAGGGCAAAGATTACAGCAGATCCATGCAGCTGCTAAGAGTGGAGGATGGGACATTAGAGGCACAATTAATTCTCCTTTAAAAAAAAATTCTCCTAAGGACTGAGCAAGCTACTCTGTTGAGGTCTACACAACTTCAGGTTGGAAGGAACCTATTGAGCCCAGGGTCACCCAGTGGAGCTTTGTGTAATGATGCAAATATTCTAGATCTGTACTGTCCAAAATGCTACCCATAAGACACACGCGCCAACTGAGCACTTGAAGTGTCCAGTGTGCCTGAGGAGTTGAATCCTAAATTGTATTTTATTTTAATTAATTTACACTAAAATAGCCTTGGAAGGCTATGAATATAAAATTGGACCACATAATTAAAATCTAAAACCCTAATTTTCTGTGACAAAGATGAGGCCTAGACAAAGCATGAATATTCCACACGAGCACCAGACAGGAGGCTTTTCAAGTTGCGTTCACAAGCATGAGCCCATGTGATTCTTTCTTCAGCCATGCAGGCCAAGCCGGGACTCTTCACACTTAAGACTTTCCACACTTTACCATGGCCCACAGGGCAACGCGTGCCTGATACTAGAGGGAAAATCTGGGGGTAGCCTGGGCTTCTAACACACACACACCTATTGTGTGCTGGCTCCCAGGAAGCAGTGACATCAGCTGGGTACTCAAAGGCCTATTACCCATGTGAAACAAGCCAGGAGAACTGGCCAGGAGAACTACTGAAGAATCTTTCCTATGTTGGGGGATGCAATCCTTGACCAAACATTTATGCAAATCAAGTCTTCTAGGATACAATTACACTTGGTTCTCTATTTTAGGGTAGTAACCATGACTTTCAAAAACTAGGACTCAACTAGTTTGTTGGACATCTCTTTAAAATCCTATGTTCACTTTAGCATCAAGACATATAGGCAAAAAACTCTGCTATAATTAGAACTGAAGAGTTGCCAAGATGTCCAATCAGACCCAAATTACTATCTACAAAAATTACTGATTACTAAAAATAAGAATGAAAAAATGGATCCAAGATATCATTTGACTAAATACAGGCATACACAGCACAAGTGAAACCCCCAGTTAGACGGCTGTGAGAAACAAACCTGCTGGTTGAACAGCATTTCATGTTCCTACAAGAACTAGATGCAAAAGCCTAATTATGGTTTGATTCAAACGATGTTATCAAAACACTTCCCGCGTGGCATGAGAGATGTAAGTGCTTTTCTCCTTTCATTCTTTGTCGGGGCAACCGGGTGGGTTTTTTCTTGGAGCCACCTCATTCCAACGAGATGAATCCAGCCCCACCAGGAGCACTTGACAAAAAAGCAGGGTTGGCTGTCAGCAGGGAGTGCGAGGCTGGGCTTTGATTGCAGCTGAGCTTCCACCTGCTTAGAAAGGCAGCCGTGGAGCTTCCTCCTCTTGCTCAAAAACACAAGAAATCGGCAGAGATAAGCTGACAGGGAAAACATTACACAAATCGCTGACCCTGCTGCAGGCAGAGAAGAGCTGCCTCTGCTTGGCTTTGATTTTCTGGAGCCGAGCCTGAGGGTAGAGGCGGCTGGACTTTCTTCTTTCCCAGGGCTTCCCATGGCAAGGTGCGTGCAGACAGAACCCTGAGGAATACCAAGTGTGGAAGAAAGGGAAAGAAAGACAGAAACAAAATAAGAAGCCAGACTAAACTAAACTGTGGTGGAGAGCTGCCATCAGCAGCCAGGAGGAAAGATCACATCCCTAGTGAAAAGCAACAAGGGTTTTACAGGTTTTGGGGAAACCACGTCAAGCCAGGAGCTCTGGCTGTGATCTCTGTCGTGCTGCTGTCCTGCTGAATGAAGCAAATAAGTACCTGCCTGAAGTCCTCCTGAAGCATTTTCTACTTCTATTGTTTAGTTTGTGTCCAAAGAAGAGCATGTCTACCTGTGTCCAGGAGCAGTGTTGGAAACAGAGCAACGAACAACCAGCAGCTCTTCCCTTGACACACACCATGACCATTCTCAACTTCATAAGCGACCTATTTGCTGCTTAAGGGCCATCTATAGTTTGCCTTTTCAAGTGGATTTAAAATGAACCACTAGGTTTACTGGTATGCCTCATCTGTATTTAGCTTCCAAAACTGAGCCCACTATAAAGTGGTCACTGGTGCCATGAGATGTGTGGGACAGATTTCCAGCCTGAGCAGTACAGTAGTGTGTAAGCAAAGCTGGCTCTTGCTCACATGGAGCTTCCAGTTTGGCAGGAAGAAAGGACAAGGTCCCCTGAGCCATTCTCAAAGCCCGTATCCATGAGGCCAAAGTCACAAACTCTGCTGCCCTCACCAGCTAGGCAGATGGAGTCACAAAGAAGTGGAAGGGGTCTGCAGCAGAACGAAGACACTTGTCCCGCATGATGGAGACAGCTGGCCTCAGCTCCAGCCAACTGTCACCATGTGGGAATGTGGGCTCAGCAACTGCCAGAACTTCCATTAGTTCAGGAGCAGCTGTAAATCCAGACTTTGACATAAAATCTACCAATTTTTAAGTGCTGACAACCAATTAGAAGTTTTACAAAACTGAGTACCAACAGTGACCCAATGGCTGCCTGCTTGCAACCCTTAAATTCTGCAAACTTAGATGCATCTTCCCACTGCTCCAACCTACTCTCAATACCCCAACACATCCCCACTACACTGATGCGACCAGTTTGCTACTTGTCTCATTCCCAGCACAACTGTTTTAACTGTGGGGATTTGCCTTGCATACCTCCCTCCTTTCTCTCTGTGCCTGGTTAGATCCAACCCATCTTTACTTCCCAGGTCAAGACCCTCCTAACTCCACTCAGCCCTGTAGACCACTTCAAGTTCCCTCTTCTCTGAGTCAATATCTTTCTTACGACAGTATCACTGGCAACAAGGCAGGGATTCACTCTACAATCCTCTAATTCTTCCATTTGCATATCTTATCTCCCCAAGAAGACTAAATGCTCAATAATAGAAATCACACTGGAAATCCATCAACAGAGAAGGAGTACACAGTGTTAATGGAGAGGGAGGGTTAACGATCTGGAAGACAACAGGGACTGACTGATCACAGCAAGGTGGTTAAGAGCTTAGGTTCTGAAGACAAGCAGGCTTGGGTTTCTTTATCTCTTTGAGCTTCAGTTCCCATACCTGTAACCTGGGGCCATAATAAAATGGGGACATAACTCAAATCATATAAAACCTGTAGGATTAAGAGATGATTAAAAAAATACATAAATAGATATAAAGCACTTAGCAAAATGCCTGGCATGTAGTAGTGAAAGTCACTCAGTTGTGTCCAATTCTTTGCAACCACATGGACTATATAGGCCATGGAATTCTCCAGGCCAGAATACTGGAGTGGGTAGCCTTTCCCTTCTCCAGNCCATTTTGCTTTTTTGTATTTCTTTTTTTTGGCGATGGTCTTGATTCCTGTTTCCTATACAATGTCATGAACCTCCAACCATAGTTCATCAGGCACTCACTCTGTCTATCAGATCTAGTCCCTTAAATCTATCTCCCACTTCCACTGTATAATCATAAGGGATTTGATTTAGGTCACACCTGAATAGTCTAGCAGCACATTAAAGAAGAAAATCCTTAAGATCATCCCAAAAGATGAGGAAAATATGTGATAAAACTTGATGACCATTTGGGATTGTAACTCTTAGCAAAAACTATGAATAACAGGAACCTTTCTTAACATGATATAGGCTATCTACAGAAGCCTGCAGCAAACACCAATTTAATGGTGAATTACTGAAATTTTTTTCTAAAAGATGAAGAGCAAGATAAGAAGTACTTTACCACTACATCTATTCAGTATTTTACTGGAGTGTCTAGTCAGTCTAATATGATGAAGAAAAAGACAAAAAGAAATAAAAGATAAAAAGATTGGAAAAGAAGAAATCTAACTGCTATTATTTGCATTGCTATCATTGCCTATATCAAAACTGGGGAGAAACTATATGTAAGTTGATAACAGAGTTTAACAAGGTAGCTGGATATAAAAATCAGTATTAAAAAATGAATTATATTTCTGCATATTTTAAACAAGTTTGAAAATTAAATTTTAAAAAAAATATCATTTATAATAGCAAAGCAAAAAATAAAGCAGTATTTCTAGCAAAACATGTCTAAAGTCTTTATGGTGTATTATTATACAATTTTATTAAAAGACATCTAAGAAAACTTAAGAGAGTCACACCATGTTATTGCAAAGAGATGAAATGTTTTAGTCTCCCCAAACTGATAAATAGATTCAAAGCAATTCCAGTCAAAGTGTTATTCATGGAATTTGACAAGCTGATTCTAAGATACAAAGCTGCAGTAATTAAGAAAGTATGGTATTGGCACATGATAGACAAGTAAATCAGTGAAACTGAAGGGACAACTCAGAGGCAGACCCGTGTATATATGTAAACTTGATGTATGACAGAGTGAGCACTGCCGGATGCATGGGGAAAGATGGACTATTTAATAAATGAAGCTGGAAGAAGGTTATCCATATGGGGAAAAAATGAAACTGGATCCCCTACCTCATAAAACATATAAAAATCAGTTCCAGGTGGACTAAAGACTTAGATGCTAAACCCAAGGGAATAAAAATTTTAGAAGATACTATATGAGAATATCTTTATGACAAGCAAATCAAAAACCTTTCTTAAACAAGAAACAAAAAGCATACCCCAAAAGGAATATATTGATAAATCCTACAACATTAAAATTAAAAACTTCTGTTTATATAGACACTACAAGGAGACTAGAAGATAAAATGGGGGGAAGTGTTTGCAACATATTTAATCAATAAAGGACTAGTATCTAGACTATCTGGGAAATCTAAAAATCAAAAAGAAAAAGATAGGCCTAATGAAAATAAGGCCAATACAACAGACAGATATTTCACAAAAGGGACATGAATGGCTAATAAATACATGAAAGGATGCTTAGATAACACTTGTTACCAAGAAAATAAAAATTACAAAAGAAACTCTTTCACAGCCTTGCTGCTGCATCGCTTCAGTCNGATAGGCCTAATGAAAATAAGGCCAATACAACAGACAGATATTTCACAAAAGGGACATGAATGGCTAATAAATACATGAAAGGATGCTTAGATAACACTTGTTACCAAGAAAATAAAAATTACAAAAGAAACTCTTTCACAGCCTTGCTGCTGCATCGCTTCAGTCGTATCCGACTCTGTGCGACCCCATAGACGGCAGCCCACCAGGCTCCCTCATCCCTGGGATTCTCCAGGCAAGAACACTGGAGTGGGCTGCCATTTCCTTCTCCAATGCATGAAAGTGAAAAACGAAAGTGAAGTCATAACACGTGTAGGTAGACCAAAAATAAGATCTAAAGATCACAGCCTTATAGAACGTCAAATTTTAAAATCGGAACAATACAAGTATTGGTACGAAGGATGAGCTAGGGAATAAGTTGAAATAAGCTGGTACAGCCACTTTGGAAAATAGTTTGGCATGACCCAGTAAAGTCTAACTGGTTTATAGCTATCTCCTAAATCCCAGCAATTCCACTCCAGAGTAAAAGGGTTTACTTAAAAAGTTGCACAAGTGCACTGTGAAGCATGAACAAATATGTTCAGAGAAGGATTTTTCTCATAACCCAAAATGCAAACCATTCATCAACAATACAACACACATTACAATAGATAAACAAACTGCAGTCGATTCACACAGCAGGAAAATAAACTATACCTACGTGCACCATCTTCCCTGGTGGCTTCCCTGGTGGATCAGACAGGAAAGAATCTACCTGCAATGTAGGATGACCCACGTTCGATTCCTGGGTCAGGAAGATCCCCTAGAGAAGGGAACAGCAACCCAATATTCTTGCCTGGAGAATTCCATGGACAGAGAAGCCTGGGGAGCTAAAGTCCATGGGGTTGTAAAAAGTCAGACACGACTGAGTGACTAACACTTTCATTTTCTACATGCATCATCATGGATAAATCAAAAAAAAAGAAAAGAAAAAACGTGAGAATTGCAAGTAAAGGAAGAACACATACAGTATGATTCCATTTACATACAGTTCAGAAGCAAGTGAAACTAAAACTAAACTTGGGATAAATACGATGGCAAAACCATAAGGGAAAGCAAGGTAATGATTAACACAAAATTCAGAATTGTGGTTAACAAAGGGAGGAGAGAAATATGACTGGGACTTCTCCCATAGGGTGCCTCTAGGAAACTGGTAATGCTCTACTTCTTAGGATTGGTGGTAAATATATACATTTCACTTTTTTTTACTATTCTTAAAGTATACATATATTATCTTATATTATTGTAATATTTCACAAGAAAATGTTTTTTAAAAATAAACTTTATAAACATACAAAAAGGTAAATAAGCTAGATAACTGAACCCAATAGTTCCATTAAAGAAAAAAAATCCACAGAGGCAAAGAAAGAAAACTAACCATTAGTTTTAGAAGACCACCCCAAAAGAAGCTAAGTTCTGTAAGTAGAGGAATTTTTCTAACAAAATTCAACAGCCTGAGAATTATTTTTCCCAAATGTGTTCTCATAACTTCTTCAGCTGTGCAAGCCACAAACTCAGGCATAATCTTCCATGATGTCTTTTCCCTCTCTCCTCAAATTCATTTTAGTTTCTAAATCCTAATTTCCTCATCAGGTTACATTCATTCTTTACAAGAACGTTTCTAGCTGGTACAACATGCAATTTACACTATTACCCTAGTGATCTCCCATCATGTACCTATGATCTTTTTCCAGCTTCCCACTGCACTTAAGATAAAGATTCTTAACATTACATAGAAGCTACTCTACATTCTGGGCCCTGCTTGAATCACCAGCCACATCCTGATCCATCCACACATACATACACCTTTTAGGTTTCAGACATTCTGGTTCCTTCAGTTTCTTGAACACATATAAAATTGCCTCCTGCCACAAGGCCTCTGCAAGTAGTAGACCTACTACATTCTAGGTGAAATCCTAGAATGTTAAAATTCACCACTTCTCTTAACTCCTGGTTGAGCAGATGCTCAATAATTAGTTTTTCAAATCAGTAATTAACAATGAAATAACAAAATGATTCTTCACGGAATCATACATCTTGAGAAAGAACCTCTATCTCATCCCACTCCCAGATCTATATAATCATCCATTTCAAATTTTAATCATTTTGCCTCATAATGATAGTCATCTTTTTGTTCTTTCACATAAGAAGAAGCTCAAAAGCAAAAGACAAAGCCTCTATAGTCCAAAGTGTCCAAGAAATATGTGCTACCATTGTGACAAAGGCCCTGCCTTCCAAGTCAGGCTTCTCTCTCTCCACTAAGCAAACAGAACATACAGCTAAAGCAGGAAGGGACCATTTCATAGCTAGCATAAATCTCACGCTCCAAAAGTTGAGTTTCTATGTCTTCAATTAAGTTCAAGCAATTGGCAGAGCCTGACTGGAGTCCCTGAACCTCAATTCCAGTTTCTTAGGCAAAACAACCCCTTCCCAGCCATAATTCAGGCTGAGAATAAATATACTGCTTCCCTTTGGAAACAAGGATGGTTGTTCCTCTAAACTTCAGACCATTATTTTTAAAAGTTTGGTACCCACAAAACATAATTTTTGCTACTGATCCATATATTAAATATTAGTGAAGCTTAATATTTTTCTTAATAAACACAGATCTATACAGTTTTCCTGCATGCTAAACAGACTATTTTATGCTCTCTATGGCCTAATATCACCTCACTCTGGAGGTGACTGCAATAGATTTGGAAAATAAGCATCTAAATTGTAACCATAATTTTACAGTATTAGAAAATTCGATGGGCGTGAGTCTAGGTGAACTCCGAGAGTTGGTGACGGACAGGGAGGCCTGGTGTGCTGCGATTCATGGGGTCGCAAAGAGTCGGACACGACTGAACAACTGAACTGAGCTGAACTGAACTGATGCACAAAAAAGAGATAAGATAAATACAAAATAAAAATAGAAAACAGTACTCTTCATGAAAACACTACATCATTTTAACAAAAGCAGAAGCTTCTATGCGGAAATGACAACACAAGCATGGAAAAGCTGACACTTTCCTTAGTATAAACCTTCTAAAAGGCCACCCTAAGTGAAAACATCTAGAAATGGATCAGGAATTTGCTGAAATACATCCGTTTAAAAAGAATCTGTCAAATTCTTTCAATGCTCTATTAATACCTATATTTTACAAGATAAACACTATTTCCTGGGCTGTTTAAACTGAGAACAGCGAATAATCAATGATAAAATTATCTACAATAAATGTTATACATCACTTACAATTGAGGATTAAACTTTAGAGGCCCTTTTCCAACATCATTTCCCCATCTCAGGCACAATACTCTCTAAAGTTCCATTTATAATTTTCCCAGCTTCTATTTATTCAGGAAAGTAGTCAGAGCAGGAAATGGGACCAGTCAAATGATCACAATCAATCTCATCACCTTCACAACATGCTGTGAATGTAATTAATCCTCTATTTATTTAGGGGACTTCACACCCCTTACATTAAGACAGCAACTCCCTGCTGGCTTAGGTTGAGATAATTATGTTATAACAAGGATTGGGTTTCAATCATATTTAGCAGAAGAAAAAGGAAACTGTACTTGAAGTTGTCAGTTTTTTTAAAAAAGCTTTCTTGTGACTTCATTCAAAGGACTCTCTTGACAAAGCTCTTCTTAAACAGAGCACTTTCTAAGTACGATAACCACACATACACCACATTAATCAATGTAAGCCTCTTCTCTGAATGAGACGTGAAGACCATCCGAGCACAGGGAAAATTCTATCTGAAGCAGAAAATACTGGTTTACAAAAGCTGACTACATCAATCCCCAACTGAACTCACTTGATCCTGCAGATCTTCTCCACTGAGAATCCTTCCAAGACCTTTGACATGCAAAAAGTACATTAGAGCAAGGGAGGTGAAGGAAAATACCGATTTGCTCACACAGTAGCTAATTATACTCCATGAAAAGCCAGGGCTCCAGCAAGCCAAAACCAAGGATTTGAGAAGTCTGAAGCCAAGTATCCAGAAATGAAATGAGCAAGGACAGAGACAAAAACCAAACACAGCCACCCAGCTGTAGCTCTTGAATGGGCGTGACACACACAAACCTCGATGTAGCAATAAATGCAGGCACTTTCCGGTCTGGGAGCTGCCAAGTCACCCCTGCAAGTTTCTTTTTTACAAGAACTTGTATTCACACTTTCTCCACTAAATCCTCCACCTTTAGAAAATCAGTAAGAAAATATAAAGTCTTACTTTATTTTTACAAATCTGTTCTTTTTTTTTTTTTTAATTATTTATTTATTTTGGTTGTGCTGGGTCTTCGTTGCTTTGCCCAGGCTTTCTCTGTTGCGGAGAGCAGGGGCTCCTCTTTGTTTCGATGCTCAGGCTTCTCACTGTGGTGGCTTCTCTTGTTGCAGAGCACAGGCTCTAGGTGCATAGGCTCAGTAGTTGTGGCACACAGGCTTAGCTGCTTTGCAGCATGTGGGATCTTCCTGGACCAAGGATCGAACCTGTGTCCCCTGCATTGGCAGGTGGATTCCAATCCACTGCACCATCGGGGAAGTCCCTGCTCTATTTTTATTAATCTAGCAAAATCACAATACCTACAGTACAGGTAGAAGTAAAAATGATAAATGAATTATGTCTTAAAATTTCAAAAATTCTCCCACCTGCCAAACATATTTTTTTCCCAAGGTCTGGATTAGAATGTTTGTATGTATTAAGCCCCTCAGGTAAACCTTAACATATCTCAATAATATTTTAGTGCCTTTTGATAACATTTAAGCTCTTGAAAAAACAAAACATGCAAGAAATAGAGCTTAACTGATCTGAGCTCCCGTTCTTAGTAAAAAACAAAACAAAATGTGATATCCTGAAATAGGAAAAGGATGTTAGTTAAGAAGTAGGAAAATCTAAATAAATCTATGAGCTTTAGCTAACAATAATGTATCAATAATGGTTCTTTGTGACAAATGACCATATGGATATAAAAAGTTAATTATAGGGGAAACTGAGTGTGGGACATCTGGGAACTCTCTAAACCATATTCATAATTTTTCTGTAAATCTAAAACTATTCCAAAATAAAAAGGCTACTTAAAAAAATAAGGATATTACAAATTTTAAAAAACAACAACAACAAAAAGCTCCATAAACCTTGGAACATTCAGATATAGGATTGATAAGTTTTTTCAATGTATATAGTTACAGGGAGCATTTGTATCTTTACAAAGGGTTATTTTGACCTGAAATCTTTAGGAACATTCATAATCCCATGACTCACTGGCACATTTCTTGTTAGAGAAGTCTAATGAAGAGCAGCAGTCCCCAGTGGGCATTGCTGAACTACTGGTGATAAGGTGAAGAACCATTAAGTAAATCCTTTCTATATGAAACCTCACTGAAGGGCTACAAGTGAATGGAGATTGGCATGTACTAATCTTTTCTTACAGAGATAAAACCCACTCCCATGCAGGATGAATTTGTGGATTTAATTAAAAATAAACAGTAAAACTGAAGAGCAACTTGACAGGCCAGAATAAGCACCTTACCAAGAATGATTTCAATTCAAGGGAGGTTTAACTTGCTTGAAATTCTGCACAATTGTTTCTTGAAATTTCTACATGCTAATCATTAGCAGCTAATGTAACACTTAACATTGTACCATTTGTCAGAGAAGTAACTTCCCCTGAAGAAGTGAAACCACCTAGAGTGCCTGATTATCATTTGGTTATGCCTGAAAAACAGACCTCTGAAACCAGCCGCAGCACTGTATTTTTATTGTGATCATCAGTGACATGGGCAGCAGGGCTCTCCCTCAGCTATGGCTCAGATAGTGTCATGAAATTACAGCAGTCCTCTTTGGGGGTCTGCATGCCACACATGCACCACACCCTGCTCTGAGAAAGACTACTCACTAGTGACAAAATGGGCCCTGGGACTACGTGTATACCACTTTAGGGGGCACATGCCCACTGTCATCAAGGCAACTAGACCAGAAACAAACACTGACCCACACTGTATCAACCACATGCTCCTCCCTTGGAATCATAAGCAAGGGACTCTAGTCCATCCCTACTGAAACGAGGCACGTGGAAACTCAGAGCAATGGAAAAGCCATTCTCCTTCTCATGCATCAAGGAAGAAGAGCAGCAAGGACTTACAGAAAGAAGCAACATAAGGGACACAGGTCACCAGAAAGTCAGCCAACTGTCGTACTTTGTGCCTTGAGCTCAGGGGTCCAACCGCACTCCCAGCACCTGGGTCCCAGAACATAACTGAAAGCCTTCTGATAATGTCTCCACTTTTACTATAAAAGTCCAAGTGGGTTTCTTGTTTGTAACCAAGTGACTTCTACATAAAAATACTGTTGTAGTCTCCAGACACTGAAGGGAGAAATAGGGTTTCATATCTGGCCCTGTTACTAAAACGCCGGGACCCCAGGCTAACTGCAGACTCTCTCATTCAATAATAAAGGGACACTGAAGGACAGATAAAACTTGTGATCCAAAAGCAAAAACGCCTCACATCCATTCTTGCCCTTCAATGACCAGAGCTACAACCAGGAAATCTATTCTCCGTGTTGCTTACATGTTTGACTTGTCTATTCCTCTGTATGATGCTGTTTGCCCAGCCTGGAATGCACCCACTCCTGATTATTATTATATTCATATGTGAAACAGTGCTGTGCAACCAGATACCATTTTTTATGTTTTGCTATTAATTCATATCCTTTCTTTGTCCAACTCTTCTCCATACATCTTTTCCAGCTGTGATCCAAATGTTCCTGACTCTTTTTCCATGGATACTCTTTAGAGATCTCAAATCAACATTTTAAAAACTGAACTCATCTTACCTCCTTTCTCCTCCATCCTATACCCTTCTCCAATACGATTTAATTTCAGCAAATGTACCTCCAACCACCTGGTTTACTGGCCAAGTCAAAATTCAGATCTCATCTTTTACTCCCCCACTTCTCATTGTTGCCTGAAATCCAATTCTTACTTTGTCCTCTCTCATCTACCCCTGACCACTTGTCTCCTGCCCCACTCTCACTGCCCTCACACTCAGGCTACAGCTGTCTTTTGCTTCCATCATCTTTTCTACTGAAACCAGCCTTTCCAGCTTGAATCTGAGCTCTGCCCCTATGCCAGTTCATTCCCTACAATGTGACCTGATGGACCCTCCCAGAATCTAAATCTCACCATGTCACTCTCATACATACTTCAGCACTTAAAACTCTTTAGATTCTCCACACTCTTCCAGGATAAATTTCAAACATCTTCATGTGGCCAAAGCTCTATAAAAATCAGCCTTACTTCTTTCCTCCCATTCCTGTACCAAGAATCAACCAACCCCAGCTTTCAAGCTCTTTAAAAGGTCCATATTCTTTTGTCCCTATTGTCTGAAATATTCTCCATACCTGCTTCCCCATCTGCATCTGACCATTCCCTACTGACCTTTCAGCTCTCAGCTTCAACTCTTCCTTCTGGAAGCAGTTTCCAAGACCCTAAAACTAGGCATGTGGCTTTCTAGGTGGTTCCACAGCACCCATACGTTCCCACTGCAGCTGCTATTTGGCTACAGAATAATATTCCCTTATATCTGTGTTTCCTGCTAGAAGGTCAGCTGCAAGGTGGCGTGTCTCTTGTTCACCAGAGTGGCTCCATCACCTCAGTTCCTAGCACGTGGTAGGGCTCCATAATTAGTGATTAAAAAAATAAATAATTACACTTTTATATCCGATGTTGATGTTTTACCTCTGCATCAGTCACCACCATTCTCAGGACTTTTGGCAGATAAACCAGGAACAAGAGAAAGCCAGAAGGAGATCCACACTCTTTTCAGGAACATAATTCTTTTCCCTGCTGCTGCTGCTGCTGCTGCTGCTAAGTTACTTCAGTCGTGTCCGACTCTGAGCCACCCCATAGATGGCAGCCCACCAGGCTCCCCCGTCCCTGGGATTCTCCAGGTAAGAACACTGGAGTGGGTTGCCATTTCCTTCTCCAATGCATGAGAATGAAAAGTGAAAGTGAAGCCGCTCAGTCGCGTCTGACTCTTTGCAACCCCATAAAAGACTGCAGCCTACCAGGCTTCTCTGTCCGTGGGATTTTCCAGGCAAGAGTACTGGAGTGGGGTGCCATTGCCTTCTCCTATCCTTTTCCCTACCAAAACACATACACAGAAGAAGCAACCAAAGCAGTATGAAGTAATGATAAGGTTTTAAGTTTTCTAAAATTTTAAGATTTTAGTGCAGAAATAGCTTGAGTTTATTCACAATTGAGGAAATGTTACTGAAACGCCAGTCTGTGTGTCTGATACACAGTGAGGCCAAACAATGCCAAAACATCAGAGTTCGGAACAGAAAAAGTTTACTGACAGCCTTGCAAGGAGATGGGTGGCTCCTGCCTTAAAACCCCCAAACTCTCCGAAAGCTTTCCTCATAGAAAAGGTGAGGGATGGGAGTGATTAGCTGCCGCAAATTTTTTGGTACCAGATTCTTTGTTCTTGAGGTCATGTCAATGATGTTCCTATAAATCTACACTAAAGTAAACAAATGTTATTCTCTGTTCCGACAAGAAAGAGCAAGGTCCCAGGGCACAGCTTTCACCCTCTGAGGTCCAGGTCCCGGCTTGAGAGGAGAGGTTCCCGCAGGGCCAGTTACTATGCCCCAAAACCTTCACATACCACTCGGCATGGTCCTTCCACCAGCGCCCAGGTCCTGGCTGAGGAAGCAGGTCTCAGCTGGCAGCTTCCTCAAGGTCAGGTCCCCAGACGCTGCCCTGCTGTCATCATGGAGGGAGGCACCTAAGACCCAACTGACCCTCAGGTTCCTCAGGAAGTTGGAATGGCGGGGGCAGGGCCAGCAGAGCGCATGCCAGGCAGACGGCTGCGGCCGTCAGGTCACAGAGGCAGGGAAACAAGAGATTCACCCACCGCAAAGCGGGCCCAGCCAGTGGGCTGCCTTGGCGAAGTCTTGTTTCCTTGTTTCCTGGGGCACCCAGCTCACGCGCTGGCTCAAGGCCAGGTGAGCAAGAGGGCCCTGGGAGAAAGCCGGAATCCACCTCTTACCTCACTCTCCACCTCAGGACCCCAGCGCGGCTGACGGTTGGCTGAATGGCTCACTAACGGTTGCTCTTTGACAATTATTCATTGTGGGAGGTGCCCAATGCAAAACTGACCAATGGCTGAGCAGGACCACTAATCGTCACTCTTGGACAGTCACTCGCTTGAGGGAGGGGCCCACTGTGGAAGCTGACCAATGAAAGGCGCGCAGCAACCGCCAGGCGTGCTAAGAGCTGCCGCAGAGCAGAACATGCTCTATTACAGAATCTGAAGTCCAGGATTTATCAAATAAAATTTTCTAGCAATGGAGTTGTTTACCTCTACAAACTTTGCACATGAGTGTCCAAGGGGCTGCAAAATAAGATTTCATTTCATGGTGGGTGGGAACTATGCAAAAAAGCAGTGAAAAAAACGCACAAAGAGTATTAATGAGAGTAAACCATTTATCGGTTCAATGTAAAAAGGTTCAGTGTTTCAAAGACATATTTTCTTTTCTTCCCTACAACCACCTACCTTAAAAAACTACACCAGAGAAAACGAAGATATAGAAGCTTCACGGACAAGCTCTAACTTATAGTGAAGTTAGCTGGGACTTTAGATTTTAACTACTTTAAAAAAAAATCCAAAATCTTTGACACAGAAAAACATCATATTTTATCCTGTGTCATTTTAAAATACACTATTCATTAAAATACTAACACTGAATGCATTAGATGAAGTAATGGAGTGACTTGCTAAACTCTTATTGTCCTTGAGAGGCAGGGCTGGAACATATTTTACAGTGTAAGCTTTTCCTCTCCAGCTTATACTGCTGCTGCTAGCTGCTAAGTCACTTCAGTCGTGTCCAACTCTGTGCGACCCAATAGACGGCAGCCCACCAGGCTCCCCTGTCCCTGGGATTCTCCAGGTAAGAACACTGGAGTGGGTTGCCATTTCCTTCTCCAATGCATGAAAGTGAAAAGGGAAAGTGAAGTCGCTCAGTCGTGTTGACCCTTAGCGACCCCATGGACTGC
The DNA here is from genome assembly GCA_006410615.1 of Neotragus moschatus. Lineage (NCBI taxonomy): Eukaryota > Metazoa > Chordata > Mammalia > Artiodactyla > Bovidae > Neotragus > Neotragus moschatus. The sequence goes on along the minus strand of SJYA01002905.1, from coordinate 1,703,873 downwards.
AGCCTACCAGGCTCCTCCGTCCGTGGGATTTTCCAGGCAAGAGTACTGGAATGGGGTGCCATTGCCTTCTCTGCCAGCTTATACCAAAGAGTATAAAATGCTAAACTTTCAGTAGGTAAGAACTACCAGTGCTACTGGTGAGCACAGCACACTAGAAGGAAATTAGGGGAAAGGCGAAATCTACTATAGCTGAAATGTAGCTAAAAATTTCAATAAACATAGGTTAGAGCTGATTTACAGTTCAGTTGAGGAGGAAAAGAAAAAGAAGTGTTCCTTCAACAGGCTCTATGAGGTATCACTCAATTCAACTGAAATTTACTGTGCTCACATGGGACTGTAATGGGCACTGATAGGCGCTTATTCACATGGATTTTAAAATTTTAGAGAAAGAAAGAGATATGCACCTAAATTACTACAATGAGAGGCAGACACAATGTGTGCCCAAGTGATCTCTAAGCCAAGTGCTATGGGAACATCCCTGAGGAAGACAGATAAATTCTTAATCCCTCTTCCTAAAGGAAAAGCCCTCTACAGGAAAGGTTCGCTCTTCACTCTCCACCCCACCCCATATCATGGACAGAGACAACTGCTTGTCTAGGTGGTATATCTGGGAAAACATGCAACCTGGAGCCAGAAGACCTGAGATTATCATAGACATATCTCTTATGAGATATGTGACCTCCAGCAAACCACCTCTGCATGCTGCTACCCAGGGTGTGTTTCCTGTAGGAGCCACCACACTCGAAACTTCCAATGAAGCTTACAATGAAGGATAGCATGAAGCACTTTTTAGAAAAGTAATGTGCAGAGTCTATAACTTGAAATAAAAATACACGAGCTTCAGTTTTTAAGATCTGCAAGTGTGCTCTACAGGACACAGATGTCACAAGGAAAACTAACTATGAAGCACTAAAGCAAAACCTCACAGTAACTGTTGTCCTAACTTCATTAATTCACCATAAGAATGACTTTGCTGCCCATATTCCAGTAAGTTTTGCCAAAGTAAATGTCTGACTGTAAAAATGGAATGCTAGTCAGAATGTAGCACTTGTCTGGTACTTCAAATAAAATTTTATACAGTCATTATTAAAAATAAAAAACATCAACTAAAGACTAAGGAAAATGCAGAACTATTTTAATACATAAAAATAAGGCACTAGATTTCACTAATAAATTGGAAAAGAAATGAGATAGAAAGTGAAAAATTAAGTAAGAAATTAGTTATGAAAATTATGGACATTCACCATAGTATTATTAATTCAAAGTTCATAATTAAGATGATACTAGAAAGCTCAATTATGCTGTGTTTGAAAAATTTAGAATGAAATTAGAAAATTTAATTAAAATTCAGTTCTCTTACCTCAAGAGGGAGGGGAAAATAGTTAAAACATAACACACAAAGTGAAAACAACACAGCCTACTTAGAGAAAGGGACATTACAGTCAAATGGTAAAGTTGAAAATTTCTTTTCCAAAGCAACTTGAAGAGTTCTTGTTGGTTTCTCTCTTCTATTCTGCCCCCTATACATTAACATCTTTTTAAAAATTACTGTCACCGTAACAATGACAAGGAGCCTAAGAATGTTATTTGATTTCCTGCAACTTAAAACAAAGAGAAAAACTTTTAAAGCCAAAGAAAGTCCTATTAATCCCCACATCAACTTGAGGGCATTATACTCTTCTACTTCAATGAAATAAGATCTCTCTAGTCAATAAAAAATGCCACAAACAGAGCAAGGAGGCAAGTCTCAGAAATGGGATCCTAGCATAAACTTCAATGCTCATTATATGCTTATAAAATCCTCACCCTGAAAGAAAAAAGAAAAACCTAAACCCTCACAAATAGACTATTTCAATTTAATTTTATTATGAAAACAACAGGAAATGGCAGCAGGGTATTTGATAAGCTCAATTAGTAGAAGGATCAAATGAAGTGATGACATACCATTATGACCTCAGGGGTTAAAGATGCAATTTTCCATCTGGTGAAATCTAGATTTCTACTTTGAATGCTGACACCACCTGCTGTATGCTATTAGGCATTATCTTGAGCAGTCCCTAAGCATTTTGCTTATAACAGGTACAGCCTCAAGTTTTTTTTCTTACGTCACTCTGCAATATAATTGCTTCCCCATGAACAGAAATCAAAAATAAATTCTATATAATGGCTTGTTCAAAACAGGCATTAAAAGCCATCCTAACACATTCATTTACCATTCACAGTAATAGTAAAAATATTATCATTTATCTTCTAAGTCACAAATGATATTATGCCATTATTTTCTATAGCACCTAAGAATTATTCCAATCAAAGGCTCTTTTTGTATGTTCTCAATTAACAGTCTCCTGCTACTAAAATGGATATTTTGGGCATGTCTAATAAGAATAAGGTCTATAGAACATTCTTAACAAAATAAAAATTCACTGTATTTTTAAACTTGATAAGCTTCCTTGAGTGAGACAATGGTAAACAATTAAAAAAATTTTTTTTACATACCAAGTTCAAGGAGCTCGTTTCTTAGTGTTCAGACCCTTGGATACACTTAATTAGGCTCTGAAAGTTGTTCTTATACTCTGAATAAAGGATTCCATTCACCAGTGATTAACCAAAGAGGGCACAGTTATTTTGATTAGATCTGATTAGGTCTCTATCCTGTCATGTTACACATTTGCTAGCACACACACTAACATTCACACTCCCCTATAAATAAACTACAGATACAGGTTCAGATAGACCAGTCTTGCAGTTTCATTGGGAACAGTCAATAGCGTAACAATGAATAGTCACAACTGTTTAACATTTATTTTCCAAGCTATTACTAATTTTTTCTAGAAAACTTCACCTTTCTGTCATCTGCACCTCCCCCCTAAGCAACTTTACCAAGTACCCCATGTTGATCCAGTAATTCTCAAGTATTTGGTAGGTGTACAGGCTTCTTCCTCATTAAAACTAATCCTCCAGGTTATTTTGCTTTCTTCAGAGTTCCAGAAATGGGAGCATGCAGCACACATAATTCAAAACTTACTTGGCTTTCTGAATCCACACACAGTAGTCTGAGATGTAGAGATCATTTAGAATATAAGCTGGGTCATTTTCCTGAAAAATTTTGTGAATGTCCAGTAGGCACTTTAAAACTGCACTTTTCCCTAAAGGAAATTGAAAAAAATAAAATTATCCTCAAGAAAAAAGATCTGATTTTTTTAACTGAGAAATTCACATACTGAGGAGTAACACATGTATAGCAGCTCAGAGTTTTAATCACTTTTTAATNGCTTGTGTTTCTTCCAGTCCAGCATTTCTCATGATGTCCTCTGCATAGAAGTTAAATAAGCAGGGTGACAATATACAGCCTTGACGTACTCCTTTTCCTATTTGGAACCAGTCTGTTGTTCCATGTCCAGTTCTAACTGTTGCTTCCTGACCCGCATACAGATTTCTCACCACCACAGACCTATTTTAATTACAAAGTAGGTAACCTTGAAGGCTAAATTCGAAGACAGGAGGAAGGAACCCAATCATAACTCACAGAATTGATGAAACCAAGTTAGCCATGTTATTCAAACAGGAAAAAATCAAGGGAGAACTAACAAAACTATGAGAATTTGGGGAAACAGTTTAAATTGCAACAGAGAAAAAAATTGTCAGGGCAAGCATATGCCAAGCTCTTACTTTCCCTCCCTCTCTTGTTTGGGGATCCAGGAGGGGGACACAGAGTTTTATGAGAACTACTAACTTAAAGGCTTCAAAGTCAACCAAAAAAACATTCACGTGAAGCTTACATAAGCTCCTCTATGGCATGATGCCCCAGAATACTGCCTCTCAATACAACATGCCCTACTAATACAAGAGAGTTAATAGAAAAGGCAGGATTTGGAGCTAGGTCTTCTCAGATGGTAAAGAATCTGTCTGCAGTGCTGGAGACCCAGGTTTAATCCCTGGGATGGGAAGGTCCCCTGGAGAAGGGAATGGTAACTCACTCCAGTATTCTTGCCTGGAGAATTCCATGGACAGAGGAGCCTGGCGGGCTACAGTCCACGGGATCGCAGAGTCAGACACGACTGAGCAACTAACACTTTCTTCTTTCTCATAGAAAATAATTCAGTGAGTGAAGAAAAGGCGTGGGTATGCCAGCTTGGAGGGCGGCATGTAAAGGAGCAGAGACTTAAAATGGGGTGGGTTAGGGGAACAACAGAAAGAGACCATTTAGATGGAGCGATAGTTCTAGTAGNTCAGACACGACTGAGCAACTAACACTTTCTTCTTTCTCATAGAAAATAATTCAGTGAGTGAAGAAAAGGCGTGGGTATGCCAGCTTGGAGGGCGGCATGTAAAGGAGCAGAGACTTAAAATGGGGTGGGTTAGGGGAACAACAGAAAGAGACCATTTAGATGGAGCGATAGTTCTAGTAGGGAAACAAGGGGAGTAAACAGATGAGTTTGGCAGAAGTGAGACTGTGAGGGGAGTAAACAGATGAGTTTGGCAGAAGTGAGGCTGTGACAAGGAAGAGAATATGAAAGTGATCAGGCAGGACTGTGGGGATAAGACCTAAAGGCAGCTGTGGGCAGTAGTGATAAAAGACCCTACACACCAGACATTTTCTGAAAAAGAGTGTGGAATTAAGGTCACATGTTTAATGAGAATTCATTGCAACCATTACCTAATGAAATTATAGGAGCTCTCTTCTACTTGCTAGAGGGGATGCTGATTCATGAATCACTGAATAAAGCAAATTAAATAATTTTTTTTAAAGAAATTTCCTAGTTTCATTTAACAGACATGCCTAAAGTGAGGTTGCCCCTTGCCAGGGGCCACTGTTGCTGCTGCTGCTAAGTCACTTCAGTCGTGTCCAACTCTGTGCGACCCCATAGATGGCAGCTCACCAGGCTCTGCTGTCCCTGGGATTCTCCAGGAAAGAACACTGGAGTGGGTTGCCATTTCCTTCTCCAATGCATGAAAGTGAAAAGTGAAAGTGAAATCTCTAAGTCGTGTCTGACCCTCAGCGACCCCATGGACTACAGCCTACCAGGCTCCTCCGTCCATGGGATTTTCCAGGCAGGAGTACTAGAGTGGGGTGCCATTGCCTTCTCCTAGTTTCATTTAACAATGCCTAAAGTGAGGTTGCCCCTTGCTAGGGGCCACTGCTACTGCCGCTAAGTCGCTTCAGTCGTGTCCGACTCTGTGAGATCCCATAGACGGCAGCCCACCAGGCTCCCCCATCCTTGGGATTCTCTAGGCAAGAATACTGGAGTGGGTTGCCATTTCCTTCTCTGATGCATGAAAGTGAAAAGTGAAAGGGAAGTCACTCAGTCATGTCCAACTCTTAGCGACCCATGGACTGCAGCCTACTAGGCTCCTCTGTCCATGGGATTTTCCAGGCAAGAGTACTGGAGTGTGGTGCCATTGCCTTCTCCAGCTAGGGGCCACAGGCAAGTTCAAATCTTCCAGTTATCACAAAATAATAACAATAATGATAGCAATGACCAAAGAAATCAACTTTTAAAATTTAAAGTGAAGTTACACTGTACTTATGTCCCGATCTCTATTTTCTTTCTTTCTTTTTTTTTTTAAAAGACAAATACACATGGAAAAAAATCTTAAGCATGAACACACTCATATTTCTATAGTCACTGAACAAATATGTGGGAGTCTGATGTGTGTTAGGCATCGTTTCACACATGGGATTACAGTTGTTTATTTTTCTTTAAACTTTCCCCTATTTCCTTTTTTTAAAAATATAGTTCATACTTATTTTAATTTTATAGTTCATAACTATGTATAATCTTATTGCAATAAGAGCAAATTCTACAGAGATTTTTGCCAATCATATTAGGCATTACTAGGACATTCAAACACTACCTCATATATTGATGTACCTCATATATGGATGCAACTTCACTGATCTTGTAAGTTTGAGGGTTTTTTTTTTTACAGCTTAAGATTATTTGCTACTCTAGATGCAGCAGTGTTCTTAAAGGCAATAGATGCCCTGGATATTCTCTTGAAGCAGAATCCACTGAGGGACAGCTGTGACAACTTGAACTTCTCCCACTGCTCAAGGCTATCATGGCAGCTCCATGGACACAGAGATAACTTTCCCCTATTTTCAAAATTCTCCACAATAAACATTTAGTAATTTACCAAAATTCAGATATTCCTGACTACATAGGTAACCCTTGAAATATTCATAAAGAATGTTAAATTTTTTAATTTTTTTAATTCCTATTTCAATCTTCTTTACCTTGTATTTTTGAACAATAGACAAGCAACATTTGGATCAGGTGATTCTAGAAAATCACATGTGAGGCAGTTTTAGGCATTCTTTCAAAGTTTATGTTTTCATTTTCAGTCTTATTCAAACTATTTTTCCAGTGTGCTATGTGACAAATAAGCGAAAAGGCAACTAGGCTACTAGCAGCCGACACTCTAGAACCAAAAGTACATTAAAACCATCCTGCCCCCAGCAATGTATACTGCTACTCCAAGGACATATTTGATCCCGTGTATTCCTACTAAATCACCATAGGTGACTGCAGCATCACAGCCAAGAAGCTAGGGAAGCATGCACTTTTTTTTCTTCTCTTTTTTACATCTCTTATACTGACTGCTCTTTCTCTCAAGTTGCCAAGCACTTATCCAAGAGCTATGAGCAAAGGAAAGAGCTGGTCCATCTTCAGACTGTCACACGACCAGTGGCTAGAAGGGGACTCAATGTGCCTGCCTCCTGTGGGGCGGGGTTGTAGCTAGTCGTGGGCTAGCTACACAACATATGGACCTAAAATACTGTTCAGACCTAAATCCAAAAGAATCATTTCCGCTCCAAGGCACTGCAGATGAGTGAACATTTTCTGCCAGTCACTGCCTGGCCTGGAGCACGAAAAAGCAGGTACCTTGCATAGTAACCACAGTAACTAATTTCACTGCAATGATAGACTAACAGACCTCTCCGAAGAGTTAGGGATTCTCCATGCTCGCCTGGTCCTCAGTGAAGCCAAGTCTGTCCATGGAGGAAAGACTTCTGACACCAAGATTTCTCTTAAGAGTTTTAAATCAGTGAAAGGACTTCAAAACTAGAAATATGGCACATAAATGGACAAGTTCCATGCACGTTTCACTTCTGGGAAAACGACTATCTAATGACAACAGAGAAACACAACACCACCACCAACAAACGCATGATAGCAACAATCAGGTGGGCAGTAAACAGTATTTAACACAGTCTCTGGCTATGCATTCTCCAGCTTTCCTTTAACGGGAATGTAAACTAAGAACAATATGCTTTCCTGTTCTGGACAGATGTGGCATCTCAGGTTAATACATCTTAAACCAGAGACAAGATTGAACTGTTCTAAATTAGAATCCACTGGCTCTCTGAGATCCTCCTATTAGGTGACCAGGTTTGACCATAATCATTCAGTGACAGGCCAGCTCCTGGTTGAAGGCTCTTAAGAAATGGCTCCCATCTCTAGGAGATTAGAATAGTGGACTCTGATGCTGGGAAGGATTGGGGGCAGGAGGAGAAGGGGACGACAGAGGATGAGATGGCTGGATGGCATCATGGACTCGATGAATGTGAGTCTGAGTGAACTCCGGGAGATGGTGATGGAGAGGGAGGCCTGGCGTGCTGCGATTAATGGGGCTGCAGAGTCGATCATGACTGAGCGACTGAACTGAACTGAACTGAAGAGCCAGCATAGAAAAAGTAATATAAATTGCTAACTCTATGTATAGAGTAAGAGCAGAATTTCTTTTCAACTCTTGGTACATTATAGCTATGATATGACTGTGGTTTTCTGGGTATAGTTCTGTCCTTTAAAGTTTTGAACCATACATAACAAGAAGCCAAAAACAGTAAAGGAGAAAGAAATGGTGATTCAAAACATCTGAAGGAAAGCACTGGTTGGCCTTCATTTGTAAGAGCATCTCAAAATAAAACCCAGCATAGCTATCATCTTAAAATGAGTAACTTAGTAGTTGCCTGGCTAGAATTCTGGGATTTTGATGAGACCATATTACAAAGAGGGATAATTTATGAATTATCTTTAACATTGATTTTCAGAGATCACTGGACCATAAAAAGGGATGACAGAAGAACTATATCAAAGTAATCAAAATGAAGAGTATCAAAGTGTGGGAATTTGCTTCAATAGCAGGCCGTTAGAAAGTAGCATAAAGTCCCTAACAACACAAACATGAGTTAGTTTAACTTTATGAAAGCTTCTCAGTCTATTTAGTATTTTATCCTTAACTTTTTCAGATGCCGTTTAAGCTCTTAAACTTTTGAGTTGCAGTAAAGAAACACATACTGGAAGCAATGACAGTTGTTATTTCAAGCACAAATTTACAGTCTTAAATCAATTTTTAGATGCCTTTTTGTTATTAAAATTACACATATTATCTGTATAGCCACAAATGAAATCAGCACAAAGCAAACATATACTTTGTAAACGTTCCCTTTGCCTAGAAAGCACAAACCTCAACCCAAACTTAATTTTCCATCAAGTCTCAACATGGCCCATGCTTCCTTAGGAATTGGCTGCCAACTAACTGCCCAACCCTACCTTCCTCCATCCAAGCTAATTTGGGTTCTTTCAAAATGCCTGTCACACTGTCTGTTAATTAATAGCTACCCACCAAGTCTTCTCTATATACTGCATCATTTAACCCTACTAGTTTGGTGCTTTCTTGTTCATTTCATTAAAGAGGAAACTGAGGCTCAACTGAAGGTGTTAGCCAAGATCACAGCTAGGAAACAACAGCCATGATGAACATAGGTATGTCTGCGTCCCAGCCACTACATAATACATAGGGTCACTATTTATCACCTTCTGTGGCAAACCTCTTGATGGGAAAGAACACAGCTTTTCATTTGTCTTCCAGGGTCTAAAACAATGTCTGGCAAATGGTAAGACCCTGTTCAGTAAAGGCAGCTTGCTAATGTAACCCAGAGTACACAAAAGTTAAGTTTAAAACCACTTGGTCAGATTGCTCAGTTAACTTGTACTAGTTATAACACCTTTGTGGTCTGTACCCAAAAGTCAAGGTGTCCTGACAGATGTGTGGTACACAACATGCTTGCCTTCCTTTTTTATTTCTGTTCCCAACAAGAAAAGGATGTAGCTGTGCCAACTTTCTTGTACCACCATACCATCTGAAGTTCAAATAATGAATTTAACCCAAGGTTGCTTTTTGCCTTTTCTGCTCTAACAATCTCTGCTAGATTCGCTGGTTTGAAAGGACAGCTTTGACATTCACTCTATCCTCCTCTTTAAGTCACCTGTCAAAGCCAGCAGTTGTGTCAGTGTGGAAATACATGGCCGGATGTCATCAAAATTACATAATGGCAGCATGACTAATTTCCATTTCTTTAGACATTTAAGAGTGAGGCATCCAAGTTCAAGGTAAAACACTAAAAAAAAAAAAACCATCCACACAGTAAGTATAAAAGTAGACAGGTCAAGAAGCTGAACATGCACGGAAAAACAGCTCTTAGAACAGCTGCGATCTAGATCTGAATTTTTTTAAAAATCCATAAGCATCTAAAACTTCTTAATTATGCAGATAAAATTCCATTTCAACTAATCGGCCATGAATATGGCATGGATCTCAATGCCTGGTAGCTCAATTTAAAATAAACTCTTTGTATTGCTGCTTTAATTAATATTATACTTCATTTTTCCCAGTAGATATTAGTATGAAAAGTTCTGACTTTTTTTTTTTTTTTTTTGCAATTAGCTTAGTTTCAAATTGGGAAAACTGGGACTGGACATGCAGTCAGAGAGAAGAAACATACAGGAAGAAAGATAACCGGATTTCTCAACCGGATATGGCATGTAAATGGGAAGAACAAACCCTGTCTGACCAGATTTACAAGTCCCTTTTGGTGACATTAGAAAATTAAGTAGAAAGAGAGGTAAGGGATCTGGGTTTTCTTGTGTTTGGATTTTCTACGGTTTCTGGTCATAGTCATTTAGAGAATACAGGACCTCTACCTCCTCCCCACACCTCATCTTGGAACCTACACTGGGATGAGACTGAACCTAAACTGTGATGGAAGGAACAGACACCTGGCACAAGGCGTCACTGCAGCTGAACACAGGCTTGCTAAGTCGCTTCAGTCGTGTCTGACTTTTTGAGACCCCATGGACATAGCCCGCCAGGCTTCTCTGTCCATGAGATTTCCAGGCAAGAATACTGGAGTGGGTTGCCATGTTGTCCTCCAGGGGATCTTCCCAACCCAGGGATCGAACCCATGTCTCCTGCTGTTCCTGCATTGCAGTAAGAATGGGTCCATCTCATCCTACAGGGGGAGAGAAACGTGACAGGGTGCTCATCAACACTGGCCACTATTTAGGATGGAAGGCAGCCAAAGACCTTGGCTCACTTGGAAAGGGCTCTCCTCCAACCCCAAATACAGCTGATCTTTGAACAATGACAGGGTTAATCTGGCCTTCGTATCTACAGTTTCACCTATCCACAGATTCAACCAACCATGGACAGTGGGGCACTACAGTATTTTCTACTGAAGAAAAAAATTCACCTGTAAGAGAACCTGAAAGCATCAGTCGCTCAGTCGCGTCCGACTGTTTGCAACCCCAAGGACTGTAGCCCACCAGGTTCCTCTGTCCACGGACTTCTCCAGGAAAGAAAACTGGAGTGGGTAGCCATTCCCTTCTTCAGGGGATCTTCCTGACCCAGGGATGAAACCTGGGTCTTCCACACTGCAGACAGATTCTTTACTGTCTGAGCCACCAAGGAAGCCCATAAAAGGACCTGCCCACGTTCAAAGTCAAGCTTGTTCAAGGGTTAACTTCGTATGTACTTACAGCAAGGGGAGGCAAATTTTTTCTCTAAAGAGCCAGAGTGTAAATATTTTGCTTTGCAGGCCACATGATCTGCTGCAACTGTTCAACTCTACCATCATATCACAAAAGCAGCCATAAACAACACCCCAATGAATGAGCACGACTATGTTCCAATAAGGCTTCATTTATGGGCACTAAAATTTGAAGTTCATATAATTTACGTGTATCATGAAATGCTATTTTTGTTTTTATTTTTTTTCAACATTTGAAGATGTTAAGATATTATCTTAAGGGACTATTTCTCCTTTGTATATTTTAAATACTTATATTTTGTACTTTTGTCTTATCATTCCTGTTACACAATAAACTCAAGAGCCAAAGCCAAGTCATATATATCCTCATAATTCTTTCCTGATTCTCTTTTAATGTCTTATACAGAGAAGGGATTTGATTTGTGGCTGTTAAATAAATATCTGCTTGGTTGTTATTTTTCAGTATTAATTTCTATTTAAAGGAATCCTAAATTGCAAAAATATAATTCCTCCATGATTTCCAGATAACATACAAGTATTTATTATTCAATATATTTCATCTGGGCTTCCCTGGTGGCTCAGACAGTAAAGAATCCGCCTGCAATGCGGGAGACCTGGGTTTGATCCCTGGGTTGGGAAGATACCTTGGAGGAGGACATGGCAACCCACTCCAGTATTTTTTCCTGGAGAATCCCATGGACAGAAGAGCCTGGGGGTCTACAGTCCATGAGGCAACAAAGTGTCAGACAAAACTGAATGACTAAGCACAGCACAGCACATACTTCGTCTAGGTCTCAATATTACCATGCCACACGACTTTCACTCTTTAGGGTAAATAAAATATTTTCTCTTTGTTCTCCCAAATTTGTCTTAAATATATACATTTTTCTACCTTTATCCTCTTAAAGAAAGTTTATAGTTACTTCCTTAAAAATTCAGATTAAAAAAAAATCTCAAAATTGATTTTAGATTTATTACAAGAGGCACTAAACATAGAATTTTTTTTAAGCCATAATATCAAACCACATAACTAACCTCCTGGGGTTCTTTTCCATTGCTCAGATCAGAAGCTGTAGAAATTAAGAAAAAATCTTATATAAATAGTATAGGAAATATCATGTAGATTTAAATGTAAATACCATGTAGATTTAAATTTAAATATTTAAAAAATCAGCAGTGTATCTTGAGCTATTACCCACCCATAAGATACTTTAAGTGATTTTTTTGGGGGGAGCAGAATAACCATAAGATCTTAATCAGTTATGGCAATTACAAGCAATTTATTATTTGTAAACCATACAGGAAATGCTGCCCCCTAGAGAATATTTTTGGATTAGGAAATGGCAACCCACTCCAGTATTCTTGCCTGGAGAATCCCAGGGACAGAGGAGCCTGGTGGGCTGCCATCTATGGGGACACACAGAGTCGGACACAACTGAAGCGACTTAGCAGAGAATATTTTGAGAACAAAGAATGCTTTATACAAATGTAATCCACTTTCCAAATTGTAAACAATTTCCAGGCAAGCAATCTAAAAAAATTTCAGTGATTAACAATATTTAATGATTAATAAGATACTTAGAGGAAATATGTGTCTGCGGAGTTGATCAGAATTTCATTTTCTTCCCTTTAATGTTAATGTTCATCTACAATACCCTTCCATATAAAAGTATATGTATAAACCCAAAAATGCTGTGAGGATAAATAATATAGACAGGCAGTAAGAATGTGCGAATTTAAGATTGGGAACACAGATTTAGGCTCTGAGGAAGCAATGGAAGTAAAAGAAGTTTGCTCTGCCTTGTCAAAGAATCCCAGAAGAGCAAGGCAGAAGACCGGCACATGGGGGCTTCCCAGGGGAATCCTACACTCTCCTTCACACGTTCCAGCTGCAGTTCACACTCTCCAGGGCTCCAAAGTCCCTCCTTTCTTAGGCTGGTTGGCATGTAAGGAAGCAATCAGCAAAAGCAGATACCAACATAACTTCTAATATCTGGTCTGAATTCCATGCTATTGAAATTGACTGAAAGTACTACAGTTGTTCCATTCTTCAAAATGTTTTAACTGTGACAGGGAATTGACTAAGAAAGGAAAAGTTCAAGAACAATTTAGAATGAAGAGGGAAACAGAAAGAAATATCATCTCCTGACTGGAGAGCAGGAGATTAAGTGATCATATTAGGGAAGCAGAGAAATCAATTCTGGAGACCAGTTGACTCAAGCAAAACTGGCAACTAATTTTAGAGGCTGTAGGGTAATATTGAAGAACAGAGAAACCTGGTGTGCTAAAGTCCATGGGGTCACAAACAGTCAGACACGACTTAGCAACTGAACAACGAGGGCAAACCTCAGGGTCAGAGAGCCTATCAATTCCCAAGTTTCACTGATGAAACAGATGCTCATCTATAAACTGTCTCATGCCCCTCACTCACAATATTCAGAATACTTCCCTCCACCCTGCTATGCAATACTACCAGTCCTTCAAGTCCCAGTTCAAATCTCCAGTCCCGAATGAAGCTTTCTCTGATCCCTAACGAAACATCACCTCTCCCTGTTTTGAAACCACTCAGTCAGCATTTCCTGTAAGGGGCTTACCACTGTCTACTCTGTCTTTGATGTTTGTGATGGACATCTTAGCTCCCTTATTCAGGCAGATGTTCCCCAAACACAGTCCATGAACCTAATTCAGCTTTCTGCTGCGCTTCATATGGGCACTTTGTACATAATAAATAGCTTTATAGTAGGTACTGTCAAAATACCTACTGAATGAATAAGTTAACAGATGAACACACTAACCACTGAACAAGTACTTTAGAGCAATGGGAAACTGAGGAGGAGCCGAGAATCAAAAGTCAAACAAGGCAGAAGCTCCTCTGCAGGAAATGACATGTCATACGTGACTTAAAGCTCAGCCAGTTTTCCTGGTTTTATATTATCATCCACTGTATTTCTCCTTTGAACTACTTATTACAAAATGTAATTTTTTTAAAACCTGATAGCTGTGTTATTCCAGGATCCCAACAGAATTTTAAGTTTTCCCAGTGCAAGTCATGTCCCACCTGCTTACTCCAAGATCTCCAGACCCAGCTCAGCATCTTCACATAGCAAGTGCTCAACAAATACTTGTTGAATAACCCTCAAAATCATTTCATATAAGGCCCATAAGAAAGAACAATTGAAAGGTCTAATAGTTCTTTTAAATGTCCATAATTGAGAACCCACAAAAATTAAGTACAGATAAATGTAAACATCGAAAACTAGTGATTTCATCTTCTAGTTTTCAAGTTAGGATAATTTTTAAAATTCAAGAAACAGAAGCTGGACCTCTCTAGTAGCCCAGTGGCTAAGACCTCGAGCTCCCAATGCAAGGGACCTGGGTTTGAGTCCTGCTTGGGGAACTAGATCCCACATGCTACAATGCTGTACAATCTAATTAATTAATTAATTTTAAAAAGCATTTGGATACTGGACTAAAGAGAAATGAAATGCTAAAAACAAATTCATCTTCCAGGTTGCATGAAGTCTCAGAGCTCACACAATACACTTGCCATAGTTCTGTTTCTTAAACAACCATTTGCCTTAAAGGAAAAGATCAGCCCTAAGCCATTTACTATGGCTTTTTTCTTTTACATGGATTGTGCAATTATATCTATTCACAGAAGAGGTTAGTAAAGCTGTCATTTCAGTCATTTCTGAAAAAGTAATTAGCCCAGTAAGACTAATATGTAAGGGCTATTAATTACATGAAATAATGCCAGCTTTTACTTGGTAACAATAACTAATCGCCAGAAGGCTATTTCTTAGGTTATAGTCTGCCCACAGAACTATCAGACATCAGATCTCAAATGTTCACAGAAGGGTAGGTTTCTTGTTAGACCTAAAAACAAAACAGAACCTGAAATAATAACTTCAAACATGCATTTTTACTAGCCAAAAATTTTATATGGTCTGAACAAAGAGTACTATGTTTTCTAAAAGATGGTGAATAAATTTAAATTGAAAACACAGATATATAGGGGTTACGACTCCAGATTCTTTTTTAAAAACAACTTTTTATAAAGGAAGATCACAACATGTACAAAGAGAAAAAACAGGGTGGAGAACCCCCAAGTACTCATTACCCAGCTTCAGCAAGGACCAACTCATGGCCAGCCTTGTCTCCTCCACACCCTCCCACTTTCCTCCAACCCACTGTGGATTATTGTAAAGTCAATCCCAGTTTCATAAAATTTCCTTTACTATAACTATTTCAACACTTCAAAGGGCACAGACTTAAGAGTTAGGCAGACCCAGCATCCAATCCAGACTCCAGCAACTCCTAGCTGAGTGAGCCTGGGCAACTGGACCGAACTTCCCTGAGACTGTCTTCTACCTGTGAGATGGAGACTGACATCCCGACTTCTCAGGAAGACAGTGTGGATGTAATGAGGTACTGAGCCTCGCGCTGGCACATAGAAAGGAGTCACCAAGGTGCTATGGCTAGAACGATTACTGTGCTAGCACATTAAGACAGGACTCTCTGTGACTCATTTCCAGTGCGGCTCACAAAGGACAAAGTAGATATCAAGTATTTCATATTTTAAGAAGGGATGCTTAACCCTCTGTGCTAAACTTGCAAGACACTAGCCAAAAGCCTGGTATGTCACCTCTGGACCAATATTCACCTCCAGGAATTTAAGGGTATCATGGTCCAGAAAATCTCTTTGGATAAGACTGTTGGGGTGCTATGGGATTTCTACCATTATTCATGGGGAAGGGGAAAAGGTGCTTTCCTGTCTCTTGGTTTTTCTTAAACCAAAAGAAAGGGGATTTCTAAGGGGGGACCTTGGAGAGCATAAGATACCTGTCCTGGAAACTGTGGGGCACTGTTGTCTTTGTGCCTCACACAAAACTGATAAAAGGCCCCCATGGAGAAGCAGGAAGGAGCAGCCTGTGGCTGAGTAGAAAGTAGCTCTGGAAGCAAGCAAGGCTCCCGCAGCAGGAGAAGGGCCCCCTCCCCACCGCTGGCTTCCCAACCTGAGGCAGGCCCAAGCCAGGGAAGGGAAGATTTATATTTTTAATCAAGTTCAAAGGGAACATTTTAAGTACTGAAATGAGACTTCTCTTATAATCTAAAGCAATATAAAAAGTTATAGAATATTTATCATATAGGATATATGTGTGTGATGTGATATTTACAGTATATTCCATCCATAAGCAATAAAAGAAACACTCCACAGAAAGAGCTTGAAGTGGGAACAGGGAGAAAAAATTAAGTTTTTTTCCTTTTACCCCTTGATGTCTAGCCCTTTCAACATAACAGTTACATTATATGCTCAATAACCATACAAGAATGTGGAAGAAGAATAAAGAATGCCTTTAGAGAGATGAATGAAATACAGACAGTAGAATAAACAGTAAGTTGTATAAACAGTGTATATAATCAAGTACTCAACTAGATCATTTATAAAAACAATAAAATTTCTTAAGACATACTAGGAAATTGCTCTCTTTTAATTCCTTTTTATCATTGATTTTCAGTGAATAACGGCAGCTAAGTGATACTTCCATGAAGGATTCTTCCTACTCTTCTCAAAAGAATGGAGGAAGAAGTAAAAATTGCTAAAGATACAGGAACAGAGGCGGACAACCTGGGATGATCATGTGCCCCAAGATTATAGATTCAGACAGAGGAATTTCACATGCAAGGCCCGATGTTAGCAACTAAAATAACACTTGAAAGGACAAAGTAGGTTTCCTTCTCTTACAAGAATTTGAGTTACACGGACAGCAACAGTGAGAGATGAAAGTACAGTCTTCCGGGGGTGGAGAAGGTATAGCAGAGAGAATGTAAAATTGAAAACAGCCAAAGGCCCAAAGAAGAATTTTGTAAGGCCTCTGTGAAGTCAGGTAAAGCAAATTCATGGCTCTTTAAAAACTTAGCTCTCAGTCAGTCTGTAGATTCTGATACCAGCCTTCACATAAGATTTGCATTTCTTCTGGGGAAAGAGTTATTTATTACTTTCAACTATGAAAGCACGACACTGACCTTCAGAATAAAGGTGTGATGGCTTTTTTTATTATAAGTAGGCACGAATTCATTCTTGGAAAATGTTAAATGCCAAACCAGCGCTACCTGCACTTAAATTATAAGGTGTCTGAACAACTGAGACTCTTCAATGGTATTAATGGCATCCTGGTGTCACACACCTGTATGAACAAAGGTGTCAACCCTCATCCAGAGCTTGCCATCCCCATAGTTTAGGGCATGAACTCTAGACAACCTAGCTCTCTATTTCAGCACTAACTAGCCACAACCCAAACAAGCCACAGAACATACTATGCATGGATTATACAGGGCTGGGATTCATTTTCAGCATGCTACCTCGGGTTTTCTGTTGCTATCACAACACAGCTGATAAGCCTTCTTGTTGTAGATAGATAATAATCTATTATCTATAATAGAAACTTATAGTCTAAACTTAAGTCTAAACGTTCAATTCCAACCTACTAAAACTGAGGAACTGACTACAGCGTTAAGTCAAGGCAATCAAATTTATTTTTGGTTATGAATCACACAACTGATTACTTTTCAAATAAAAACCCAGAGAACTAGATTATTTAGCGGAATAAAACAAGAGGGTGGATGGGTGTGTGTGTGCGCGCGCATGCATGCTCATCCGTGCATGTGCACACGCACATGGGGCTTTTGCAACTTTTCCATCTCAAAGCCATGACATAACAAGAAAATCACAACTGCATTCTCACTGTTTAAATCGATGAATAATGTATAGATAATCTAGCATGACTTAAACAAGAAATTAACTGTGACACGTACTCAAATTCAACAATCAGTCATTTATAGTAGATTGACTTTTCAAGATAATTTTTGCAGTTCAAAAAAAAAATCTTGGGGACTTGCCTGGAGGTCCAGTGGTTAACACTCACCTTCCAATGAAGGGAGTATGGATTTGATCCCTGGTCAGGGAGCTAGGATCCCACATGCCTCAGGGCCAAAACACCAAAACATAAAACAAAAGCAATATTGTAACAATTTGAACAAAGACTTTAAAAATGGTCCACACCAAAAATATCTTAGAAGGTAAAAAGAAAGAATATCCCCCAAAAAACAAAGCAGTGTGTTTACTGTTGTTAAAGAAGACAGATTTCTAAAGGCAATAGCTCTTCTGTTCTATAATCAACAATCCTTTAAAATAAAATACTGCTACTGTAAACCAATAGGATGAACTAAAAAAGATCTTTCATTTAACTATGATTCATTTTTATGATTATTATCTATTTTAAAAGAATCTACTTCAAACATGACTTTCCCCCCCGCCCCAGGGCGGGAAAACTATGGGTCACACAGAAGTCAAAGAAAAACCTACATAAATCCTAGGAGGGAGAAAACATTACAGATGTGATTATTCCCATTAAGCCTAATGATATAAAAGAATGCAACTTCTTCCTTTCTCCTTCTTAACCTCAAGTCTGAAAACTAAACCTCCAGAAGCACTTTTAGCTAAAGACAAAGAAATGATGAGATTCCCTAAAAAAAAGTATAAGAAATGACCATAAAGCATACCAAGTGAGTTTTAATAAAAATGTGCCAGAACTAATACATACAAATGGATGTTGTCCCCTTAAAAAGTAATTACCTTGGAAATTATATACTTATCCAGTGATGCTGTTATAGGTACTTTGGAATTTGTTTCAGAGCTTAGAATTTTCCACAGCCTTAAAAATAGCAAACATTTGTCTTTTGGGGTTTCATTTAGCAATAATCAAGTAACCAGAGTAGCTGAACTTTCTCTGGAAAACCTTTCCTGATCTGCCAAATCCAGGTTCTGTGCCCCTCCTAGGATGACTGTCCTGCCTCCAGCAGAGAACTTTTCACTCAGCGCTGGAATTGCTTACTTATTTACCATCAGTCACCTTGTCAAAACTGTAAACTTCACACGAGCAGGGAACTTATTTATTATTTTACTCACAACACTAAAATAATGCCTAGAAAATTACAGGCATCTGTATGATACAGAAATACTGAATGATACAATCTACTAAATACAAGATGTTTTGGAACACTGTCTGTATTTACCCTCCCCACTCCTCTCTGAAAAGAGCACCACACCTGTATGTATGATTATATACCTATATAGAGAGACAATTACTTTATATAATACCTGAGAGGAACAGTGTTTGGATTGGATGATTTTCATTACTTATTTTTGTAAAGGAAGAAAAGCAAAAATCAATGACTACATCCTCAGACTAAAAACATTTAACTTTACACTCTCAAATTTGCAAGCATAATAACATCTTACCTAGCTGCAATATCTTTATAGTGTCTCTGTAGGCTTTCATCACCAGCTTAAAATGGCGGTACAGTGGATAACACAAAACTCTTCTTCCAAAAGACACCAGGATTTCATGAACATTAGTCCAAGTCTGTGAAGTATCATTTACATGAATAATCATTTCCATGTTACACAAAACAAAAGCACACAACAAAATGTAAAACTATTCTCAATTAAAAACCAACTCTGAGTCAACATGAAGCCAAGTGGAAGATAAATACAGTGCCATACAGTGAGACTCTTTTTGTAAACTTACAATAAAATTTTTATCTCAGTCTTTGTAATTCCTCACACTTTATCAACATATCACAAGTGCTCCTTAAAACTCACATTCATAGCAGGAAAGTTTTTAAAGTCTTTTAAGAATTACCACTATGAATGTAAAACACATGGTACTAACAAAATCCAGATGCACATAAAATGCATTTCTAAATGATACATGCTTCATGTTTTTGTCCTTTAGGACCATTAGAGATAATACAGATGAAAAATACAGAACTCTTTAGTGCAATGTGTTCACAGTTCCCCTCTTTCCTCTCTCTCTCTGTTTTTCTGCTTTGGGCATGAGTAATACACGGCATTTACTTCAGTAATTTACTTTCACTTATCAAAGAGAAAACTACCCATTTCTGTAAAAAGGCTTTATCTTGAACGGTATCAAACTGATGCCATCAGCAATGTAGAACTTACTGAAAACACATTTTCTACAAAATTGTTTTTTAATTGGGTTTTGATTTAAAATGTATAAAAATGTTAACCTGCAAATAAAACTTAACATATAAAATTAAAGGAGTATACAACATTTACATGTATATTCACCTTTAATAAATGAGTGATCTGATTAAGAATACTAAGTACTCAATAAAGAATAGTTGATATAATATAAAAAACAATGGTGAACTTCTAAAAAATTCTGGTGAAAACTAGACAGAGCTGGTTATATATATGGCAATAGTAAGTTATCTAAAAAACAATAAAAACCTGTCAAAATAAAATCACAAACAGATGAATTTCTTCATGCAGATTTTAATAACTAAACTATGAAATGATCTAGTCAACAACTACTCTCTTTCAATATTGGAATAAATACTGTATTACAAAAGCCAAATATCCATTATATGCTGATCATGGAAATACATAGAACCCAAGAGGAGTCCAAAGAAAAGCACTTTCCCATCTTAAATATGCATATGAATTCCTGGAAATCTTGCTGTAGAGTTTAACTCAGAGGGTCTGCTCTGGGATTTTGTCTTTTCAACAAGCTCCCAGCAGAGGATACTGGTCAGGCAGTTGGTTCATGGACATTCTTGGAGTAGCAAGATTCTCTGCTAAAGTGAAGTGTTTCAGTTCCTGTTTTTATCTTAGCTATTATTTGAACAGATGTAGGGTATTTTGGAAGTTTGGGGACAATGTCTGTTATGGGAAGATGTATGCCAATATACGCCAGCTTACATATAGACCTTATCTATTATTTGAACAAAGTGATGCCATGAAACAACTTTGATTTTCCAACTGAAAATGTACACTATTTAGGATTCAAACTGGGGAAAAAAAAAAAAAAAACAGAAACAAAACTAGTTGCCTTAATAGACGATGCAGTTATCAATTGTTTTAAATAAACACTTTTTTAAAGCTTCTGTTTTGATGGACAACAGCATGTTCGAAACTAGTAAATTTCAAGACACTATCCTTTGCCATTTTTGGTGAAATTTGTACAAGTGCTTTTTAGAAAACAGACACAAAAACAATTATGACTATATCAGAAGAGTTATGAGATCTAAACATACTAATTGTAGAACCTAGGCTAAGTTATTTAAGCTATATGGCATACGTTTCTTCATCTGTCAAACTTATCTCACAGACTTACTGCAAGGAATAGGTGAAGTAATTTATATAAAAGGCTTAGCATAGTCTCTGGTGGTGACAGTTAACAGTATTATCACCTAAGTTTGCTGCCTGTTTTTGAGCTCTGAGCCCCAATATATGCCAACTTACATACAGGCCTCAAACTTGACCCAGCATCTTCCCACAACAGACAATGTCCCCATCACTCCTTCAAACTTGGAAGATATCCTACACCTGGCCTTATTTATGTACTATGATTAGAGGAAGAGTAACAGATAAACCCAGAATTTTATTTAAAAACATGGGGAAAAAAACTAGTACAATAAAGTTACCACTTTTCAGTCCAGGTCTGATGCTCAGGGCCAGTGCACTGGGACGGCCCTTAGGGATGGGATGGAGAGGGAGGTCCAGGATGGGGGACAAATGTACACCCGTGGCTGATTCATGTCAACGTATGGCAAAAACCACTACAATATTGTAAAGTAATTAGGCTCCAATTAAAATAAATTAATTAATTTGCAAAAAAAAAGTCAAGGAATTGCTTAAATTACCACAAATGAACTAATAACAACAAAATATAACTCTGAAGAAACAAAATCTAAACTGCAACTGAAAATCGTACCTCAAACCAGCACAGTGTCGGACTCAATTTTCTGATATTCCATGCAGATTCAACCTTTATTTGTTATGAAGAAAAGGACAGTGTCATATGAGAGGTAAAGTCATTTAGAAAGAAAACAACTATATCCATTTATTCAACTAGTATATGAATAGTATTGACATGTGTAAAACCTAAGAACTATCTATGGCTTTACTGATGTCAAGGTGATCAAAGGCCAAGTCGCTACTTTCTTCAGAATTTTATAAAGTAAAGCTTTTGCACTGATAAGAGTACCAGAACACAACAGCACATAAGCAAGGGCTTTGAAACTAAAGAAAAGCAATGCACGCTCAATTTCTGTCTTTCTCAACTAGGTTACTTACCTCCGAAGTATTTCATAAATAATCTACCAAAAGACTCAAAGATAATGTTAAAGTACTCTCTGTGGCATTTAAAAAGCTGCTCAAGAATCTGGCTTTTCAGAGAAGGTCTGCAAGAGTAAGTATATTCTAGAGAAGACCTTGAGGTTGCAAGACTTCGTGATTTCCAACATATGAATCTAAGAATGAAAAATGCAATTTTATTGAGCATAACTAAACACTCTCACTCATCTTCTCAAGCAATATAAAGCTATTTTTTCTGTCAAAGAAAACATTTTCTCTATGGTATTCTAAAAAGATTAGTGGAACAAAATCCATTTTCAGTTATAGTATGCACTTAATACACTAATTAATATCCATTTTGGAGTCAAATACAAATCTCAAAAGTCACCTTTGAAATTTTCAGAATCCCAATAGCAAAAAAACTTGACATATATCAAATCCTTATCCCAATATTATGCTAATGCTATGATGTTAAGTAGGTGAGAAAAGCAGGTTAAATAATAGTACATACATTACAACCCAATATAAATACATGTGTGCAATGAAAGAAGCCAAGAAGAGAAACATTTCCTTGTAACAATGGCTACCTTTGATAGCTGAGATGACAGGAAATTTTAATTATTTTCTTCCTGTATATTCCTTTACAATGATCTGAATTATTTGTGTAATTTAAAAAGAAGGAGGGGGGGAGGGATATGATAGGGGTAGGAGATAACTACTATGTACAAAATAAATAAGATGCAAGAATACAGTGTACAGCACAAGGAAATATAGCCAATATTTTATAATAATTTTGAAAGGTGTAAAATATATAAAAATACTGAATCACTACATTGTAAACCTGAAATATTATAAATCAACTTTATGTCAATTTAAAGAATTAAAAATTTTTTTTTTTGCTGAAGTATTACCCCTTGAGCAAAAATTATTATCAATAGATACAGGGACACATTAACTGGAAAGATTTTTTTTCTGGCTTTCCAACCTTTTTTAGGAACATATATATATGATCAGTGATATAGGTGAGAAAGAAATTCAGCTCATTTACAGAATCAAGTGTGATATAAGAAGAGATACAATAGAATTGTATGTATTTTTTTAAAAGATCATTTTAAAAAGTAAGATCATCCTTACTTTACAAAAAGATTTACTTTTGCAATAGGATTTCACTAAATAGCAAAAAGATAAAATTCAGGTTTTTAAAATGTGATTTACATACAATTTTTCAGAAGTACAAATACTATTTAAATTGAGGGACACCTGCAGATAAACGCTCACATTCCTTCTTGTACAAAATACTATACATTACATCTGTTAATAGACAGCTCAGAGAAAGACTAGAAATACTAAAGTTTATCCCTTTCCAGTGTCAGGTGTCATGTGGCAACAGCTGTCTCATTTGGTCACTTCATCTCCTAAATGAAATGAGAGCCCAGGATATCCTTCTTCCCTACCTTCAGCCTTACTTCCCCACTCTGCTATTGAGTGAGATTAATGGTCTGCTACTGAGTGAGACTAATGAGTGAGAATTCCAGTTGAGCTGTTTCAAATCCTGAAAGATGATGCTGTGAAAGTGCTGCACTCAATATGCCANTCTGCCACAACTGCTGAGCCTGTGATCTAGAGCCCGCAAGCTGCAACTACTGAGCCCATGCACCCTGGAACTCGTGCTTCAAAACAAGAGGTGACTCCAATGAAAATGCTGCACACCTCAACTAGAGAGTAGCCCCTGGTTGCCACAACTAGAGAAAAGCTTGTGTAGCAATGAAGACCCAGCACAATCAAAAATAAATAAATGAATAACTCTTTAAAAAGCATTATGCTTTCATGTTGGCACCCATCACCAACACATCTGTGCAGGTCAGTTTGGAGTGTCCCTGAATAAACACGGCTGGTCTCACTCATGACCTTAATACAGTTTACTCTGTATGACAGTCTATGCCAACGTTCACAGACACACATGCACTTACATTTCTCTCTCCTTCGGTGACACGGGTCTCATAGCAATATGCCAGAAGGATATCAATCAAACTGTAGTACACCTGACGATGGGCTCTCTTGTCCAGCAGGTAAGATTTATTAACAAATTTTCGCAGCTGATATTTCTCTTCTTCAGAAAAAGACACTAGAAGAAAATGCATTTAAAACTTAGATGTTCCATTCTGTTTGGTAAAACCCCCACTGCAGACAGATTTGTCAAAATTAGAACTTTAATTATAGAAACTGAAAAATTATTAAACTCTAGACATGGAAACAACTTTTTAANGTAAGATTTATTAACAAATTTTCGCAGCTGATATTTCTCTTCTTCAGAAAAAGACACTAGAAGAAAATGCATTTAAAACTTAGATGTTCCATTCTGTTTGGTAAAACCCTCACTGCAGACAGATTTGTCAAAATTAGAACTTTAATTATAGAAACTGAAAAATTATTAAACTCTAGACATGGAAACAACTTTTTAACTAGACTTCACAATTTTTTAAGAGCTACGTATTTGTTCAAATTCTAGTAGGGCTAAAAAAAAAAAAAAAGAAAAAATGTCTAAACAATATCTATTCCTTATTTCCAGACTCCTCCCACACACTGGCTCTGGTTTTTTGGTTTTTTTTTGCTACACAGTTCTGTACTCAAGACAGCTAAATGACAGAGTTATTGGCTTTAAAAATAAGATAATTATGTTTTGATAACAGAAACCATGTGAAACACTCTGTAAATATTATTCACTTTGAAAGTTTTATACAAAGAAATGGAAGTATACCCATGTATCAGTCAATTTTAAGGGCATATAGTATTTTTCAAATATCTTTTATACAAAGTTTTACATATATATGCAAATGTGATTTAACACACATACTAGACTGGTTGGAAGAGGATGTTTCCTTTTCTTCTTCTGCTTGGCACCCTTTATCCCCATCAATAACTTTTTCCATGTTAAAAAAAAATCTAGTATATATCACCTCATATTTTTCTTTACAACCATAAGGACACACAAACACACATACAAGGGAGTTGATACCTTTTCCTCCCCAGAAATCAGATTATATTTTTCCATCTAGCCAGTCTCACTCATTGACACCTCCAGGAAATCTCCCCAAGTCACTTGGTACTTAGCTAATTTTGCGAAGGAGTAGACTATTCCATGGTATAGTGTGCTCTACCCAACCACTCTCCCTACTGATGGGCATGCACTCTGCTTCCAACTTTATGCCACTGCTAATGATGCTGCAGTAAATGTCATGTCATATGTCACTGGATACTGGAGGCCTTATTTCCATAAAACAGACCCCCAACAGTAGGCTTACTGGGTCAAAAAACTTATCTCTTTTTAAGAGATACTTTATGTAAAGGCTGTATCTCTCCTTTGTAATGGTCATGGACAGAAGTTCCCTTCCTTAAGCATATCTCTTGCTTGCTCCCAGCCATAAATGCTTTTTTAAAAACCATTTTCTGTTTAATGGATATGAAAGGACTTTGGTAAGAAAAATTCTAAAATGACCCCCAATAAGACATCCCTTGAATATGGGCAGGAACTGTGACTTGCTTCTATTCAAAAGAATATGGCAACAGCAATAGGACAGTTACTGTTATGATTATTATGACTACCTTCTAATATTGGCAGAGACTCTCCCGCCAATCGCCAATTGTCAAGAAATAAGACGTCATGTCATGAGGGGGCCACGTGGCAGGGACCTGTGGGGTCCTCTAGTATCTGAGAGTGATGCCCCGGCTGAAAGCCAGCAAGAACATGGGGGTCTCAGTTCTATAGTCGCAGGAATCAAGTTCTGCCAACCATCATGTGAGCTTAGAAAAGAACTCTGAGCTTCAGAAAGGAATACAGCTGTAAACACCTATTTTTTAAAAATGAAAAGATGGCCATATTTGTCTCCAGCCTTCCAAGACCCCGAGCAGAGGACCCCACCTCAGCTTCTTAGCATCTAGATATACCGTTCAGTATCTAGATATATTATTACCTCTAAGTCAGTGTCATCAATCTCTTCCCTTACAAATTAATTCTTCATTTTCCTTCCATGCCCCATAAGAAGACCACTTTCAAATTCATTTTAAAAGTTGTTCAACTCACTCATGAGGAACATTTAGCTTCCAGTGCCAGTGAATATCAAAGTAATGCCAAAATAATTTTGAAGCCTTTTTTCCAGGTTTCAAAATTGTCCAATATACGCAGGTCAGGACAGGCTAAACTGCTCTAAGAGACAGATCCAAAATACACTGGCTTCAGTAAGACAGAAGTTTCTCTTTCACGCTACTACTCGGAGTGAACAGTCTGGGACAGGTGGGTATCAGGGTCTCAATACCTGTCTCCTGACCCATGAAAACAGCCAAATCAGAACTCTGTTTCTGATCTGTGGTAACTTGGAATGCAATAAGAGGAAACAAATAAAGTAACAGTGACATATCACTGTTACTTCAGTTAGTATTTCTCTAACTGCTAAACTCTGAACATTATTTCATAGATTTGTTTGGCAACTTAGATTTGCTCTCCTATAAATTACCCATATGTTTTGCCCAGTTTTTTTCTGGATGGCCTGTCAAATATTTAAGAACTTGTCTACTATGGATTCAAACCCTAGTCATCTCTCCAAATCTACTGCATATATACTGACTCTGTTTAGAGGATCTTAGGTCATTGAATTATTTATGTCTGTGTGTAGTCCAATATGTCTTTTTTTTTTTTTTACCAGATTGTGAATTTATAGCCTCCAATAAGGTTTCTCTAACTCCTGAATTGTCCATGGAGTCTCTCAGCTTTTCTTTAAGAGTAACTGTTTCCTCTTTTAAATTTAAATCTATAATCTATCTGAAAATTACTTTTTTGTATTTTCAGATTTTGGTTAATTACAGATGAGGAGTTAATTGTGCCAGCACAGTCTGCTCAGTAAACCATCTTTTCTACTGTATTGAACCACCAACTTTATCAAATAGATCTGCTGCTTTTCTTGCTAAATACTACTTCCAAGCACTTTAGGTTTTTGTCACCTGCAAATACAATATTTTTCTCATTCCCAATAAATTATCAACAGAAGAGAGAGACACTATCTCTTTTTATATATCAGTCACCTTACCAAGGACTTCTCAGGTGGCGCTAGTGGTAAAGAACTCCCTACCAATGCAGGAGACACAAGAGACGTGGATCTGATTCCTGGGTCTGTAAGATCCCCTGGAGGAGGGCATAGCAACCCACTCCAGTACTCTTGCCTGGAGAATCCCATGGTCACAGGCTCACAAAGAGTTGGACAGGGCGGAAGCAACTTAGCACACACGCACATATAGGCATATAAAATGTACATACAGACAGACCCCAAAACACAGTGGCTTCAGTAAGACAGAAGTTTCTCTCTCACACTACTACTCGGAGTGAACAGTCCAGAACGGGTGAGTATCAGCATCTCCACTTTCATCTATGGTATAAGATGCTGTTTCAGGTTAAAATTTTCCAACCAATGGCAAAGTAGAAGAAAAAGAGGATGACAAACACCTTTTTCCTAAGGAACTGATCCAGAAAGTGCACACAGCACTTCCACTCACTTCCTATCATCGAGGACTTACAAACACATCCGGGGCAAAGAAAGGTAGGAAACTTGGCCACTAGCTGAGAGCGCATGAGCTCAGTTTTAACTCAGGAAGCCTCTTCTTAGTGGAGAAGAGTTAATAAAAGCCACGTGTTTTTGACACCTTCTCAGAAACCAAAAATTATTAAACCACCTTTTTAATATTCCCAAGTCACTCTCTTGATTGCTAGTTAAGTCCCAGCCTTTCTGTCTCTGCTCAACAAAAGACTGCCCTTCTGTTCATTACAACTGGGCAAAAGCCCGAAGGAAAAGAATATGATTACTCCCGCATAATGGTCCCTTTTCACATATCGTTTCCATATCTATACTCTTAGGAGCCTTAAGTATAACATGGCTTCTTTTTGCTGTAAGGTTTCCTTCCAGCAGTTTTTTGCAGTTTGTTCTCTTGGGAAAAAAAAAATCTTAAATACCCTTACATGAAATTAGTAGAAGCAATATTCCTTTACTTACTAAAATACCGTTAGTACGAAAAAAAATAAAAAAGACAGGATATGACATACACTATTTTTTTCAGTCATGTTTAAAAATCTATGTTTTAAAAAAATTTTAATGTATTTGTACAAGCATTGTTTACATAAACAAGTAACTATATGAACGTATTTAATTTGCTGGCCAGCAATAAAAAGAAATGTGTATATTTTAAAGTTTAATAACACAGGTAAGTGTAACACAGTTAAGAGAAGCACTCTTTAAAGACTGACTTCTAAAAAAGAAATTCATGTGACAGATCAACTGGGTGTTGACTGTCCCGTTACAGGGCTCATATGAAGATTTTTCAATTAAAGAGAAGCTCTCCGTTCACTTAAAGTGGTCTGATGTGAGGAAACTATGAAAAGGAACATTTCTTCACCGCATGAAGAACACATATCTGACAAAGTATGTGAAGACCCCTAGTACTCAGCAAGAACACCTGAGAAGGTATTCCCTTAGGTACAGTTTTGGAGACGTTCATTAGTTTAGCTAATAGGAAAGTGCCAGGTGATCGTGACAATAGTATCTCACTAGAGAAAAGCCTTTAGACCCTAGCTGGCTAAGAAAGACTTCTGCTTCCATGGAATTCTGAATCACAAGGTAAGCATGCCCAGAACCAGTGAACATACCAAATCATTCACACACACGTTTGTTTATTCCTTACTCCTAAGTCATCACACCTGTATGTATTCAATGATTTGTAAAGGTTGACTTGGGAACTATGAGCTCTGATGTTATATGACCCACAGAAAAGTCTTTCCATACATCACAGATAATTTTCTGTGACTGTACACACAAGGCTGACTTGAATGTACTCTTCCAAATTCCTAAATGCTGGGTGCCCATAACCTTCCCTTACAATACAACCACCTTTTCCTGGGTGGTTTGAGTTCCAGTTCAGCTTAAGTAGTTCATTAAAAATATACAGAAATATTTAAATTCTGAACTTCAAGCAAAGAAACCAGAGATAATAAATAACAATAACAACAAACCAGGAAATCAGTAGAGAAACCAAAAGTCTGAGCTCCCCCAGGCCTTTCACATTAGAGTTATAAATCATATCACCCAAAGGGAAACTTGGGGAGATTTGTACACAGTCAGGTCTAACCAAGGAGAAGCACCACAAATAACTACAGACACAGTACCAATAATACTTGGATGCTTGCACCACAGTTAACATTTGTTAAGCATTCATGTGACTTTAGCTACACGACATAGCAGCTTTGCTATCCAGTTCATAACATTTTGGTTAATTATACTTCTGTAAACAATCTACAGGGTTTCCCAGGTGGCTCAATCGTAAAGAAACTGCCTGCCAATGCAGGAGATTCAGGAGACACAGGTTCAAACCCTGGATTGGGCAGAACCCCTGGAAGAGGAAATTGCAACCCACTCAAGTATTCTTGCCTGGGACAGCGGAACCTGCTGGGCTACAGTTCAGGGGATCACAAAGAGTCAGATAAGACTCAGCAACTGAGCACACAACAACAAATAATCTTACAGTCAAACAAAAGCCTATTTCGGGCTCTATTCGGGGAAGAAACTGGTGCCTTAACACGGAAGCAAATGGCCGAAGATCACTTCCTGAGATGAGAAACTCCATCAATACATTTGAAGACCACCAAGTGGCTCCCACCAAAGTGGAAACTGACTTTGTTACTTCACTTAAAACATCATCTGTTTTTATTACTTTTAAATCTTCTTTGCTGCCTAAATTCTCTTCCCAAACATCCTTGTCCTCTGTGGGTCAACAAATCATACAAGATCTGGTTCCTCTCAGAGAAATGCAAACCTATTCCATTGTACACTTTCTGGAAACAGATCAAGGGAATCAGAAGAAAATGTCCTGCACTCAAAGCCTTGGCCCAAATGGGCAGCCCCATAGTGTTGCAGCTTTCAGGGCTGATGCTGACAGTTTAGCTCCACAAACACTGGTGCCAAACAGGATGTCCCTGCTAGGAAGTTCACCGACTATGAGTGTTACATGGTGTCATAACAAGCAATCACGTGCCAAGATTCTTGGGCTGAGATTAACCTCTGAGACACAACATGGGAAATGTGGTAAGTTCATCCTCGTGAAACCAGAGCTCAGTGGGAGCACTGCATTTAACACTTCCATTTACCACTTCCATTTACAAGCCTTTGGGGAGGAAGATCCAGATCATTATAGAATTGAAGACGGCAGGGAAAGTCTCCGTGTTGTAACTCAGAGCGACGATGAATATGACAAAAGTCATAACCGAGGCAAAGACAGGGGACAAAGTTTATCACGTAAGGCTTATCTGGAAATCAAGACAATCCAGCTTAATGCTTTACGAGGAGGAGGAATCCAAGACTCACCCCTCACCTGCACTGTTGTGTCTGCTGGAAATGTCCCCCTGCAATGACAGAGAGGAAGAAGGCCTGAGAGCAAAGAGGGGATAAGAGGAAGAGGAGGAAGGGGGAAATTACAGCAGCAGCATGCTGCCTGAATGAGCTGAGAACTTCAAAGTTCAATTTTTGGTTTATTTCTTTTCTCTCCTATTTGAGCCTGGTTCAATGCATTTCAATGTGTGCCTCTAATTCTGAGTGTCTCAAAAAATTGAACAAGAAAAAATAACTGAAAGAAGAATCATGGTAACAAAGAACTTGCCCTTAAAGCCATGTAAATGTACAAAAACTGTCATTTCAAAGGGAAGCCAGTCAATTCCTGGCTCTCCTGCCGTTGATTTACTCTGAACTAATAATTTCTAACACATAATCTGCTAAGATTTTAAGTAAATGGTCTAGTTCAATCCTCAGGACAATTCTGTGAGGCAGATACAGGATTTCCACAGCATCCCAGAGCAGTTGCAAAGTCACAAAGCCAGCCTGTGGAGGAGCAGGGCATTAAACACTGAACTCCTACTTACCTTATATCCTAGGCATAACCAAGCTTCCCTGATAGCTCAGTTGGTAAAGAATCCACCTGCAATGCAGGAGACCCCAGTTCAATCCCTGGGTCAGGAAGATCCCCTAGAGAAGGGAAAGGCTACCCACTCTAGTA
The DNA here is from genome assembly GCA_006410615.1 of Neotragus moschatus. Taxonomy (NCBI): domain Eukaryota; kingdom Metazoa; phylum Chordata; class Mammalia; order Artiodactyla; family Bovidae; genus Neotragus; species Neotragus moschatus. The sequence goes on along the minus strand of SJYA01002905.1, from coordinate 1,672,791 downwards.
TTCTGGCCTGGAGAATTCCATGGACTGTACAGTATGAGGTGGCAAAAAGTTGGACACGACTGAGCAACTTTCATAGGCATAACCATTACTTAGCACATTTACAAGAGGTACCATCTGTACAACACAGAATTCAAGTTCCTCTACCTTTATCACATGCCCTTGTTGTTTTCAAAAGTGACTCTGAGAATAAATCACTGTAACAGTTTAATGGGCTGGGAATGTGTCTGAAGCACCAGTCTGGATTTCACACCACAGAGACTCAGAAGAGACAGTGGTTAAAGGCACCAACTGGCTTATCCTTCTGTTAAAATTATACATAGAGAATGGCTGAGACAGAAAATAGGACCTAGAATATACTACAACTGATTAAAGTGGAACAAGTTAAAATTTAAATTATATACCATCTCGATTTTTAAGGCAACTAGCTCACCCTTGTGGACAGAAAACTACACAACCACCAATTCCTTCCCAGACTGCTTCAGTAAGATACCACACCAAAACCAGGGAGCTGACTCAAACCAATAGAAAGCATTGACAATTTAAGTCTGAACAAACTTTCTGAGCAGGTCCATATGGCATATAAATCGTGTTAGCAATCCCATGCCTGAAAATTGCCCTACATGATACGAGAAGTCTCTGAAAGATTCTTAAACTCAAATCAAATATAAAACCAAGGATTTGCTGAAAACAATAGAACAAGAATCATTATTTACAAATAAGTTTCCATGGTACGGGAGACTCAACTCCAAAAAATTATAGTGGCAATTTTTCAATCTGGTAGAGACCACCTAAATTCTAATGAAACCTAACTATAAAAATATTTACTGCAATATTTATTCTATTCTACAAATATCTGTTGAGTATCCATTATATGATAGGCTCTTTCGAGGCTCTAGAAATAGAACAAATAGCAAGCTACTGCATTTCTATGCAGAGGATCGAAATACTGTGAAGCAACAGTTTCTTCAGAATCAGTGGTCAAAGAAGGTCACTGCAGACATGTAAACACCCCGAATGTCCACAAGTAGTCAACAACCCAAATAGTCACCAGTTATGACACAAAAACACACGGAACACTAGGCAGGTATTAAAAGCTTCAGGTAGAACTGTAAGCACTCATGGAAGATGTACAACATATACTATAAAGAAAGCAAAGTGAGAAGAGAGTGTATAGGAATCTATGTATATAAACTTCTAAAAGCAAATGCTTAGATGTGGGTATATGTGTTTAACATACCCCAAATCGTTAACAGTGATTATTTTCAGGAAAAGGAATTTGGAGTGAGGAGATTCTATATTTCATTTCATGCTTGTGTGTGTGTGTGTGTTCCTTTCATTGTTAAACACTGAATCTTTTTTTTTGGAAGTAAGATTGTTCGCTCTCAAATAATGCATAGGATGGATTTTTTAATACATGTATTTTTATTATATAACTTTCAAGTCTACAGCATTAAAATTCAACATCTGCATATACTGCAAAGTGATCATCGCAACACAAGTCTAGGCATGGTATTTTTAATATGTAATTAAAAGCCAAATCAGTATAACAGAAAACACTAGCCCACTACTCTTGATCTATGTGAAATTGTTATAATTCTAATTCACAGACTTAACACACCAACCTCCCACTTAGAAAAGGTGTTAATAAAATGCGTGTGTGTGTGTGTGAGTGCTCAGTCATGCTGAACTGTTTTGTGACCCCATGGACCATAGCCCACCAGGATCCTCTGTCCATGACATTCTCCAGACAAGACTACTGGAGTGGGTTGCCATTTCCTACTCCAGGGAATCTACCCAACCCAGGGACTGAACCTATATCTCTTGTCTCCTGCACTGGCAGACAGATTCTTTACCACTGCACCACTTGGGAAGCCCATTAATAAAATGCCTGTCTAAAACTACAATTCTGTGTATAATATTTGGCTTAATGTTAAGCATGGCACAATAGTCTCTTGTGGCTCATAAAACTCCCTAGCTCAGCCTTATTTGGTAAAAATTGCTCCCTGTAAAATACAGAAAGGAAGATAACTAGTGCTGCTTCTACATGAAACCACTTGTGAAAAAACTGGTGAGAACTTAGCAAATTCATCCAACAGACAAAGGGATGGAAAACTTGGTCTTTTCTCACCATTCAGTTCAGTTCAGTTCAGTCGCTCAGTCGTGTCCGAGTCTTTGCGACCCCATGAATCACAGCACGCCNCCGGATTGGGAACTCAGGTACACTTATGGCTGATTTATGTCAATGTATGGCAAAATGAGTACAGTATTGTAAAGCAAAACAAACTAAAAAATAAAAATTAAAAAAAAAAAAAAAGAAAGTACAGAGAAGACCAGTCCTCTTTAAAGTCCAATGTCCTATACCACAGTTACGTGGGATGAAGCAAATCTGAACACACAATGCTCATGAAGACTAGGTCTTGTGTAAAGTTGGCAAATATTACAAATTTTCATAAGGTTATAATAAATAGTATTTTAACTCCACCAACAACACCAAAAATTAAACACACGAGAATATTTAGGATACCACATAATCACAGAGGTCTCTCTCTCACATACACACACACACCTCATTTTTTATTATGTGCACTCATGTTTCCTTCCAAGACGCCATCTATTTCATTTAGCTATGCTAATATTTAAAGACCCTAAGTCAAAACTATTGCAAAAGATAAAAGGAACTTTCATAGAGAACAGAAAATTACTTTTCCTGTACTTTACTTTCTCAGTTTTAACTAGAAAAATAAATGCTACATTCAAAGTAAACTCTTTGAAGACACTTATTCAGAAACGATGCCATCTTACAGCTTCCCAGGTGGCACTAGTGGTAACAAACCACCTGCAAATGCAGGAAACAGCAGAAACGCTGGCTCGATCCCTGGGTAGGGAAGATCCCCTGGAGGAGGGCATGGCAACCCACTCCAGTATTCTTGCCTGGAGAATCCCATGGACAGAGGAGCCTGGGGGGGCTACAGTCCATAGGTCACAAAGCATTGGACACAATGGAAGCAACTTACCATAGCACACACAGCACAAATACTATCTTATATTCAAAGTTGGAAATTGGAAAAGAATGACAAAAAGTATAACTTATGGTGGAAAATTCATTGATATTTCAGGTAACTAGAACCTCAAGACACTGGTTGTTTTGATACACTGGATTTTCTAGCTCATAGTTTTAATACTTTAAAGACTTTAATAGACTTTAAAGACTTTCAACTGGGATACTGAAATCTTCTTAAAATTAGAAAGATCACAGATAACTTACTGAGTTCTTTGGATGTGGCAACCACTGCACTAAGTGCTTTTCATTCATTATTTCCTTGAATATCCAAACCACTTCATTAGGCAACAGGTGCTGTCAATACTCCCCTTTTACACGAATGGAAACTGAGGGCTGGAAAAGTTGTGTATCAGGGTTAAGGTCAAAGAACCAGTGAGGAGTGGTGCCAGGATTTGGACCCCTTTAAGTCTGTCTGAAATCGAAGCTATTAACCAATATAAACATTCCATTTTTATGAGTGAGGAAATAAAGCACATATTGGACAAAACTGAACAGCAATTATCTTGAAGGAGTAATTCGCAGTGCCAGCTCCTCTCAGGATCAGGCTGTTGCCCAGGACTCTGGCCTGGACAGTTAGGTGGACCACAGTGCCCTCCACAGAGACAGCGACACAGGATGCTTACAGACTCGACTGGAGAGGGAACGGCTTCTGCTTTGGGACGAGTTATCTGAGGTATCCTTGTCCCCCAGGCAGTCACATATGCAAACTTGTGCTCAAGAGAGACACACAGAAGTCCTGAGCATTCACAGTTACCGAGACGAAAGAAAAGGACAGAACACCCAGGGTGAAGTAGCTACATGAGAGGAAAGGGTATTGAAAGCTGGAGCACCAAGGACGTTTAAGTGAAGGATAGAAGAAGAGCCCATCTGAAAAGATGCTGTTTTTTCCTCTAGGAGGAAAAATAATAGGGGGAAAATCCTCTTGTAAAACAGTATCTCTGCCACCTTCATGCACGCCCCTCAAAAAATTCAAGAATGTTTTGAGCTAAATCTCACTAGTACAGTCCCTCATCTAAACAGTGATGGTTCATTCCTTGTGATGCTCAATATCTAAGGTTGACTGATGCTCTATGTTCCAGAATAAATTATTTTCAAGTTTTAAAATGCCATGAGTTCACTGGGCATTCACTGAGTGCCCTCTCTGTGTGGCATGAGAGAAGACCAGTAAGACTCTTGCCCTGTCCTCAGGGCACCACAATTCAATGGGAACAACAGACAAAAACACGGAATGTTTCAAAACAATGCGGTAAAAACAAGATGAGCTATAACACATGAGCACTTCCTATGCCAAGCTGGAAGCGAGGGTGCCAGGGGGTGACAACTGAGCCCAGCCTTACAGGATAAGTCAAAGTTATTCAGGGAAAGCAGGAAAAGAGGAAACATCAGCTGGCAAAGGGAAATTAGGAGTAAAAAATGTGTGAGAGGCGGTGTGGTACAGGCGGGGAGATGCAAACATTCATTACCGTCATCATATGAAATGTGGGCAGGGGGTGGCAAAATAGATGCCACAGGGGCAGGTAGCATCCAGATAACAGAAAACTTTCCATACATGCTAAGGAGTTAGGAGCTTATGCTTTAGGCAAAGGAGAGCCCAGTGAGGCCTTAAGCACATTTTCACCCCCAGTAGACACTGCACTGATGGTTTTATGGTTGATGGATCTGCAAAAGAGCAGGGCTGGAATGAGAAATGCCAGCTGGGCAGTTAGGGGACAGCTGCAACAAGCCAGACACAGATGAGGGCCAGGAAGAGATGAAGTGAAGCAAAGCACAAAGAGATAAATGGTACAATTTCAGGATTGACTGGAAGTGTGGAATAAAGAACAACGTCCAAGGTGAATCCCAGGTTTTCAACCTGGGTGACTGGGATGAAATAAAGGGCATCCTATCAAGCAGAAAACTCAGGAATATTTTACCGGTAAAATGATGCATTCAATTTTAAATATGTGGAAATAGCCCAGTCGCTCTTTAAACCCTTCACCTGGCTTTTCTTCATAGCACTTTTTACAATAGAAATACTTTTCATTCCCCACTGGAGTGCAAGCCCCATGAGGGCAGCTACCATGTATTCACCACTCTCTGCTTGCTGTCTGCAACACTGCCTGACATGGAAGTCATTCAGACAAACACTGGTAGAACAAGTAAGTATATACACGAAAGAACGAATAAGTGACATTTTATTCCAGTGTTTTTTCCGAAGGTTCCTATTTTGGATAAAGAACCACACTAGGAAGGAGGTGAACCTTTCTTTTCAGGCTTCTAATTACTACTTGTCATTTTGAGATCTCCTCAATAAATCCAGGGGCTTGATCATTCTAACGTCTTCTTTACCAAATGTATAGTGCTGAACACTACAATTTTACATGACTCCCCAGATTAAGAGGTATAAACTACCGTATATAAAATAAATAAGCTATAAGGACATATTGTACAGTGCAGCGGATAGAGTCAACATTTTATAGTAACTTTAAACGAAGTATAATCTATAAAAACTGTGAATCACTATGTTGTACACTTGAAACTAATATAATATTATAAATCAACTACACCTCAATTTTTAAAAATAAATAAATAAATAAAAGGTCTTCTCTTGGTCCCAAAAAAGGCACTTCAAATGCTATACAATCATTGTTGTCCCTTTTCTTATCTCGTAGTTATTTTGAATGTTAACTAAATCCTTTTATTTTCTCCAATAAGGAAATAAGTGAGACTTTATGAACTAGTTAAAGTAAAATATATGCCAACAATTAAAAAAAAAACTTGCCTGGGAAGGAAAAAAAAAAACAAAAACCAGGCTCAGCTAGAGAAATATGGAAATTATAATAAGCAAAAAAGGATGGACTATTAACGAATGTTTCAAAATTCCTTCAACATGCTTTACTGTAAAAATAATACCAAAAGAAATTTAAAATGGCAAGAAATGGATCAGAAAGTATAATGGATCAATTTTACATGCTCAGCATTCTGCTGGGATGCCAAACTTATGGGGGAAAATATCACACACTGGCACCCAGATTTTACAAGAAAGGATTTTTAAAACAATAATAACCTGAAGTCATTTACATGCGCCTTTGGAATGTATAAATTTTTGTATATAGTCAATTTACCCCACTGTGTTCTGCCTTAGGGTGAAATTTAAATTAGTTTTCCTTAAGCTACTGCAACGGAGAAGGCAATGGCACCCCACTCCAGTACTCTTGCCTGGAAAATCCCATGGACAGAGGAGCCTGGTGGGCTATCGGTAGGCTGCAGTCCATAGGGTCGCTAAGAGTCAGTCCATGGGGTCGCTAAGAGTCAGACACGACTGAGTGACTTCACTTTAACTTTTCATGTTCATGCATTGGAGAAGGAAATGGCAACCCACTCCAGTGTTCTTGCCTGGAGAATCCCAGGGACAGAGGAGCCTGGTGGGCTGGCATCTATGGGGTCGCACAGAGTCGGACATGACTGAAGTGACTTAGCAGCAGCAATAGCAGCAGCAAGCTACTGAAAAACCTGACAACATGAAGAGACATCATGACTTGTGAGGGCAAGTCAAAGCTTGAAAACACCATGTATTATGCTCATGTGAAATCTACTATGTACTATGCATGCATATCACATTATATACATATAAACTTTAATACAATTTAAAATAAACCTTTCCTTCCACTGTATTAACCATTAAGAATGACAAAATAAGCAGTGATTTTTAACTGAAAATTTAAAAGAATTTTACTTGCACTTCACTTAATTCAACACATTCGGGCGAGTCAGTCAGCTAATATAAATAAAGAGTAAAACAAAAATGACAAATAACTGGTCTTATTCCTACCAGCTTCCGTTATAGCTCAGTCGGTGAAGAGCCTGCTTGCAATGCAAGAGATGTGGGTTTGATTCCTGGGTCAGGAAGATCCCCTGGAGAAGGAATTGGCAACCCACTCCATTATTCTTGCCTGGAGAATCTCATGGACAGAAGAGCCTGGCTGGCTATAGTCCAAGGGGTCACAAAGAGTCGGACACGACTTAGTGACTATACCACCACCACCATTCCTACCAGAAAAGTCACAAAGAATCTTTACCTCCTGATTCTCACCCTCCAACTTGCCTGAAACTGAATTTAAACCGCTTATGTAAAAAGAACCCTTCCTGGAGTAATGCAAAAAACATTTCATGCATACTATTAAAGAAAATGTGCTTCTGGATAAAGACACAGAAGATAGAGAAAAATAAGGGCTGCTTCTAATATCACACTGCTAACTATAAATTCCAATTTCCTAACTCTCTCAGGCCATATCACTATTCTTGAAGTTTTAGAAGAGAAGAGATAGGCAGTTCTGCTAATGAAGCTCCCTTCCACTCAAAACTTCTGTCTTGTAAAGCTCAATCTGTTTTCATGCTTTCCCGGAAAAATTTGCTGACAATGAAATTTCCAATTTAAATATTCAGCATGATTTTAAATGGGTTTCTTCAAATTACTCTTCAGTGGACACTGAAAATCACAATTGGAGAGATAAAGGTAATTAGAAATGGCAATGTAAAAGGAGTTGAATCTCTGAGATGTCCTCCAAAATATAACCCACCCTACTCTTACACAGCTTCCCTGAGGATGTCAAAGAGTTCCACCATTCATCATCACATATCACTCAACCCATTTGCACATCACAAGATAGATTTCTGCCATTCCAATTAGTCTCCCACTGAGTCACAGGAGATAGAGTGTTAATCACAAGAGCAACAGCAGCTAAGCTGAAATAGTGTACATGAAAAGGAAATACAAGATGACAAACAGAAAGACTCTTTTCAAGTCCCAGATGAGTCACTTAGCAGTGGTGTGACCCTGGGTGAGTCCCTTAACCCCCTCCTCCTCACTGCTGTGAAAACTAAAATAATCACACAAGAGAACTCGATAAGCTGCGAGCACTATACAAGGGACCAGCTGCATGTCTAACAGGTTAGAAACTGCCGGCCCAGAGTACGGGAAGAATATTACCTGAGGTCTGTATCAGAACACTACTGACATCCTAGGAAAGCTGTCAAGTACTCAGCCCCAGCGGCCTGGGGACAATCACTTCCTTGCAAGAAGTGCTGCTATTCGTGATCAGTGAGACACATCACAGTCTTTCCAAGGCAAGTGACTATTTACCCACCCCTTAGTTTTGTTCCTTCAACAAATATAAGCCCGACAGAGACACATGATAGCTGAAGACACAACTGATACAGGTGGGAAATAAAGCAAAACTTAAAATTAGACTGTATTCCTATCCTATCCCAATAAACAGTTATTTGTTCATTTGAAATGGATCCTCGATTACAGGTGCTAGTGGATAAAAGTGTTGGGAAACCAATCCCTAGATCAGCCAAGAAATGCAGTACATGTAGATTCAAATTCTTAAAGAAACTGAAATGTGTTTTTATTCATATATACCATTAATCACAACAGAGTCTTCTGAAAAGAATGGTATGTATTCTCAGGAATGCAGTGTTCTGTTTTAAAGCCTGGAGAGCATAAAACCGGAGAAGGCAATGGCACCCCACTCCAGTACTCTTGCCTGGAAAATCCCATGGAGAGAGGAGCCTGGTGGGCTGCAGTCCATGGGGTTGCGAAGAGTCAAACAACTCAGCGACTTCCCTTTCACTTTTCACTTTCATGCATTGGAGAAGGAAATGGCAACCCACTCCAGTGTTCTTGCCTGAGAATCCCAGGGACAGGGGAGCCTGGTGGGCTGCCGTCTATGGGGTCACACAGAGTTAGACACAGCTGACTTAGCAGCAGCAGCAGCAGCAGAGCAAAAAACTCAAAGAAGTACATTAAAAGAATTCTGTGGTGGGCTGAAATAAGGTAATGAAAAGTAGCACCTTACAAAGATCACCGAGGTATAACAGCTGTAGGTTAATTTAAATGTCAATTAAGGTTGTNACACAGAGTTAGACACAGCTGACTTAGCAGCAGCAGCAGCAGCAGAGCAAAAAACTCAAAGAAGTACATTAAAAGAATTCTGTGGTGGGCTGAAATAAGGTAATGAAAAGTAGCACCTTACAAAGATCACCGAGGTATAACAGCTGTAGGTTAATTTAAATGTCAATTAAGGTTGTGAGCTATCACTCATTTCTGGAGTCCAAAAAGCACATGCCCAACATGGTCAAAAAGGCACTCAAATTTTTTTTAAATACTCAATCTCAAGTAAATTATTTAAACCTTAAAAAATAAAACTCAATACTCACAGATAATGATCAGGATCAAACTTGGCCAGCTCAGCAGCCAGGCGTTTCTGCCTTCGTTCAGCAGCAGAGGTGAAATCTGGATCCTTAATATCGACAACATCACTCAATTCATCCTAAGAACACCCAGGAAAGAAAGAATAATTGCTGTCTCCTATTTGAGCCATGAGATATCTAATTTTGTACAAAATACCCAAACACAAGAAGAATCTAATTGATCGATAAGTCATTATACCACCTGTGACATTTAAATTCAAATCCAGCAAGTGTTTGTTAAACATCTACTATCTGCCAGGCCCTGTTAGAAGCTTTCACATCAATTATTTCATTTAATCCTTACAACAAACAAACTGACTAACATGGATTAAAGCTATAAAAGTTTAACATGAAAACCAGAACAGAATAAACCTCTGCAAGCAAACAGGAACATTTAATTCTCCATTTATTCCTCCATTTACCCCCAGAGATTTAAAAATTATGAAAGGGCAAGTTGAAATAAATTTCTAGACCCAAGATGGAGCTGCTGCTGCTAGGGGTGCCATGTCAGCAAACCAAAACTTAGATAATTTTCATGTCCCTGTAAATATTCCCCTTGAAGAGAAATGCAGTCTTTTTAGTCAATCCCCCAAGGCCAAGCCAACTCTGGGCTCTGTCCTTATTTCCTTGCCCCTTTTCATCCCTAACAAGAATTTTTAAGGACAATTTAAATAGACATAATTTCCACTTGAAAATTTAAAAATCTAATCTAAAGTAATATTCAACATTACCACATGTTTCCTAAGTCCAGCTCTACAAAAAACACCTGTATTAGTAAAACCACCTACAATCCATATGGTCTTTTTCCATTTGACTAGAATTATGAAGGGAAAAAACCTCATACAATACAAAATATTTCTAAAGCTCTTTTTTCTTTCTTCAGTCTCCCCATTCCCACCACCAACTGCAAGGGATAAGTAAGCAAACTGGAAGCAGCTTGAAAACTATTAGTTGAAAAGAAATCAAAGGAAATAACTTGGTAGAGGTTTGTGAAGGCAAACTGCTAAAACAGACTTGTAAATAGAACGACTGGTTGGTGACTGATGCCCAGGCTTAACGTCAACAGCTCTGGCACAGCAAAATCACTACAATGAAATCAGCTATACAGAATCTGCCCAGAGAAGGCAATGGCACCGCACTCCAGTACTCTTGCCTGGAAAATCCCATGGATGGAGGAGCCTGGTAGGCTGCAGTCCATGGGGTCACTGAGAGTCGGACACGACTGAACAACTTCGCTTTCACTTTTCACTTTCATGCATTGGAGAAGGAAATGGCAACCCACTCCAGCATTCTTGCCTGAAGAATCCCAGGGACAGCGGAGCCTGGTGGGCTGCCATCTATGGGGTCGCACAGAGTCAGACACGACTGAAGCAACTTAGCAGCAGCAGCAGCAGCATATGGAATCTGCCAGGGAGAGACTAAGATACAGAACTCCCCACACCATCAGAATTCCTGCAATTAAAAAGAAACCTTCAAAAAAAACCTTTCAGCCCTACCAGAATCCATTGAGCTAAAGTAACATCAGCTATGGTTTATTCCAGTAGTCATGTACAGATGTGAGAGCTGGACCATAAAGAAAGCTGAGAGCCTGGCCACCTGATGTGAAGAGTCAACTCATTGGGAAAGTCCCTGATGCTGGGCAAGACTGAAGGCAAAAGGAGAAAAGGGTGGCAGAGGATGGGATGGTTAGATAGTATCACTGACTCAACCGACATGAAATCTGAGCACACTCCGGAAGACAGTAAAGGACAGGGAAGTCTGGCCTGCAACAGTCCATGGGGTTGCAGAGTCATACACAACTTAGCAACTGAACAACAAAACATCACCAACATTTAATGTAAGCACATCCTAGTAAAATGAAGGGGCCCAGGGGCTCTTTCATTTTTGGAAGTCACATCCAGAATATCTGAATACCTCAGAGCACAAACATTCTGGGGAAAAAACAGATCCCCAAACTTGGAAAAATCTACATTCCAAGAGTTCTTTTACAATTTACTTTGGGGAGGCTCAGAATGAATTTTCCTAAAGATACATGATTATGAATCATAGTTAGATTCTCTGGGCAGCCCACAAATTTACTCAATTCAAAATAAACTGGAAATAGAGCACTCGCAATACAGAGTTTACAAGCGTCCAGCAAGGCTTCCAGGGGAAAACACCTTCAGAGTTCTAGTTTAATTTTTCAGAAATCTCTCTTCCTTGAGCAGGACAACCTGGATTCCTTCTCTCTCCTCTGCTTCCTCACCTGCCTAACATCACCTCCTCAACCACAGAGACAGGACGGGCAGTGAGGCAGGCCTTGGGCAGCATGGTGGGGGGTGGGGAGTATGAAACTGGAACAAACTAGAAAGTGAAGTCAGCTTGGAGCAGTGAAATCCAAGGCATCTGTCAAACAAGAGAAAGGAAGAGGACGAGAAATGACACACTACAACAAGGCGAAAATGATTCTTGTTTTCCTTTCATTTTGAAAGTACTGCTAAGGTCAGCACTGGGAGAGCTATTTAAAGATGGGCAGCGCCAAGAAAAGGTCATGTGGGATCTAAACAAGGCTAATGTGACTTTCAGCAGAGTGAAGGCAGAGGCTCTCCAGAGAGAAAATGAAGAACTGTGTGCCCATCAGGCCAGTAGGCCTCCTGGAAACAACAGCTTCAGGTCCCCAGTGTAGCTGAGAGAAGGAAAGGGCTGGCAGGCCAGCATCCTGCGGCTGCTGGCAGCAGTGGTCCCGGGAGCCTGCTGGGTGGGAGTCCAGAGACTCTAGGATTGTTGCTGCTGGCAGCCACTGACGCCAGAAGCCTGGTTAGAAGCCCTGACTTGGAACTGCCAGGGCAGTTTTCCAAAGGCGCCCTGTGGCTGGCAGAAATTTCAAAAAGGAAAGAGTGTGTGTGTTTGGGGGGGGGGGGGCGGTGAGTGTGTACACATGTGTATGGGGGCAGGGTGGTAACAGAGAATTTGTTGCAGCAAAAATAATTTTATTTCCTTCTCAGTATTAGTATAAAACACAGAAGTCACAAGCAAACCCTGTGTAAATGGCTGATGGGAAATAAACATGAAAGACTATACACTATCCCCCAATAAAGGGTTAAATAATTCAATTCAGAGAAGATACCTGGGTACTGGAATTATGGATGATGTTTTACTTTCTTTCTTATATTGTATCTTTATAATGAATATATATTGCTTTTATCATCAGAGATAAATGAAGCTGTATTTCATTTAATGGAGGGTGAGTGGGAAGAGATTGTAAAAATGTTAATAAAATATGGGCCAAAAAAAAAAAAAATATGAGTCAACAAAATGTTATGGATATTTTCTCATCCAAAGGCAGAACCAGAGGAACTGTAAATGGTGGTTTCTTAAACACATCATTTAAAATAGAAAATATCTTCTCAAAGTTCTTATTTATGCAATAACGGTCTCAGTTTCCTCTACCTCGTTTACTAGTAGAAAAAGGTCTTGGGGATGACGTGAGGTGGAGATAAACTAAGAGTGTGGTATTGACATATACACACTACCACATGTAAAATACGGATAAACAAGGACCTACTGTATAGCATAGGGAATTACAATCAACATTTTCTAATAACCTATAAGGCGAAAGTATCTGAAATATACATATATATACACCCATATATGTATGTATGCATGTATAATTGAATAACTTTGCTGTATACCTGAAACTAACACAATATCATAAATCAACTATACTGCAATTTTAAAACATTTTTAAATAATGAAGTTTCTAAAAATAAAAAGAATTTTTTTACAATCCATACAAAAAGGTCTTACACGTTAATCTTACATGATTGCTCAGTTTTTCATCACATGACATGAATCTCACAAACAGAACACTTATAAATGCAATTGAACTCTGCAAGTAATACAAGTTATGGAAGATTTTTATGGCCCGATCACATAAAACACATGTACCTTAATACCCCGAAGACATCATCCTTTAATTACTGGCATCTTGATTCACACATGATTTTCAAAAGTTCTGACATTTCCAAACTGTCATGAAGGACACCGCAAACCTCACATTTAGTCCATATGAGAAAACACAATATTCTTTAAAGACTACACATTGGTTTGTCCAGTGGTAGAATATGCACATACAATAGTGATGAGGCCACGACAGAATGGTGACGTGGAACCCAGCCCAGTGCCTCTCAGGGACACACATACCAGCTGCTAGCTGTCACTGGAGGTCCAGATACCGTCCACTAGCTGTCACCGAGGTCCACGGTCTACCCAACTTCCCCAGAGAGGGCTGAGCTTCAGGATTCACTCTTAAAAGAGTTTAGAAAAGTAATGGTGCACCTACAATCCATGTGTTACTTAATCCCCTCTAAGAAGTCTGGGGCAGCACACCGTATTTAAATTTATTGCTATTTCTACTGCAAAATCTTTGAATACGCACGCTAAGCAGGATTTTTTTTTCTTAATTATTGAAAAACTCATCAGCTCTGATCAGGTCATGTCATCAAACTCAATATAAAAAACTTTTAGTTTCAGAACTTTTTGTGATCCCAACATTGTACGTGAGGGGTAATAACACCTGCACTGTTAACAGTATTGCTATTTACATTATCCTTTAGAATTTTCTCAAATTCATTTAGTTTTTCCCTCTGTTGAAGACAAGAGGCATTCAAATTGTTTATAATAGCAAGGTTCTGAGGGATGCAGTCAGGAAGAGCTATAGGAGGGCTCCAAAAATGTGAGGATGATTCGCTTATGTTTTTTTTAAGCTGGGAGACAGGAATTTATAGAGATTCAGGGCATTAGACAAGACATTCAAAGAGAAAAAGAATATTGTTTAATAACCTTTCCCTTAATTCAACCTAAACTACTAACTTAGGGAACATTTTCAACAGATACAAAAATTTCTGACCTCCCAGGGACCTGGCCTGGCTCACATCATGGCAGTCCTGCATCTTCTCAGCAACGTGGCAGAAACCTCTTGAGAGGATCGTCCCTCTACCGCGGCAGTAATGAAGAAACCAAGTTCCTTGGTGTCAACAAGCACTTTCAGATTGAATGTACAGTCTGTCCTTAGCCTGCAGGAGTCTTCTCTCATTCATTTATAGATTTAGACAGGTAATCTCCAAAAGATTAACCAGAGACTACTCTCTGCCAAACAACTGAGGTCCATTTACTGTAGTTTCTGCTATAGAAAAAACCTGATTCTATTCTTACTACCTGAGAGATAACCAGGAAATTTGGTTAGGGAGAGAGAATATGGAGAAACCATAACTCAGCAGAAAAACATGTAAGGCGTTTGAATGAAATATCTCATTAGTATTATTTGCTCTTAAGTAAATCCCAATTTTGTTCCCTTTAATAAGTTTTGAGAGCATTTTAAATTTCTTAAGGGCAGAAGTCTTTCTAGCATGCTAATCTTTTTTTTTTTTTAAGGAGTTTTCAAATGTGCTGCTGCTGCTGCTAAGTCGCTTCAGTCATGTCCGTCTCTGTGTGACCCCATAGACGGCAGCCCACCGGGCTCCCCCATCCCTGGGATTCTCCAGGCAAGAATACTAGCATTTCCATAAATTTTCTAAACAGCCTTACAAAGTAGGTGAGCAAATTTATCGCTGTTTTACAAAGAAGAGACAGAATTTATCTGTGGTCAAATAACTGGCCTGAATTCCAAATTTAAATAGAGGTACAAGTAGGACCAAAACATAGATCGTTTACCTTTCCTTAGCAGACTCAAATATGTCTTACTATAATAAACCACATACTAAGCAGGTTTAACATCCACTACCCAGAAGGAATGAAGTTAAAATAAAAAACTGTTCATCACATGTCTCTTTCATTTAAAAAAAATTAAGGGGACTCCCTGGCAGTCCAGTGGTTAGGGCTTTGCACTTTTACTGCTAAGGGCTGAAGGCTCTCTTCCAGTCGGAGGAAAAAAAAAAAAGAAAAAAAAAAGGAATGAACTATCAAGTCATGAAAAGACATGAAGGAAACTTAAACACATATTATATTACTAAAAAAGAAGCCAATCTGAAAAGGCTACATGTTTATATGTTGCATGGTTCCAATTATGTGACATTCTATAAAAAAAAAAAGTAAAACTAGACCAAAAAGTTCAATAAGTAAATAAATTAAAAAAACTTTTAAGTAAGACATCAACTATATTGCTTTCTATAATACAACTAAAGTAGAAAATAATCCAAAATTTCCATTTCATTTATGAAATAGAATTTCTTACACTGTCTGAGGAAGAGAGTGATATCATTCCTTTTTTAGCCTAACTGACCAAAGAGCAGATTTTAACAAAAGATTCCATTCAAACCCCACGAAGAATAAATACAGAAAGTGCCTACAGTACACTAAACACTAAACAATTTGATCAAAAGGCGGAAACCCCTTCTCATCAGGAATATTCTGTTTCATTTACATATAAAACAGATGAGACATCATGTCACAGGTAAACAATTCTCATTTTTTAGAAGTATAAAACATAAAGCTTCTCAGGAAGTATGAGGGGAGAGGGGTTCTGTTCTGTATTTTGGAAACTTCATGTCTAAAACAACAACTGAAGTGGAGAAAAAAGAAAGTACCAGGACATCTTCCATGTGTAAGCACAATGAGACTGGGCCACACAGACAGTGACATGGAAGGGAGTGACTGTCTGTGCAACGATCACACGGGAGGAGTTGTGGTTTGTACTCTAAATACAACATCTCCTACTATCTTCATAAAAAACCTCCACGTATGAGCAGAACTGAAATTAAACTATGCAAATGGTCAAACCCTTGGTATATATCAAAGTCTTTTAGAAAAACATACCTGCAGCCGCTGAAACACTCCTGAGCGCAAGTTTCCAAACCCGTAGCGGCAGTTCGGATTCAAGGCACTTTCTGGTACCTCTTCATAGGGGGACTGTTCAATCTCCCAATCAAACTCATCATCATCATCTTCCACTCCTTCCTCAGAAACCTCAGAAGCACCTAAATATGTAAAGTACTAGATCATTAAAGCACTAGATTTCCTAGGTACAACTTGGGGAAGAAAAAGTAAAGGGAAAAAGTGTCTGCCCATGTACCCCAAAAGAATACTCCTGCTATTCTCTCTTTTTTTTTTAAATATGTTAATGTATCATACTAGGTCCATTCTGGGTGTACTACATAATAATTTGATATTGGCAAATGTTACAAATTGATCACCATCTGTCCCCATATAAAGTAATTACAGTACTATTGACCTGATCCTTTATGCTGTGTATTACATCCCCATGGTTTCCTTATTATAAAATTGGAAGTTTGTATGTCTTAATCCCACTCACCTATCTTGCTCAGCCTTCCCCTCACTATTCTTATTAGACAAAAAAAAAAAGGAACCAAGCCAAAGTCCCATCAATAGTAGGATATATAAATAATAACACAATAAAAACAAACAGACTTCAGCTATACATGGAAAAATCTCACAAAAATGTTAAGTGAAAGAAGCTAGAAACAAAGATCATTTACTGTAATGGATTATATGTATATATATTGATCCAATTCAAAAACAGATAACACTGAAGGTAGTGGTTACCTTGGAGAGTCAGGAGTGAGAAATAACCAGGTAAGATTCCAGGACGTGGGAGATGATCCACTTCTTTGACCTGGGTAGTGTTTGCTCTCTGCTTACACTGAATTGCAGGCTTCTGATTTTAGCTCAAGAGGCCAATATTTTGCCAAACACAGAGACGCTGCCTCAATTGGTCCCAAAAAATGACTGACCTACTAGTTTAACAGAGTTCTTTATATCTTAAATGTCAACAAATGAACTATTTTCATACAGTGTTACATGATCTCCTTATCTTGTCATCTGAAATATTTTCTCCTAATTCCTATGTGCTATATCCCTTTTCCCAGAGAAAGACACAGCATTACAAATATTCATTTACCTGCATTTCCTCCCAACTGCAATAAACATACCTATCTCTTCCACAAGTGGTTTTGCAGTCCTGGATTTTCTTGGTGCCAGCAGAGCAGTTAACATGTTCAGCCCTTCAAAATGTTGGCCAGGAGTTTCTTTGGGCAACCGAATGGTAAAAATTCCTTAAAGATAAATGGGTTCTATGCTTAGCTAAATTAAAATACTCAAACACTTCACAAACATACCTAAGAAACAGACATCTCAGAATTATAATTTTATTTCATAGAGCTCCAAAATTATGCCCTTATTCCACAGTTAGTAAATAAAAATCAAGATAGGAAAAGGCTCAGACAAGGTTTTTCAGAATCACTGATTCAGCTGTCCCCTCTATGAGAATTAATCTGTTAAAGCTGCAGAATGCTTAAATATTACCCAATATCACATTCACCTACTGATAACATTAATAAAAGTTCAGGTCAAAAACACAATGGCCTGAGAAGGCAATAGCTTAGAGTCAACTGCAGCTACTCATAAGATTTATTTCTAGCCTTCGGGGGGAGGAGGTGAAATCAAGATATCTAGTCCAATGAAGAACAACAAACTGAAAAATTCTTAGAGATAGGAATACCAGACCACCTGACCTGCCTCTTAAAAAACCTATATGCAGGTCAGGAAGCAACAGTTAGAACTGGACATGGAACAACAAACTGGTTCCAAATAGGAAAAGGAGTATGTCAAGGCTGTATATTGTCACTCTGCTTATTTAACTTCTATGCAGAGTACATCATGAGAAACACTGGGCTGGATGAAGCACAAGCTGGAATCAAGATTGCCAGGAGAAATATCAATAACCTCAGACACGCAGATGACACTACCCTCATGGCAGAAAGCAAAGAGCCTCCTGATGAAAGTAAAAGAGGAGAGTGAAAAAGTTGGCTTCAAGCTCAATATTCAGAAAACTAAGATCATGGCATCCAGTTCCATCACTTCATGGGAAATAGATGGGGAAACAGTGAAAACAGTGGCAGACTTTATTTTTTTTGGCAGGGGGAGGGGGGCTCCAAAAATCACTGCAGATGGTGACTGCAGCCATGAAATTAAAAGATGCTTACTCCTTGGAAGAAAAGTTATGACCAACCTAGATAGCACATTAAAAAGCAGAGACATAGCTTTGCTGACACAGGTCCATCTAGTCAAAGCTATGGTTTTTCCAGTAGTCCTGTATGGATGTGAGAGTTGGACTACAAAGAAAGCTGAGTACTGAAGTATTAATGCTTTTGAACTGTGGTGTTGGAGAAGACTCTTGAGAGTCCCTTGGACTGCAAGGAGATCCAACCAGTCCATTTGAAAGGAAATCGGTCCTGAATATTCATTGGAAGGATTGATGCTGAAGCTGAAACTCCGATACTTTGGCCACTTGATGCGAAGAAATGACTCATTTGAAAAGATCCTGATGCTGGGAAAGCTTGAAGGTGGGAGGAGAAGGGGACAGAGGATCAGATGGTTGGATGGCATCACTGACTCAATAGACATGAGTTTGGGTAAACTTCGGGAGTTGGTGATGGACAGGAAGGCCTGGTGTGCTGCAGTCCATTGGGTCACAAAGAGTCGGACACGACTGAGCGACTGAACTGAATCGAATCCAATGAAGAATAGCAGCCATTTCAAATATACACAAAATCTTAAATAAGGCAATGATGGCTTGATAAAGTTCTTTGATATCACAAGAGATATATCTTTAAAGCCTGTCTAATGCAAACCCAAATTCCATCTATGTACTTCTTTTTTTCCCTTAACAGGGTTTATCACTTTCATCTAGGTTCCCCTATGAATAGATTACATTATTCACTGCTGTTGCTGCTGCTGCTAAGTCACTTCAGTCGTGTCCGACTCTGTGCGACCCCATAGACAGCAGCCCACCAGGCTCCCCCGTCCCTGGGATTCTTCAGGCAAGAATACTGGAGTGGGTTGCCATTTCCTTCTCCAATGCATAAAAGTGAAAAGTGAAAATGAAGTCGCTCAGTCATGTCCGACTCTTAGTGACCCCATGGACTGCCGCCCACCAGGCTCCTCCGTCCATGGGATTTTCCACGCAAGAGGGCTGGAGTCGGGTGCCATTGCCTTCTCCAACTTTATTCACTACTCTTAAATTTTAAAACATTTTACCTCTTTCAGTGTACTTAGCCATATTCTAATATATCAAACACAACTGAATCTAAATATTTCCACATATTTAATTTTCCTAAACCCCCATTTACTTTCAAGATTTAATAACTATGCTTCAGTATGCAGCTTATCTGCAATTAAAAGCAGATTTACTACCTAGAAAGGCACTTTCATTGTACTTCATCACATCAGTTACACTGTGTTATGGGTTAGAACTTTGTCATTTAACTCTTTCATTCCATCTTTCCTCCATTACCCTAGTTCATTGAGGTCAATATTCACTGAATAAATCACATAACAGTACACAAGGTATTCTTATTCCATATTCAGTGACAAAGGAAAATCCAGTGACTTCTACGGAAGGAAAATAAATGGTTTCAAGATGAGCTGAAATGAAGGGCTTATCAATTAAGAGAAGAAAATTCAATCAGTCTAAGTCCCATATGGACAGTTTCTCTCTTACCTACACATAATTATATTTTAAGACTGAAAATAGTAATGGAAAAAAAAGAATATATATATATATATATCTGAATCACTTTGCTGTATACCTGAAACTAACAACACTGTTAATCAATTATACTTAAACAAGAAATAAATTTTTAAAAGTCTAAAACAAACTGTCTTAGAAGCATTTGACTGACAGCTTACAAAAATCATCCACTTCTTTTCTAATCAGTCACCTCCCACAACCTAACTTTAACTTTTAAACACATACTAAATGTAGGGATAAGAAGGAAATAAAACTTTCAGAAAACGGAGCCAGAGTATTTAACTAATTAAACTTTAAAGAACAATGTGAAGTATAATTTTAAGGACTGGGGAAACTGTAACTGTTAAGAAATCCATGAATAACAGGCACTGGACATTAAGAAAAAATAAAGAGCGACAGGGATAGACCGCACTCGCCATTCACCTAAAGGTCGCCATGCTGCTGCTGCTGAGATTATTATGGAGCTACACCAACATGAAGAATTCAGAGAAAAAAAACTAACAGAAAATTCCAAGAAATACCTTTATCTGCATCATAGGATCCCTGCTCATTTCCATTTTCTACAACTCTTCCGGGAAGGGTTAACCTGCAGATGTAATAAAAGGTCTCATGAAGTCCTTAAATTACAAAGCATCATAAAGCATGGTAGTAGGCATCAAGCACTGAAATCTATCAACCATTTAAAAAGATATTCCTCAGCATTTAAATTTTATAAACTAAATAACTTATATTTCTTCCCTAGCGAAGAAAAAAGGAATCAGAGATGACTCATTTTTCTGTTTGAACAGGCACTAGTCACTGATAAAACACTTAAAAAAGAAAAGCCACAATAAATACTAGCTATCACTACTGTTATAGTGCTTTCCCTCCCTAATATGAGTTATTTATATACCTGATGACTGACACAGGATGGGCTCAATAAAAGTATACTAACTGGCTTCCAAAAAGAAAAGAAACAAAAGAATGAGAAAGATTAAAGAACCAACAAAA
The DNA here is from genome assembly GCA_006410615.1 of Neotragus moschatus. Classification (NCBI taxonomy): domain Eukaryota; kingdom Metazoa; phylum Chordata; class Mammalia; order Artiodactyla; family Bovidae; genus Neotragus; species Neotragus moschatus. The sequence continues at coordinate 1,651,981 of SJYA01002905.1, read as the reverse complement.
CCAATTGTTTATACTGGGTAAGTTACTATGTTTTTTTTAAAAAAAAGGCAGAAAGCAAAAGGGTTTTTTTAATCTCATTATTACTGTATAGGGATTTCCCCCTCTTTTCTGCTAAAGGACATGAACTGATTTCCCTGTTCCCAGTTTTACTCTGGGTCAATCAATGCTCTAACTGAGGCCCCAGAAGAATTTTTCTAAAACAGAAATCTGTCACTTTTCTATTACAAAAGCTTCCATGGCTGCTTGATATTGGCTAGACAATTTAAATTCACCTGTACTATGTATGAGGCCAGATCCATTCCACTCCAAACTTAAAATATGAACCTACTTTCCTCCCAAACCCCCTCCTCCTTATTCCCTCTTCTAACACCATCATCATTGTCATCATCATCCATCTTGGCAGACCCCAAAAGGTACAGGGCTTTATCCCTACTTACCTTTGATCTTAATGTTTCCTGAAGCTATAACACATTTTCGAAACAAAAATCCCTTCTAAACCTAGCATAAAAATTCAGTTATGAATAAATTTGTTATACAATGGATACAAATATGAACTGTACCTTCAGAGTCTAAATTAAGTCCTTTTGTGGACTTAATTCCAAGTTGTGCCATTCACTAGCTCTGTAACTTTCTTTGTAGCACAAGTTAATTAACTTCAAAGTTCATATTCCTCATTTATAAAAAGTGAAAAATAATAGAATCTATCTGAGGGTTACTGTGAGAAAGAAAGATAATACAAAAAGCCTAGTGGCTAGTACAATAGGCAACCATTCAGAAAATGTAAACTATTATTATCATCTCCCTTCTCCTAAACTCTTTGTAAGTACAGAGTTAAATTCTTAATGCATGATGGCGAAACAGTATTTGCGAACAGATCTGCCTTCCCTGCTAGACACTCAGTTCCTCAAGGAGAGGCTACTACTGCTGCTAAGTCACCTCAGTCATGTCCGACTCTGTGCAACCCCACAGATGGCAGCCCATCAGGCTCCCCCGTCCCTGGGATTCTCCAGGCAAGAACACTGGAGTGGGTTGCCATTTCCTTCTCCAATGCATGAAAGTGAAAATTGAAAGTGAAGTTGCTCAGTCGTGTCCGACTCTTAGCGATCCCATGGACTGCAGCCTATCAGGCTCCTCTGTCCGTGGGATTTTCCAGGCAAGAGTACTGGAGTGGGGTGCCATTGAGGTTTTATTCATCTCTGGTATACTGTAGCAAACTGCATTTCCAAAGATGACCTATCTCACATCATTCCTCCCAATAATGCAATCTATGTCCCCTCCCCTTAAAACTGAGTGGGCTTCTAGAATTGTTTTACCCAAAACAAAACAATATAGCAGAAGTGACACTGTGATTTCTGAGCTTAGGTTATAAAAGATGATATGGATTCTGCCTTGCTTCTGGAAATATTTACTCTTAAAAATTTCAGCTGTCATGGTAGGGATGCAACTCCCTGCAGGAATCACAAGTGAGACCACACAGGGAGGTCCTGAGACCACATGAAAAGAGATTCCCTCCTTCACCTACCCTGTAAGTCCCCAGCTGCTTTAGCCCTTCCTGGATCCAGCCACACATGACTAAATTAAAGACCTTAAGCCAGAACAGTTCAGCCAAACTGAACTTACCAAACTCTTACCAAACTCCTAAGGCACAAAAACCAACAGAGGGAGTTAAAAGATTGTTATTTTACATAGGTTTGATTGGTTATTGGCAGCAGATAATTGCAACAATATGCTCCCTTAATAAATAATAATACCTATCATTTATTGAATACATAGTTAATTATCGGGCACACTAATAAGGATTATACATGCATTATCTCGAACCTCACATCTCTTTAAAATCACTAATATTAGTCCCATTTAACAGACTAGGAAACTTACTGAGACTGAATAACTTGCCAAAAGTTACAGAACTATAAGTGTGTTGACACCCACATGTACCCAACCTCCAAGCCTCTGCTACTCAAGGAACGGATAAGTTTGTATAAAAAGTACTCTATAAACTGCTTCACATGTAGGTGCTTACTGGGTCTTCACCAAACCTCCCAAACTTAATTAAGCAAGTGACTTTTATTTTGAAATATTTCTTTCACTGTAATTACTTAATTTTATCATCCTATCTCATTTAAGATCTATTCTCTGAGCCTCAGAGCCCTTATCTGCAACATGAGTATATAACAAAACCTACTTTGTAAGACTGTCCTAAAATCAAGTGAGTCACATAAAGCACTAACTAGGAGTAAAATGTCAATAAATGTTTGCTAACATCATCATCTTCTTCCCATTCTTCATGTTTTGGCTTTAATATCACCGCTTGAAACAGGCCTTCCCTGGTCGCTTTGTATAAATCCAGACACTCTTTCATGCAACATATTCAAGCAGGTGGATTAAGTAAGGCCAAAGGGAGACCTGAGCAGAACAGGTTCAGGCCAAGTACTTAATAGCTTAACTAAAGAAGAATGTCTGCACTGGACATGTACTTGGGCAGGAAGGGTAGGCTGGAACTACACTCGAACGAGAAAGTTGAGGAGACTGGATTTTCACTCTGTAGAAAGGAGAAAAAAATGTATTGACAATGTTGAGAAAGAATAATATGGCAGTGTCTTCTAAAATGTCTTCTAAATAATGATGCCTATCTCCAAGGAGTCTTAAGTACTGGACCACCAGGGAAGTTAAAAACTAAGATCATGGCATCTGGTCCCATCACTCCATGGGAAATAGATAGGTAAACAGTGGAAACAGTGTCAGACTTTATTTTGGGGGGCTCCAAAATCACTGCAGATGGTGATTGCAGCCATGAAATTAAAAGACACTTACTCCTTGTAAGTTATGACCAACCTAGATAGCATATTGAAAAGCAGTGACACTACTTTGCTGACACAGGTCCATCTAGTCAAAGCTATGGTTTTTCCAGTAGTCCTGTATGGATATGAGAGTTGGACTTAAAGAAAGCTTAGTACTGAAGTATTGATGCTTTTGAACTGTGGTGTTGGAGAAGACTTTTGAGAGTCCCTTGGACTGCAAGATCCAACCAGTCCATTCTAAAGGAGATCAGTCCTGGGTGTTCATTGGAAGGAATGATGCTAAAGCTGAAACTCCAGTACTTTGGCTACCTCATGCGAAGAGTTGACTCATTGGAAAAGACTCTGATGCTGGGAGGGATTGGGGACAGGAGGAGAAGGGGACGACAGAGGATGAGATGACTGGATGGCATCACTGACTCGATGGACGTGAGTCTGAGTGAACTCCGGGAGTTGGTGATGGACAGGGAGGCCTGGTGTGCTTCGATTCATGGGGTCGCAGAGTCAGACACGACTGAGCGACTGAACTGAACTGATCTCCAAGGATCGCCATCCAGGTTAAATGAGATAATGCACACAAGCACTTAATCCTTCACTTAAACGCACTGCTTGCTACCACACAGAGGGGGAGAAGAGGTCAGCTGTTACCACTGATGTTACGGTTCTGCAGGGAGAAAAATGCAAACCAACAAGAGCTGAAGGCCCCCCCCTCCCTGAAGCTGGCGGGATGACGACGACGACAATGAAGGGGTAAAATCAGAGAAGAACCAAACAACGAAGAGGTGAAGGACTTTGGCATCAGCCGGACCAAGAAAGGCGAAAATTTCAGGGAATAGAAAGCGTCAGCCAGGAGGTCGAGGAATAGGACGTGGACTGAAAAAGTCAAACCGACTGGTCAGTAGGGAAGGCAGCGTGAGCGGTCTCGGGACAAGGAGGACTAACGCAGAGGGAAAAGAAAACAGGAAAAGGGACAAGAACTAGGGCGACAGGACGAAAACAGGAAAGGCGATTATGGTCCCAAACTCTGCGTTCTAAAGTGGCTCCGGAATCTCTTCCAGGCGGGGATGTAAGAAGATATAAGAAACAATAAGCTTCTGCAGCATNGTGTCACGGGAGTCTCTGTCAGCGTAGTTGCATATCTGCGGGTCTCCTTTTTATCGGATTCATGCTGGTTAGTGATGAAGCTGACAACTGTGCGGCAGGAGCAGCGGAAAGTCCTCATATCCGGCGAAAAAGATCCGGCGCCCAGACCTCTGTGTCTGCTAATAACAGGATGGTGCCACTCTGGATGTTACGCCATGGTAAGCGTGATATGAATCTCTCGCCGTATCAAGGAAGCACTTTCTCAGCTTGTGGCGAATATATTCCGCTATGTCAGCCCTCCACAGTTCAGCGCATACAGAGTGTACGACACGGGCAGTGTCAGTGCTGCCCTCTGCATACCGGTAATATTCAATCCGTCAGCTTCTCTGGACCTGCGCGGGTCCTCGGTGCTCGTCGGAATCCGGTCCTAGCAAAGACGTAGCCCCGGTATACAGCAAGAGGTGAGCATGGCGGACGGCAGTTTAGGTTCTTGCTGACCTCGTGGGCAGTGGTGAGAGCCGCAGCGTGTCTCGTATGCGAGTAAACGCAGAGGCTCTCCAGGGCACTCCGTCTTTCCTCCGTGACGCGTACGTATTAAAAAAGTCCATTAAGGAAACGATTGCACTCGCCTCCATACAGGTGTGAAGCGACGGTTTCGAGCGCTGTGTCGGCGGCGAAGGGTGATCAGATCCGTGCATTACCTGGTTGCAGGCAAAGGCCTGAAGCTCGCACACATGTCCCGTGGGGGAGCCTTAATATATCGTCACAGCCGCCGCCCGATCCGCTCTGCCCGCCGGATTCCAGTCGCCGCGGGCCTGCCACTGAAACTCTCCAAGAAGTCTCCACGCGCTGGTACCCGCTGTTAGACACGGTGCTTCCGGCTCTAGGCGGAAGTGCGCGTGCGTGCAAGAGGAAATCCCGCCTCGCGCTGGTTTCCATGGAGACGAGACGCTGTGAGCTAGGAGATCGAGAAGGGACCGGAGGAGTGAGGCTCTGTGCGCAGAAATTGAACCCAGGGCATAACTTGCAAGAACCCGGGCAAGAATCCNTAGGCGGAAGTGCGCGTGCGTGCAAGAGGAAATCCCGCCTCGCGCTGGTTTCCATGGAGACGAGACGCTGTGAGCTAGGAGATCGAGAAGGGACCGGAGGAGTGAGGCTCTGTGCGCAGAAATTGAACCCAGGGCATAACTTGCAAGAACCCGGGCAAGAATCCACCTTAGAGCCACTATGCTTCTTTGAAGGTTATTAGAGATGATTTTAACAGCATTGGCTTTGCAGGCAGTGAAACCTGCGTTTAAATTCTTTCTTTCCAATACCCAGAAGTACGACTTTGAGAGTTACAGAACCTCTCTATGCTTCAGATATCTCTTCTATAAAATAAAGTTAGAAACCTAGCCTTGTAGAGACGATGTGAGAATAGTTTGCATTTGTGCATGTTAAGCTCTAACAAGGTTCCCGGCAAGTTGTCGAGGCTCGGTGTGTTGGAGCAGTCACCGCAGAAACCACAGAAACACCGTTACTGTGGTTTTCCTTAGTTCTCACTTGCTTTGTCAATAACTCCCCTTTCTCCCTCTCCTCCTTCATTTTCTACAAATTTCTATCTCCTCCTCTTTCCCTCCATGCCTCTCTCCCTCTGTCCGTTTCTGCCACTTTCTCTCCTTTCCTAACTCATTAATTGAACAGAATTTGCTCGTTTAGTGAATGTCCATTCCACTCATCTCGTTTAATCTACACCACGAACGCCGAAGAACACGACTCACAAAGGTTAAGCAATATGTCTTACAATCATGCATTTTACAGTTACCAAAATCCTAACATCTGACTCTTAAACCATATTAGTGTCTGCAATGATGAATAGCAATGCCTCTGTCCTTTCTCCCCTTTCCTTTTCTCACTTTTCTGCTTACACTTATTCGAGGTCCTCTTTTCTGTCTTTTTTAATTTCTCTTCCTTGTATTTCTCCTTTTTATTCTGGCCATACTCTCTCAATGCCTCTCCCACTAGGCTCTCTCCTCCCCTCATAGTCCCTTGGCCTTCCTTCCCTCTCATTTTATTTCCGGTTATTCCATCAGTTACTAGAATAGTCCAAGAAATGTTTTCATTTCCTGATTTTAAATATCAGTGAAAGACAAGTGAAAGTCATCTCCGGAGACAGTGGATCGAATAACCTAAAAACCTTTTCAACCTCCAACTTTTTATGAGTCTTGAAAATTAATTAGGACTCAGAATATCAATAGGAGTAAATAACATTTACAATTCAAAATAAAAGTCAATCTGCTTAAATCTAGGAGTTTTGTTTGTTTGTTTGTTTTAATTGGAGGCTAATTACTTTACAGTGTTGTGGGTTTTGCCATACGCTGACATGAATCAGCCCTGAGAGTACATGTGTCCCAACATCCTGAACCCCTCTTCCATGTCCCTCCCCACCTCATCCCTCTGGGTTGTCCGAGAGCACCAGCTTTGGGTGCCCTGCTTCATACATCCAATTTTCACTGGTCATCTATTTCACATTTGGCAGTATACATGTTTTGATACTATTCAATGTCATCATCTCACCCTCACCTTCTCCCACATAGTCCAAAAGCCTGTTCTTTACATCTGTGTCTCTTTTGCTGTCTAGCATATAGGGTCATTGTTACTATCTTTCTAAATTCCATATATATATGTGTTAATATACTGTATTGGTGTTTCTGTTTCTGGCTTACTTCACTCTGTATATTAGGTTCCAGTTTCATCCACTTGATTAGAACTGACTCAAATGCGTTCTTAAATCTGAGAGTTTTGATAAAGACAAGAGGTTTATGTTAAACAATTTAAAAAGTACTCTGCCCATTCATCCATTCCTTGGGGAGCAGAGGGATTAATTGAATTGATTGAATACTCACTATGTGCCAGCACTGCACCATATCCTTTAGAATGATCTCATTTTTCCATTCTGACAGCTCTGTGAACTAGGGATTACATATCCCCATAGAGTGCACAAGATTACAGTTAGTGAGTGATGCAATGAGAATTGAAACCCACGTAAGTCTGATTCCTGAACTCAAGCTCTAAAACACTACAGAGTTGGCTCCCAATGTACTACCTCCTACCCAGCTTGTTTCGCATTGTGAGCACAAGCCTTCTTCCTTTAGACCATAGTTAGCCCTACAAATAACAAGTGCTCTATAGTGAAAATGAACTGATGCAAACATAGAATTAGTGTAGCCCTCAAAAAATCCCTTGAGATAGGCCTTTGGCTGGCTCATTCAAAATTAGCTTCTCTAAAAAGAATCTTTACATCTGCCATGGCACCTGGAGGTCACAAGCATTAATGTTTTTAAATTATTAATCCCAAAGAATTAACTGAGGCTGAAGCTACACCTGAGGAAAGTCTATCTGAAAGCACTTTACACAGTAGAGCTATGCACTTCCTGGATGTTCTACTCTCTGTTTGGCAACACACACAGACAAATTGTTGCAATACAGATAAACAGACCATAAGGTACATTGCTGCTGTTATGTATTTATTCAAAATATATATTGCATTTGCTGTATCACAAAATACTGATTGATACATATATATAAAACAGGGATTTATGACTTTATTTGCAAGTCATAGTTCACTCTATTTGGATTTCTAATTAATGGTTAATTATACAAATGAAAAGTTCACTCTCTTTTTTAAAAATCAGAATATTACAGAAAAATTCCCTTGACTGCTGTCTAACTTTGGTTATTTCTCCTGCTTCATCAAGAGTAACCCCTCTAGCCACTCTTGCAGAGATTTTTATATTTCTATACACATTTCTAAGTACCCTGTTACATTATGTGTCTAATGCTTGGGGAGCATTATCACACTATAAATGAATATCTGCAACACTAATTTATTGTTTTTTTGGGTACTTTTTTAGGCATATCAATATTGGTTCAAAGATCCAGTTGAATTCTTATTTCTAACAATGCTTGAAAATAAAGACATCATTTCAACATTTCATGTTGACTCTGCTTTGGAGGGAAGAAAACAAGAATGAAAATTTTCATCTTTTTTGAGCATTCAAAGTTGCCAGGGGTTGGTTTCTTTTTCCATTGTTTTAAGCCCTATTTTTGGATGGCCTTTCACTATTTTAAAAATAGCTTTTTCCTGTGATCAGTTTGGTGGGCTTCCCAGGTAGCTCAGCTGGTAAAGAATCTGCTTGCAATGCAGAAGATGCTAGTTCGATTCCTGGGGAAGTTCCCTTGGAGAATGGATAGACTACCCATTCCAGTATTCTTGGGCTTCCCTGATGGCTCAGATGGTAAAGAATCTGCCTGCAATGCAGGAGACCTGGCTTTGACCCCTGGGTTGGGAAGATCCCTTGGAGGAGGGCATGGAAACCCACTCCAGTATTCTTGCCCGGAGAATCCCTTGAAGAGAGGAACCTTGTGGGCTACAATCCATAGGGTCACAAAGAGTTGGACAAGACCTAAGCAACTTAGCATGCACAAGCATGCATATAACCTGCCATCTCTGATTGAATTAAATTATCCCCTCTTCTAGTCTAATAACTTGATTGTGATCCACATGATTCAAAATTAAATGTTAATTTAAAAATATTTTCTAAAAACAATCCCAGTTCCAGCCGTATTACAAAATTCTACTATTAGAAATCTTTTAATGGTGAAGTCCCCCTTGCTTCCAGAAGGTGGCAGGCGCTTAGGCAAGTAAGACAATGTTAATGAAGAACAGAGTTTTAATCTATGTTGGAAATAGCTTCCTGTATAAGCTGTTTATAACTCTAGTTCATTCTCTGAGCCATTTTTGGGAGATGGTGGGATCTTATACAGAACAGCAAACTACACTTTAACCACTGTTATTATTTTGGCATACATCTTTATGACTTTCAGTGTATTCATAAAATTCATTAAAAGTATCTACCTATTCATAAAAAGCACAGAAAGAATTTAAACAAAAATGATATCATATCTTATTTTTTCATTATTTCCACCCAACATGGCATTATATCTAGTATTTCATTTGTTTTTTTGGCAAGAATATTTTACCATAACTGTACCTTCCTTATTTATCACTGTTATTGTTAATTCTTAAGAAGTGAACAAAGTGATGATTTGTTTCAAGAGGGGAAAAAAAGTGAGACCAGTAGAATCATAATCAAAGATCATAAAACTAGAATAAGAGTATGAAAGTTGGAATACAAACTAGATAACACATTTTGAAATTTGAAAAACAACTATCCTTCTATATACAGTGGGACTAGATATCTGAAGTTTTGCAATTTTGAGTTATAAACTAATTGTAAGAAGGCTTGGATGAATTCCTGGATAGAAAGCAAGCAACTGTTAGCAGTTCAATCATGTCCAACTCTTTGCAAAGCTATGAACTGTAACCCACCAGGCTCCTCTGTCCATGGAATTCTCCAGGCAATAACACTGAAGTAGGTAGCCATTCCTTTCTCTAGGGGTTCTTCCCAACCCAGGGATAGAACCTGGGTCTCCCTGCATTGCAGGTGGATTCTTTACAATCTGAGCCACCAGGGAAGCCCTGAAATTTGGATTGTAAAAGAGGATTAAGGGATGGGCCTAACAGGGTACATGAGCATGAGCTGGACACTGGTGATGTGCCCAATGTTTTTTAAACCCCTTTATTGCTATTATTTTTGATCTTTGCACCAGTCTTTTAGACAATTCAAGTTACAGCTATTAAAAGAGCACAGTGTTAGCAATAAAAGAACATGGTCATGGGTATTTCAGTTAAGACTTAGTCCAATTTCAATTGTATACAAGCTCAATAAAGTTCTGAAAGAAACTTAAAACAGTTACAGCTGATCCTAGGGTGTTTTTTTGTTTTGTTTTGACATTTTTGGCTGCAGAGTTTAGCTAAGGGCTTAGCAACATACATTCCAAGATGCTAGTCCCATTCCATTTGATGAAATACAGACCATGGGGGAAATGCTAACCAAATTGTACTTTAAGCTTCCTTTATTGTTTTCTGTCATATATATAAAAGACATCAACAGAAGGTACTCTTTTGATGCCCTGCCCAGGTATTCTGTAACTGGCCACAAACATTTGGGATGACCTCTTCTCCAAAGATTTTCTTTAGTTCAGGGTTTCTCCACCTCTGGTATTTGAGGCCAACTAATTCTTTGTTGTGGGGAGCCCCCCTGCATATTGTGAGATGTTTAGCAGCATCCCTGATCTTCTATTTCTCAATTCCAATACCAACCCTGCTATTGTGACAACCACAAATATCTCCAGACTTTGCCAAATGTCTCTTAGGAGACCAAATAGCCCATAGCTGAGAATGACTGCCCTAGATTGATGGAAGACTCCCAGAAGTAATTATTGCCGCCACCACCGCCTACCCCAGATCCACAACCATGAGGATTGTTATGGGGTACAGAAGACTGCCTTAAAGGGCAGATGACTCCAGTGTGGCTTCCACTCCAGAATTCTTAAGGGCAAATTTTCCCTGAGCCCACATCTTTGCTCAGCTTCTCCCCTTTCCCTTTCCTTCACTTCCTTCCTTACCGATTTCTCCTGAATAATACCCTCACAGTGAGTCACATGCATCAGAAACTCTCTCTCAGGCTCTACTTCTAGGGAATAGGTTGAGGGTACCTGATCTATGTATACAGCTTGAGGAACCCCTTACCCTTTACAGTCCTTCAAAACTGCTGGAGAAAAGTTATCTACAACATCTGCAGAGAATATATGATACACGTTTTTATGTTACTCTTTAAAGTTCTTATAATCCAACTATCCTTAACAGAGCTAATCTTTTCCTTAATTCACAGAAAATGTGTTTTTAGTCCTTCATGCAAAAATCATTTAAATGTACCTCTTTTGGCAGCAAAGACTGTGATGGGATTGTAAATTGGTACAACCACCTTGAACAAGAGTCCCTTGAACGGCAAGGAGATCCAACCAGTCCATTCTAAAGGAAATCAGTCCTGAATATTCAGTGGAACAACTGATGCTGAAGCTGAAACTCCAATACTTTGGCCACCTGATGCGAAGAGCTGACTCATTTGAAAAGACCTTGCTGCTGGAAAAGATTGAAGGCAGGAGGGGAAGGGGACAACAGAGGATGAAGTGGTTTGATGGCATCACCGACTCTTTGGACATGAGTTTGAGTAAACTCTGGGAGTTGGTATGGACAGGGAGGCCTGGCATGCTGCAGTCCATGGGGTCACAAAGAGTTGGACATGACTGAGCAACTGAACTGAACTGAAGTGAACATTAAAAAATTGTTTGGCAGTATTACTAGAACTAAACATATGTATCCCCTAGCACCCTACAATTCCTCTTTTTGATACATAACAGAAATGAGTGGTAACTGTCCATTAAGAGACAGTCACAGGAAAGTTCAGAGATGTATTATCCATTACATGCTACGTTAGATACATTTCAAGTGCCCATCAGGAGTAGAATAGACAAATTGTGGTATACTTACTCAATATTGCTAAACAGAAATAAGAAAGAATGGACTATAGCTATACAGAACATGTAGAATCACGTAGGCATGTTAAGTTAAAAAGACCAGATCCAAAAGAAGATGGAGTATTGTTATTCAGTCAAAAAGTTGTGTCTAACTCTTTTGCGATCCCATGGACTGTAACCTGCCAGGCTTCTCTGCCTGTGGGATTTCCCAGGCAAGAATACTGGAGTGGGTTTCCATTTCCTTTTCCAAGGGATCACCTCCACCCAGGGATCAAACCTGCATCTCCTACATTGGCAGGTGGATTCTTTACCACTGACCCACAGCAAAAGAATAAAATAATGTCATTTTCATGAATGGACCTAGGGATTTTCATACTAAGTAAGATGAAGACAAATATGCGGCATCGCTTATATATGGAAACTAAAAAATAATGACGTAAATGAAGTTATTTACAAAACAGAAGTAGACTCACAGACATAGAAAACAAATAGGGTTACTGAAAAGTAAAAGAAGGGGGATAAATTAGGAGTTTGGAAATAATGGATACACACTAGTATGTGTAAAATAGACTAACAACAAGTATCTACCATATAGAAACTATATTCAATGTCTCGTAATAATCTAAAATGGAAACAAGTCTGAAAAAACAACAAATATATATGAACCACTTTGCTATACACCTGAAACTAACACAGTACTGTAAATCAACAACATTTCAATTTTTTAAAATGGTGAAAAGTTTTAAAAAATCCAAAAAAATAGATACCCTCTGCCTTTTTAAGTAATAAAATCATGCAATAAGAGAGTTATTAAAGAACATTTATATGTCAGGGGGAAAAAGACTAGAATCAAAAGAGTTCATACTAGATGTTTCCATTTATATGAGGTTCAAAACAGGCAAAACTTAATCCGTGATCACAGATGTGAGAACAGAACAGTGATTCCTTTTGTGGGGATGGTTACTGACTGGGAGGAGGTGTGAGAAAGCCTGCTGGGTGCTGGCTTGATTTGGGTGGATACATACATATGGAAAATTCAGAGAGCCATACACATATATAAGGTTGAGCAACTTACCATATGAAATTTATCAATATGTAATAAAAGAAATCCTGTGCATGACTAGAAAACGATCAGAAGAGATGACTCACCCCTGGATGCTGGGAACACAGACTGCTGATGGCTCACAGTCATGTCCTTCACAGGGCATTGTCCTTGACTGCAGAGTAGTGCCTCGTCCAAAGCTACCCACTTCCATGAGGCTAATGCAGGAAACGAAGGTCCTGGGTTCCCTACCTCAGATGGGATAAAAAGCCACCCCGCTCCAGGGCTCCCTGCAGAATCGGCAAAGGCCTTGGTGGCAGTAGCACTGTGGGCCTCTGTCCCATGCCTCTTTCTCTCTCCAGGTGTGTCTCCGAAGAGCATCCCTCCCAAACCATCAGCACTCAGCGGTCCTTCTTAGAGTCTGCTCCCAGGAGCCCCAATATAACATGCTGTTCATGCTACAGGTCTACTCTTCCAAATAGACTGGAACGCTCACTTTATTTTCAATATCAACATTCTTAAAATTAACTCAACAGCTTCTTGATTTTTCTGCAGTGTCATTTCCTGGTGTTTCTTCACCAAGGGGTCTGGAAGCCATGACTTTGCCAATATTTTTTAAAACACGTTGCCAAGACTCTCTTTCTTCTTGAATGCCTTTTGATTATTGCAGTCACTCAGAAGAAAACCAACTTTCTGAAGAAAATGCTAAGCTAAACTATGAGCTCTGAGGAGGAGGAAAGTGGGTCCCCTGCAATTTGAAACAATTTCTGTTGATTATGTCTATTGTAAATTCATTATAAGTACTTCTCTATGAAGTTGATATAAGTATTTCTCTGTAAAGTTGAAATAACAAAACTGGATAATTTTATGTTATTTTCCCAGGGGAGTTCATGTTAGTTATCTTTTTCCTAAATAAAAGTACATCCCTTTCAATTCGGAATGTAGGTAGTAATTATGTCTTTGTCAATGGTACATAATCAAGACATAGCCTTGAAACCTTCTCCCAGTCTTCTCCCTTGGCTTTTCTCCATTCTGCACTCCAGTTTGCACAATGTTTCTAAGTGTTCATTCACCCCTCAATTTTTGCTTACAATTATTTTTCCTACATTGACATTTTCTCTGCTTCAAATCAATATTTTACCTTATGGGTTTTGTTTATTTATACTCATCTTGCTTCATCACTTCAGTAGTTAACAACATTTTTATGGTGATTTTTGAAAATCATAATTTGTAGCCAGTTAAGTGCCTTCTCTCTTTATATAAAACATGAAAAAATAAGAAAATTTAAACTTCTGTCTTCATGGCATCAGAGGTCTCTAGCCAGTGAGAACAGAACCTGTTGCCTTCATTATCACAGTTTATGGAATTTTTTTCATCCTGGAAAATAATGCTTATGCTCTTTTCTTTGCCTCTAGGTAATACTGCCCTCAAGTTATCATAAACTTATTGCATCAGTTTAATCAACAATAAATTCATTGGTTGCTTATTATGTATGAGCCGTTTTTCTAAGTGTTTTGCAAACAATGTCATTATTTCAGCTCTGGGAGGAAACAGACTTTATATTACCAGTGCCTTCATTTTGTTCAGGAGAAAACTTGGACTTAAAGAGGTGAGTGACTTTCTGGGTCTCATGGCTTATAAGTAACACAGTCACGATTGGGACTTTTGAGTTTATCCCACCTTTAGTCCACCGTCTATAAAACACATTTCTGTTCTTGGTGATCTAGGAGGAAGAGAGAGAAGAGATAATACAAGATGAAAGAAATTACCTCTAACTTCAAATGATTTAGACTCTAGTTGTGAAAATGAAACACAGAAGAATTAGCAATTGCAGTAGCCAGTTTCCAAAGCTGCATCTTCCCACACCTGAGTGTGAAGCTGGGTAGGCCCTGTGATACCAGTGGTGAGACTGCATTACATTGGAGAGCCAGGTCACAAAAAAAAAAACCTTGCCACTTCCAACCGGACTATTGAAACACATGCTCTAAAGGAAGCCAGCCACCGTGCAAGACATCTAGCTACCCCTGAGATCACCAATCTGCCACTTAGAGAGGCTGTGTGGCCAGCAGTGACTGCCTCTGCCATCCCAGCCCAGGCATCATTTTCAAGACTGAAGAAGCCATCTTGGACATCTAAGCCTCAACAAATACCACATGAAGAACAGAGGAATCTTGCTGTTAGCCAGAAACACAGCTCGAAGCTCACAGTCCCATACCAGCCACCTCTAGGATTTGAGCCACCCCAGCTGAGGCCCCAGTTACATCAGAAGAGAGATAAGCCGTCCCCACTGTGCCTGCCCTAATTTCTGACTCACAAAATTATCAGCCTAAGAAAATAATTGTTGCGTTTGAGGGAGGTTTTGCAATGCAGCAGGGGATAAACAGAATAGCAATGAAAGACAATCAAGTGTAAAAATCCAGTCAGAGATTCAGAGATAGAGAAATGTGTAGGGAGTTGAACAATTAGAAAAATCTCATTTCTGGTAAGTCTGGGGCCTGAGCAAAGGCTCCCAGGGGAAAAAGTACAGATAAATGGGGTGGAACCAGGTCACTTTATCTGATGTGGAGGACACAAAAACTGAAGCAACAAGCATTGGGACTAGATAAGAGTCTAGGGCAATCCTTGAGGGGGTGAATGCCCAGGAAAAGGATTCTGCAGCTGAACAGGGCTATAAAAATCATTTAATACAACTCATGCTTTTGTAAGATAAAGAAACTGAAATTCAGAAAAGTGAAGTGATTGGGAGAAGGTCACATAGCAGGTTGGTGGCAAAAGTTAATATTCAAGGCTAGGACATAGTTTCTTTTCTCCAGGAACCCACAGTTGTTTAAGGAAATAGAATCATGATTCTTTGTATCTAAATCTAGATAAGCTTTCTTCCCTGGCATCAAAACAAAAAACCATGGTACATCCATCCTAAATATCTGGACAGATAACCATGGTGTACAAAGCCAGATTCTCTCCTTCGCTGTTGTGAAATCTCTAATCACTCTTTCTTCATCCTCTTCTTCCACGTTAAAACCAAAATACAACAAAACCTCTAAATCTTTTAGTCTCTGAACTTTCACCAAATTTCCCATTAAGTTTTTTTTAAAAACTTTTTTGAGGCATAAATTACATTTCATGAAATTCACTCTGTTTTAAGTGTACTAGTCAGCATTTTTTACTACTGAGTCGAGCAATCATCACCTTTATCCACTTCCAGAATATTTTTATTCCCTGCAACAAAATCTCTCTGTGCATTTACAGTTAACCCTTCTTCCTGCCTTGAGCTGCAGATCAGAAATTACTTTTGTCTCTATAGATTTGCCTTTCTGGATATTTCAGGTAAGTAGGACCATACGATAAGTGGCCCTTTGTGTCTGGCTTCCTTCACCCTTCACATAGCATGTTTTTGAAGTTCACCCATCCCGTAATGTGAATCAGTAGCTAATTCCTTTTTATTGCTGAATAGTATTCATTGTATGGATATACCATATTAGTTTATCTATTATTATCTATTATTATTAGTGGACATTTGGCTTGGTTCTACTTTTTGACTACTGTGAATAATTCTGCTTCCCCTAATTTTAAATTTAAAAGTAGTTAAGATTGGTTAGTAGACAGAAGTCTCACAGAAGTTTTGGGAGTTTTGTGGAGATTGTTTATTTAAATAAGAAAATACAGAAAAACAGGAAAAATACAAATTCACCATTCAGAGATAACCAGAGTATTAATGTTCTACACTTTTTAGCTAAGTATTATGTAGAGTTTTTCCTTATAATAAAGTTAAACAGTATATACTTTTTTGATAGCTCATTTTAAAATTAATTATGTCAAGAAAAACCTTTCTATGTGACTACATTATNGGGAGTTTTGTGGAGATTGTTTATTTAAATAAGAAAATACAGAAAAACAGGAAAAATACAAATTCACCATTCAGAGATAACCAGAGTATTAATGTTCTACACTTTTTAGCTAAGTATTATGTAGAGTTTTTCCTTATAATAAAGTTAAACAGTATATACTTTTTTGATAGCTCATTTTAAAATTAATTATGTCAAGAAAAACCTTTCTATGTGACTACATTATATTAAATCAATGTATCATTATTTGTTCATCTGATTTGATAAAACTTTTATTTCAATGATTATATAATTCAGTTACATCCNGGATTTTCCAGGCAAGAGTACTGGACCAGGGTGCCATTGCCTTCTCCACTGTGCATCCTCAAAGGATACCAAATAACATTTGAACCAATAGGAAAGTGAAAGTCGCTCAGTCATGTCCGACTCTTTTCAACCCCATGGACTATACAGTTCATGGAATTCTCCGGGCCAGAATACTGGAGTGGGTGGCTGTTCCCTTCTCCAGGGGAGCAACTGAACCAATAAGGGACATTTAATTATACTCCACTGGAAAAACAACATCGTGGAGATGTTAACTCATTGTAAGTTAATTTATAAATTTTTTTAATACCAATAAAGCTTTTTTAAAAATTTTAGAATGAGAAAGCTAGTTCTGAGTTCATATGGAAAAATAAATAAGAATGGCCTGGGAAGCTCTAAACCAATGGAACTCATCCTGCTAGATATGTAAACATGTCATCAGTCTAAGGAAATAAAACTGCATGCTAACATGGGAGACAGACAAGAAGAATGGAATAGAAAACTCCAAAATATCCAAAAATACACCTAGGCATGCAGCATGTGACCAAAGTGGCACCTCGAATTGATGGGGAAGAAGGACTGCGCAGTTTAAGTGCCGAGAAAACCACATGAAGGCAAAATAAATTGGGCCCAAACTCACCCAGAATAAACGCCAAGGGAGCTAGAGATTTACACTGAAAAATGAAACTATATTTATTGATAAGGTTTGTTTATGCAGATTCCTACATAATCAATCCTACAAATCAATCAAAGGCAACTCAACAGAAAAATGATCAAAAGACTGAAGCAGAGATTTCATAAAATAAGAGGTCTAGTGGGCCAGTACATACATGAAAAGATGATAACTTCACTAGTGCTCAGGGAAATGCAAATTAAAACCACATTGAGATGCCACCACACAGTCTTCAGAGTGGTTAAAATGAAAAAAAAACAAAACACTTGAAGAGAATGTTTAGCAGCAAGAACTCTCATGTGTTGCTGGTAGGTGTGTCAGTTGATACAATCACAGGGAAAAACTGTTGGGTAGCATCCACTGAAGCTAAGCTTATGCCTACCTTGCAATACAGCAATTTACCTCCTAATATACATATATCCAACATACAGATATTCCCGTGCTCACCAGGGGACAAATACAAGAATGTTCACAGCAGGTTTTCAGTGAAAACATTTCCTTCCAACCCTGTCCTCCATCTGTTCTGGGTTTTTTTAGTCTGTAAGATAAATGTATCTTTATTATTCAAGCCCTTGCTCAAAATGTTGAATCACCACCAGCAGCAGGAGCAATGTTTAACAGCTTATTAGAAATACAGACTGTCGGGTCATGGCTCATATATACAACATTGATATCTACATTTAACAAGAGCTCCAGATAATGTGTCCACCCATTAAAGTTTGGAAAGCCATAGTTAGTCAGATTCTCTTCTGCTCCTTCTGATTGATATAGACATGACCCCAAGCCTCCTCTCCTCTCAACTGAGGTACTTACTGGCTATCATCTTTACAGATCACTCTACACCCTTCTCTTTGCTCAAGCTACATATATACACTATCCTTGGGGCTTCCCTGGTGGCTCAGAGGTTAAAGTGTCTGTCTCTAATACGGGAGACCGGGGTTCGATCCCTGGTTTGGGAAGATCCCCTGGAGAAAGAAATGGCAACCCACTCCAGTATTCTTGCCTGGAGAATCCCATGGACAGAGGAGCCTGGTGGGCTACAGTCCACTGGGTAGCAAAGAGTCGGACACGACTGAGCGACTTGACTTTCATTTTCACTTTGGGGCAGAGGGTGGAGGGGCATGGTTAACAACACAGACAGTAGAGTCAGAGTACTTGCATGAAAAATCCTTTATCTGCTTGCGTTTAAAAAGAAAAATAGATTTTTTAAGAGCAATATTTTTAGGTTCACTATAAAATTGAAGGGAAAGTACAGAGAATTCTGACATACTTAGTGCTTCCTCACGTACACAGCCTTCTCTCCACCAACATCTCAGCACCAGAGGGGTACATGCTTTCACCCGATGAATACACACTGGCACACCATTATCACCCAAAGTGATAGATGCAGCGCAGTTTATTTATCCATCACCTGCCGAGGGACATTTTGGTTGCCTCTAAGTTTTCAGTTACTAATAAAGCCATTATTACTAATTACTAATTACTGCACTTGAGTGCAGGTTATTGTACAGACATAAGTTCAATAAATACCAAGGACCAAGACTGCTGGATTGTATAGTAAGGGTATGTTTAATTTTGTAATTGTCTTCCAAAGAAGCTTTATCATTTTGCATTCCCACCAGAAGTGCATGAGTGTCCCTCTTGGTCCACATGCCTGTTAGCATTGGTCGTGTCGGTCGTGCCAGACATGTGCATTTGGCCATTCTAATAGGTGCGTAGTCATATCTCATTGTTTTAATTTGCATTTCCCCAGTGGCAACTCACTCCAGTGTTCTTGCCTGGAGAATCCCAGGGACGAGGGAGCCTGGTGGGCTGCCGTCTATGGGGTTGCATAGAGTGGGACTCAACTGAAGCGACTTAGCAGCAGCAGCAGCAGCGACAGAATAGCCCACTCCAGTATTCTTGCCTGGAGAATCCTGTGGACAGAGGAGCCTGCTGGGCTGCTGTCCATGGGGTCACACAGAGTTGGACTCAACTGAAGCGACTCAGCAGCAGCAGCAGCAGTGACAGAATGTGGAGCATCTTTTCATTCATTTACTTGCTATCTGTATATCACCTGTGATGAAGTGTCCGTTAAGGTCTTCAGCCCATTTTTAAATCAGGTTGTTTCTTTTCTTATTGCGAAGTGTTAAGAGCTCTTTGCATGTTTTGAATAACAGTCCTTTGTCAGATATGTCTTTTGCAAATCTTTTCTTTCAGTCTGTAGCTTATCTTCCAATTCTCTTGCATTTGTCTTTCACAGAAGTTTTTAATTATAATAAAATCTAGCTTATCAATAATTTCTTTCATGAATTGTCCCTTTGGCATTATATCTAAGAATTTCTTGCCATCCCTGAAGTTATAAGCAGAGGCGAAAGTGAAACTGAAAGTCACTTGGGTGTGTCTGATTCTTTGCAGTTCTATGGACTATACAGTCCATGGAATTCTCCAGGCCAGAATACTGGAGTGGGTAGTTGTTGCCTTCTCCAAGGGATCTTCCCAACCCAGGGATTGAACCCAGGTCTCCTGCATTGCAGGCAGATTCTTTACCAGGGAAGCCCAAGAGGAGAAATAGGACTCAGTATATGTTTTTTAAAAAATTATTCTGGTTTAAGGATTAGAAGAAGGCATGGGGAAAGCAAGGAAGTTTCTAGGCCACAAAAGAGCTACATCATACAATTTAAGGTAGCTAGGGGTGGAACAGGAATAATTTATGTGAAATACAATGAGAACAAGACCATGAGGAACTGAGCAAGGTTTGGTCTTGTCAAACAATCCTTATTGACAACTCAGGAAAAAAGTGGACAGATGCCAACTGCACCTTGGAGGCAGAGTTGACAGAACTTGCTGACTCTCAGATATGGGAGGTAAGGGAGGGAGCCTTCTAAAACAGCTCCCAGTAATCCTGGTATTCAAGCCCTTGTGTAATCTTCTCCACTTAAGGGCAGAATGGGTTTAATGCCTTGCTCCCAATAAGAAGAACACAGCATTGCAATGGAATGTCACTTCCTAAAATAGATAATATGATTGTCAATTCTGTGTTATCTCCCTCTAGCTCTTCTGATGTCCTTACCCTGATAGAAAGAGCCACCTAGCAAGGTACTGAGGGCAGTCTCTGGCAAAGAGTCATCAAAACAGAAATTCTCAATACAATGACCTGAAAGAAACCACTCCTTTCAACAACGATGTGAGTCTTAGAAGCAGATCTTTTCCCAGTTGAGCCTTCACTTGAGACCACCACACCTGGGCCAACACTTTGATTACAGCCTTTTGAGAGCCTGTGAAGCAGAGAACCCAGCTACACTCTGCTGGGTTCTTACCCACAGAAAGCATAAGATTGTATGTGTATAATATATTTTTAAATATTTATTTATTTAGCTGTTTCTAGTCTTAGTTGAGGCATGTGGGCTTAGTTGCACCATGTGAGCTTAGTTGTATGTGGAATCTTAGTTTCCTGACCAGAGATCAAACCCACATCAAACCTGCATTGGAAGATGGAGTCTTAACCATCGGACCACCAGGGAAGTCCCTGTATGTATATTATCTTAAGCCACCAAATTTGGGGATTTGTTATGCAACAATAGATAACCAATACAAGTGTGAGGTAAGCAGAGAAACCAAGGATGCTTCCTACCTAATTTCTGGCTTGAGCAAATGGGTATCTAGACATGTTAAAATTCCCAGTGGAAGAACAGATTTCTGGGATAGAGAGACAAAATAAAAAAAAGCATTTGGTATATTAAATATCCAAGTGAAAGATTGGGTAAATCCTAGATAATGTATCTGGAACCCTTTTCCCATGACATTAGATGTCAGAGCAGTAACTAAAACATGAAATTGAACTCAGGGAAAGGAAGTAAATCAGGCCTGTCCTTTGTTCCAGCAAGGCTGAATAAATCAGGGTCCTCTGTTTGTTCAAACCTAGCTGGCCCAAATTCTATTTTGGTATTTGAGACCAAAACCTTAACTGCTAGTCAAGTGTGACTTGGCCTCATTTTATTCTTGTTGCACGTGTCTCCTTGAGGAAGAGAGGAAGTGGCAAGACAGAGCTTGGAAATTCTTGCTTGGCTTGGCCACATACCAACATAATAATGGTCATTTCTGAATTTGGAAGGCCTGAACATCAAGCCTTAGCCTAACCCAAAGTTTTTCCACAGCATCGCCATGTTGGCAGTTGGCCCAAGACATTTCTTTTTCTTAAAAAATATTTTATTTATTTATTTGGCTGCACCAGGTCTTGGCTATGGCATGGAGGATCTAGTTCCCTGACCAGGCATCAAATCCATGCCCTCTGCAGTGGAAGCGCAGAGTCTTAACCACTGGGCCACCAGAGAAGTCCCAACCCAGAAAGATTTTTGTGTGTTACTGGAGTGTCCTAGCATTGCAGGAAGTCTAGCATGTGCCATTAGAATCTGCCAGTTACTGACAACCCAAAACATCCTTTCCACAATTCCAAAATGCATCTTACTGAGACAGCACCTCACCCTTGGTGAGAATCAATGAATTTTTTGTGCTCACTCACCTGCAACATCTGCCATACACACCTTGAGCCTGCATCCTGCCACCTCCCAGGTGCCTGCTTGACCAAAGGCTCCTGATGTTTATATGTTCTCATTCCTAGAACTTTATATACAACAGAATCCCTCAAAGAGTTAAAATGTAATGCTAATATGAGAACCATTTTGAATATAATTGAATTTTGGGTGATTTAGAAGGCAACATGGAATTTTGTGGAATCTCAGAGACATTGCCATAACTAGTGTTCTTTGTTCCATGGCCAAGCTGAAAATAAAGTTAATAGGACACTGGCTATAAGTTCACGATAAATAGTAAGAGGAGGAGCCCTCATGGTTCAGGTTTATGATGGAATGCCCTGGAGGAAGAGTTAGAATTTTCTAAAAACTTGGTCTGATAATTCTTGCTGTTAAAGTCTCAAGAAGAAGCTGAAGAAGCTGAAGTTGAATGGTTCTATGAAGACCTAAAAGACCTTTTAGAACTAACACCCACAAAACATGTCCTTTTCATTATAGGTGACTGGAATGCAAAAGTAGGTAGTCAAGAAACACCTGGAGTAACAGGCAAATTTGGCCTTGGGATATGGAATGAAGCAGGGCAAAAGCTAATAGAGTTTTGCCAAGTGAACACACTGGTCATAGCAAACACCCTCTTCCAACAACACAAGGGAAGACTCTACACATGGACATCACCGGATGGTCAACACCAAAATCAGATTGATTATATTCTTTGCAGCCAAAGATGGAGAAGCTCTATACAGTCAGCAAAAACAAGACCGGGAGCTGACTGTGGCTCAGATCATGAACTCCTTATTGCCAAATTCAGACTTAAATTGAAGAAAGTAGGGAAAACCACTAACTAACCATTCAGGTATGACCTACATCAAATCCCTTATGATTATACAGTGAAAGTGAGGAATAGATTTAAGGGACTAGATCTGATAGATGGAGTGCCTGATGAACTATGGAATGAGGTTCGTGACATAGTACAGGAGACAGGGATCAAGACCATCCCTATGGAAAAGAAATGCAAAAAAGCAAAATGGCTGTCTGAGGAGGCCTTACAAATAGCTGTGAAAAGAAGAGAAGCGAAAAGGAAATATATAAGCATCTGAATGCAGAGTTCCAAAGAATAGCAAGGAGAGATAATAAAAACTTCCTCAGTGATTAATGCAAAGAAATAGAGGAAAACAACAGAATGAGAAAGACCAGAGATCTCTCAAGAAAATCAGAGATACCAAGGAAACATTTCATGCAAAAATGGGCTCAATAAAGAACAGAAATGGTATGGACCTAAAAGAAACAGAAGATATTAAGAAGAGGTGGCAAGAATACACAGAAGAACNCTTAAATTTTAAAAAGAGAAGAATGCTGTATATATATATATAATTACAGATGTAACAGGTTGTGTTTTCTGAAGGGCCCCTGTGATCCTGCCTCCTACTATTCACACCTGTATGTATTTTCCTCTGCACTGTCCCAGGGCTGGCCTGCATGACCAGTAGCATAGGGAAGAAGTGACATAGTGTAATGCTATGTCACTTCTCACATTAGATTTTAAAAGGCACTGCACCTTCCATCTTGGTTGCACTCTTTCTGTCTTGGAGGCCAGCTTTTATGTCAGAGCAGCCCTTGCAGAAGACCATGTGTTAAGGCTTGAAGACTTCTTGCTGGCATTCATGCACATGAACTTGGAGACAGGACTTCTAACCCCAAACAACCTTCAGATGACTCACCCTTAGGAGGGCTCCTCATCCAGAACAACCCAGCTCACAGATTCCTGACCCTAAGAAATGATATGAGATAGTGCATGTTTGTGGTTTTTAAGCTACTAAGTTTTAGGGTAATTTGTTATAAGGCAAGAGCTAATACAGATATATCTACATACATAATATATGTGTGCATGGATGCTTAGTAACCCACCAGGCTCCTCTGTTTGTGGAATTTTCCAGGCAAGAATACTGGAGTGGGTTGTCATCTCCTTTTCCAAGGATCTTCCCAACCCAGGGGTTGGACCCGCGTCTCTTGCATCTCATGCACTGGCAGGCAGATTGTTCACCACTGTGCTACCTGGGAAACAAAAGTCAGAAATGAATGAGCGACTGAGCACGAGCACATAACATGTACATGTATATAACATAGAGTATGCCAGATGTCCTGCTATGTGACGAAAAAGGATACAGCTTCTGCCTGGCTATCTCTTGGGATGCCTGGCCCTGGAACCTCGCCACCATGCAATGAGAAAGTCCAAATTCACCCGTAGGAAGAAGCCCACACAGAGAGAAGTCAGGTCCCCAGCCGGTAACTAATCTCCACCACCAGAGATGTGAGAACAAGCCGTTAGATGATTCCAGCCCCCAGCCTCCAAAACTTGTAGTTGAGGCCCCAGACACTGTGAAGCAAAGTCAAGCTGTCCCGTCTGTGCCTTGTCTGATTTCTTTGATCCTTGGAATCTGTGAGCATAATAAATGGTTGTTTTGTACTACTAAGTTTTGGAGTAATTTGTTATGAGCCATAGTACCTGGGACGTTATAAATTAGGAGCTATTGTATGGGAAAATTTTGTAGCTACTTGTGCAGTTGTGTTATGTTTTGTGTTGCTCAGATGACTTTATCCCTTTGATGGCTTATTTCCTCAGGTCTCTGTTAGACCAGTGAAGCCCAATTGCAAAGGAAATTATAATAGGGTGTTAAAAATCACGGCAGGGCATATGGCCCCATTTTTTCTTTTTTATGCTGAGATTATGGTGCCAGTTTAGATGTAAACCATTGGCTCTTTCATAAGTCACAGAATGGTTCTCAGCTTCAATTTCTTCATTTGTATCAAGCAAAAATCTATCATAGATACACAGAAGGGACAAATGATTCTTGCTCTGCTTGTTGAGGAGTATAAGTGTGAGGCCGTATCAGATTCTACAGATTCCTTGGAATGTTTCTGTCTGGTGTCTACGGTATTAGCCCTAAAACTGTAGATCAGCAGCAGTTGGTTTCTGCTCCGCCATGAGATGCTGGTGTGTAGGGGCAGGTTATCGCCTCCTTCTCAGGGTTGTCAGTTAGTTTCAACACTGAGGCATTGTGGGAATATCCAGAGTGTCTTGTGATAACTTTCTAGGAGGCTCAGGGACACATACCTCAGCGTCAGAACAAAACAAAATGCTAATTGCCATCATGATCTCTCTGGAAACTGCATTGTGGGCAAGTGCTGTTTTATCGAAGTAGATTTTTTTTTGAAAGCTCTTTAAAAACTAGAGTTTTCTTAAGTTGTAGACATTGGCATTTACCATCTACATTGTTGATATTTAATATTTGAAAGTTTCATTTGTTTTTGTCATCTCCTAATATAAAAGTTGAAAATGTCAACTGGTTGGTTTCTTAACCTCTTCAGGCAGTTCACAATCAAATATACAATTTAACTTTGCCCCAGACTCAGAACCAGAAAATAGTAGGACACAGAAGTGGGGACAGCCACCAGCCCATTCTGGTGGGGTGCATGAGACATTGACGTTCTGTAATGGTAGATGTTGAACATCACGCAGTTGTCAAAACCCATAAAATTGGGTGATACGAAGAATGAATCCTCGTGTAGACTATGGGCTTGACTTGACTTGACTATTGTCAAGTAACAATGTATTGATACTGGTCATCACTTGTAACAAATGTGCCACATTCATGCAAGATGTTAATGATGAGGAAACTGTGGGATGGGGAAGGGAAGGAGAGAGGATATATGGAACTGTGTACTTCCTGGTCAATTTTTCTGTAAACATAAAGCTGCCCTGAAAAATAAAGTCTACTGATTGATTTTATTATAAGATTAATATAAGCAGAGAAAGTAATATACACTCCCTATAAAAGTTTTAAAGAATACAGAAATCTAAACATAGAAAATGACACCCCACTTCCGTAGGTACCCACTTTTAACAGTTCGGTGCATGTCTGTTTAGATTTTTCCCTACAAGTAAAATACACGTGTGTATTTTCCCCTGTGCGATAGAACCATATTATAAATTTCTTTTCGGACTTTGCTTTTTCTAAAACCTAACTATATATTGTAACTATTTTTCCATAACGGCGCATATGCATGCATGCTAAGTCATTTCAGTTGTGTCCAACTCTTTGTGACCCCATGGACTTTATGTAGCCTGCCAGGCTCCTCTGTCCATGGGATTCTCCAGGCAAGAATACTGCAGTGGGTTGCCACGTCCTCCTCCAGGGAATCTTCCCAATCCAGGGATCAAACCCACGTCTCTTGCGTCTCCTGCATTGGCAGGCGAATTCTTTACCACTAGTGCCACCTGTTCTTACCCTTTACAATAGTCCACTGTGTAGTTCCATCATAATGCATTTAACCAGTTCCTTATTATTGAGTCTTTAATTTGTTCCCAAGGGGATTTTTATGTTTTATTTTTTATTTTACTAAAAACTATGTTTTGGTGAAAGTCCTTGGACCTCTGTCTTGGGGTTTGTTATTACCACTTTCTAAACTGCCCTCTTGGAAGTTTTTTTATAATTTACCCTTCCAGCATTTAGGTGCGAGTTTCCTATCATCCTTGCCAACTCTGGATGCTGTTTTTTAAAACCTTAACCGTGGTCTATTCAGTGAGTGCGAGTTGCGGTGATAAAGTTAAACGTAACTGTGCATGCTACCTGAGTAATTTCTACATTGCCACTCAGAAGTTTTAGGTGTTTTCCATATTTCTGGGGTCTAATCACCCTCCCCTTCCCTGCTTTATTTTTCAGCTTCGACAGTGGCCTGACTCATATACAAAGAAGTTTGAGCACAGAATCTACCCCATCACATTTTCGGCTGGAAACCCTCAGGAATGGAAGAAATTATTCAAACCCTGCGCTGCCCAGAGACTCTTTCTTCCGGTAGGAACACCTGCTTTTAATAAGATGCTGCTTGGGAGAGAATTGCATTTGGAAACATCATGGAATTAACTAGCGTTTGTTTAGAAACATTTTAATTACAGTGGTTACAGTGGAAAATACATTCCTCTTAGATTTTGTAGTTGATGCTCTTAACGATCAGGGTGCACAGAGAAGTTCCCTGTGGTTGAGAAATTGTCTTTCTCAAAGATTGAGGGACTGAGAGTATCCAGAGCATTCTTGATTATGAGTCTTTGTGACTACAGATCCACGTTTACTAGCTCTGTGGACCTCACTAAATCTCTAAACTTCTCTAAGCCTCACTTTCCTCCATAAGCGTGGCACATAGTTGCTGCCCAATAAATGTTATTTTAGATTATCATTATTTCTCTTATAATAAGAACTACTACTGGATATCACTACGTTGCTGTTGTTACT
This sequence comes from Neotragus moschatus, assembly GCA_006410615.1. Classification (NCBI taxonomy): domain Eukaryota; kingdom Metazoa; phylum Chordata; class Mammalia; order Artiodactyla; family Bovidae; genus Neotragus; species Neotragus moschatus. The sequence continues at coordinate 1,625,016 of SJYA01002905.1, read as the reverse complement.
TTAGTCACTAAGTCGTGTCTGACTCTTGCGACCCTATGGACTGTAGCTGCCAGGCTCCTCTGTTCATGGGATTTTCCAGGCAAGAATACTGGCGTGGGTTGCCATTTCCTTCTCCAGAGTATCTTCCTGACTCAGGGATTGAACCCACATCTCTGACATTGGCAGGCAAATTCTTTACCACTGAGCCACCAGGGAAGCCCAGCTGTAACTTTGCTAGGGAATAATTCAGAGAAGGTCCAGAGTTCCAGTTCACTTTTCCATTTGGAGTGTTCAGGTTGAAACTCTTTGTTTCCTTTTTTAAAAAAATTCTAAATAGGAAAGCACCAAAGATATACTAAAACTGGCAATATCACTGAACAAAATGGCAGCTTTGACTTGTGAATTGCAGCCTTGACATTTTTGAAGGTCATGCTTTCGGTAAACATTTATTGAGTGCCCATTAGGTGCTAAGCTCTGGCTTAATGATGGTGATATGGCAATGAACAAGACACCCATGGTCTTTTTTATTTTTTTGAAGTATAGTTGATTTACAATGTTGTGTTACTTTCTGCTGAACAGCAAAGTAAGTTGGTTATAACTAGCATATATCCAGTCTTTTTTAGATTCTTTTCCCATACAGGTCATTATGGAGTATTTAGTAGAGTTCCCTGTGCTATACAGCAAATCCTTAATAGTTATTTATTGATCTTGCCTCCTTGGAGTTTGAGTCTAGCATAGAAATGAACAAGAACTTAGAAATGTGATCCACGCTGAGATGGAGAACAGTCTCATGGATGTATGTAACATAGGGTTACACTTTAATCTGGGGGATATCTAGACGGTTCTGTTGAGAAATGGCTTTTATGCTGAAATGTGAAAAAAGGAGTAGTAACAGGTGGTGGTCACTGGGTGACTAGAATCTGAGAAGTAATGAGAGGAAAAGGTTCCAGGTAAATGGAATAGTAGGTATACAGGCCCTACTACAAAAATAGAAAGGCATGTGTTTGAGAAGATAGAAGATTCCAGTAACTGAAAACAGAGTGTGATGAAATAGAAGGGTTTGACAGGGTCTGGAGCTTGCAGACTCTATAAGCTATGTTGGAATGTCCGACCTTTGTGTTTAGGACAGTGAGATGCCACTGATCAATTCTTAGCTTGGAAGTGAGATGATCTGACTTGGGTATTGAAGAGGATTCAGGGATTTCCCTGATGGTTCAGTGGCTAAGACTCCATGCTTTAATGTAGGGGACTGAGTTCAATCCCTGGTCAGGGAACTAGATTCCACATGTCACAACTAAGATCTGGCACAGCCAAATAAATAAATACATATTTAGGGGAAAAAAAGGATTCACTGGTTCATTACAGTATGGATAGTGGAATTGCTGAGACCAATTAATACTGACTTCAGCTACGGCAGTTGGTTGCCTTAGAGATGGATGCAGACCATGCCTCCATCCCTGTGAGTAGCTGGCTATGAGAGCTGAAGTGGAGGTGATCAAGATTTCACCAAGGTTTCTGATCTGAACAGCTTTTAAAGTTGATCTGCTTGAAATTGCCAGTATTCAGCTATTTATGACCTACAGAAAGGCTGTTTCTTTTAGTTCAACCTATACAATGTATGTGTGTGTATGTGTGAGCTCAGTTGTGTCCCACTCTCTGTGACTCCATGGATTGAAGCCTGCCACTCCTCTGTCCATGGAATTTTCCAGGCAAGAATACTGGAGGGGGTTGCCATTTCCTACTTCGGAGGATCTTCCTGGCCCAGGGATCAAACACACATCTCTTGTGTCTCCTGCATTGGCAGGCAGACTCTTCACCATTTCATCACCTGGGAGTGTATAATAATAGTGCTATTTAGAGATGGAAAAGGGAACTCGCCTGGCAACCCAGTAGTTAAGACTCTGTGCTTCCACCATAGAGGGCATGGATTCAATCCCTGGTTGGGAACCTAAGATTCCATATGCTACACGGTGGGGCCAAAAAAACCCTAAAAATGTAAAAACAAAACCTAGAGATGGAAAAGGCTATAAAGAAATACCATTACTTGCAAGGAAGAAGATGAGTTTAATCGAGGTCATAGTTTGATTTTGAGGTACTTGGGAAACACCCACATAGAGAGGCCTTACCATCTGTTGGTCTGAAACCCCAAGTGGCAAACGGCATTTTTAGCGTTTCCTACTCAGAACCTGTGAAAAAGAAATACAACCTGGATGTACTATTGGTGGCGATTTGCTGCACAAGTTCACTGACTACTAAATGACCTGTTTTTCACATGGTACAGCCTTTAGTACAGGTTGTGAGATGGGATTCACTGCATGAAACAAAGTAAGAAGTGGCTCAGATGGTAAAGAATCCACCCACAGTGTAGGAGACCCAGATTTGATCCCTGGGTGTGGAAGATCCCTTGGAGAAGGGAATGGCAACCCATTCTAGTATTCTTGCCTGGAGAATCCCATGGACAGGGGAGCCTGGAGAGTTACAGTCCAGGGGTCTCAAAAAGTCAGAGACACCTGAGCAACTAACACTTTCACTTCACTTTCAAGAAGCAACTACCCTAAATCAGAACTAAAATCTCTGGGTTAGTGTTATGAAAACTACTTGAGAAGACAAGAAAAAAATCTCAAGCTTCTGCTTAACTGTTTTAGGGGCAAAATATTAGAAATCCCAAGTTATTATTAGAAAATTGTCTCCCCAACCTACCGAAAAAATAGTAACAACCCAGTAGGATATATTTGAATTTTCCCTGACCTTGAATTGTGACTTTACTGCCACTACTAAAAAAACAAACCTACCACATGGTTTTCATTCATTCCCCGCTGAACAAGTCTATTCCATTTTGAATGACAAATGAGTGCTGGAATTCCTTATCTGCTTTTGATAATGGAAACTAGCCCTTCTTAAAAATAATAAAGAGAGATTGTGGTTGACAGGACATTTACTTTCCCTGAGTTGTATATCATAACAGAAGATTATAACATGGCTTTTCTGGACGTCAGGGAGATATATTGATCTTCATGGTAATTTGAAATAAAGTCTAGGTGATGTTTTCCTTGAAATTTNCAACAGAGGATGAGATGGCTGGATGGCATCATCGACCCATGGACATGAGTTTACCCAAACTCTGGGAGTTGGTGGTGGACAGGAAGGCCTGGTGTGCTGTGATTCATGGGGTCGCAAAGAGTCAGACACGACTGAGTGACTGGACTGAACTGAACTGAACAGCTGGGTATAATACCAACAGTGGTGAATAGCTTATGAGAAAGATTAGAGGAATAGTCAATCAAAAAGAGACCTGATAAAAACCACTGTCATCTTGGGTGACCACGGGTATTTATAGGCTGCATCCTCTGAGGAAAAACATTATAGATTTCACACACAAGATGAAGTGGACTACACTGAAATAGTCCAGTCAAGATACTAAACAAATAAACAACATCAACAAGCCCTGCACTTTTTGGAGTGGAGTGTAGCGTGTGCAGGGGAGAGTTATCCAAAGTTGCTAAAACATCCTGAAATGTATTATCATGCTAAAATATATTAACATGCTAAAAATATCATCTAAATTTTTTTCAACAAAAAAATATAAAGCAGTCAAATAAAGAAGAAAGTGTGACTCATTCACAGGAAAAAAATGCAGGCAACAGAAACTGACTGGTGAGAAGACCCAGCTGTCAGATTTAGTAGAAAAAGACTTCAGAGAAGCCATTATAAATATATTCAAGCTATAAAAGGAACGTGTGCTTAAAAAAGTAAAATAAGATATGATGATGATGTTTTGTAAAATTGAGACTATTAGTAAAGAAATTTAATTTTTTTAAAAGAGCCACATAGAAGTTCTAGAGTTGAAAGGTAAAATAACTGAAGTGAAAAAATCAGCTATTGATTTGAACTTAAAGTAGAAATAATCAGTAAACTTGAAAATAATCAAGTAGTAAGATTATACAACCTGAATAACAGGCAAAAATAACAAATAAAATTGAGCAGAGACTTGGAGATGTGAAGTTCCATTTGACCTACCAGGACACATATGATGGGAATATCAGAAGGAAAGGAGAGAGAGAAAAGAATAGAAAAAAAAAAAAAAAGAATAGAAAAAATTTTTGAAAAAATAATGATTGTAAACTTGTAAATTTGATGAATACAATTTACACATGGAAAATCAGCTCCAAGTAAGATAAACTCAAAGAGATCCGCACACAAATCATGGTAAAAACCCTGAAAGACCAAAACAAAGTCTTATGAGCCACAAAAGAAAAATGCTTGTCACATGTAAGGCAACTCCAATAAGATTAATAGCTGACTTCTCATTAGAAATTGTGGGGACTTCCCTGGTAGTGCATCTGAGCCACCAGGGAAGCCCCAAGTATACTGGAATGGGTAGCCTATCCCTCCTGTAGGAGGTCTTCCCAACCCAGAAATCAAACCCACGTCTCCGGCGTTGCAGGGTGATTCTTTACCAGCTGAGTTACCATCAATTCTTGGCTTGGGAAGGTCCCCTGGAGAAAGGGATACCCACTCCAGTATTCTTGGGCTTCCCTGGTGGCTCAAATGATAAAGAATCTGCCTGCAATGGAGACCTGGGTTTGATCACTGAGTTGGGAAGATTCCCTGGAGGAGGGCATGGCATCCCACTCCAGTATTCTTGCCTGGAGAATCCCGCAGACAGAGGAGCCTGGCAGGCCGTAGCCCATAGTGTCGCACAGAGTCAGACACAATTGAAACGACTTAGCACTTACGCACTGGGAACTAAGATTCCACAGGCCACATGGTGTGGCCATAAAGTGAAAAAACAAAAACTGTGGATACCCTGAGACCACGAAATAACATTATTTGAAGTGCCAGAATATGGGGAGAACCTCAACCAAAAACTTTATATCCAGCAAAATAGTTTTTAAGTTGAAGGTGAAATAAAGTCACCCCCAGATAAACAAAATCTGAGATAATTCATTTACAGCAGAACCATAAGAATAAAGGAAGTTCTTCAACCTGAAAGCAAATGACTCCAGACAGTGATTAAAAAATCATGTTTAAAGAAGAGTATAATAAAGGCATTAATGCAAAAGAAAATATAAATGAGTATTTCTTACCCTTTATTCTCTGATTGAGTTTAAAAATGATTGTATAAAACATTATGTTTATATTTTGCATTTGTACTGTTAAAATATATTTAATAATAATAGCACAAAGGAGGTTAGATGAAGAAAAATTATATGGAATAAGCAAATGACAGCAGATCGTAACTTGAATCCACAGGAACAAATGAAAAAAATTAAAAATGGCATATGAGAAAGTTAATATAACAAACTTCCTAAATATATACTTGTTCTTCTTCCTCTCTCGGCTTCTTTAAAACACATAAAATTGTATGAAGTAGCAATTATACTGTTGGGCTTATAACAGTATTGATGTAATATAATGATAATAATGATAATATAATGTAATACAATGGTGTTATAAAATGGAGAAGAGGAAATAGAGTTATATATGACTGACACTTGTATATCTCACTGGAATGTAGTGTAAATCTAAGGTGTATTCTGATAAGAAATATATGATAATCTCTAGAGCAACCACCAAGGAAACATCTCAAAAAGCATGGTGAAAAGAAATGTATTAAAATTCTGCATTCAAAAATACTCAGTGCAAAAGAAAACAGTAAGACTAGAGTAATAAAAAAAAGACATGATACATATTGAAAACATAAATAGGAGACATAAATTCAGCTCTGTCTATAATCACATTAAATAAAAATGGGTAGAAGTCCAATCAAAAGATAGAAATTGCCAGAGATAGATGATAAAGAATACAATCCAACTATGTTCTGTTTACAGGAGACATACCTCAGGTTCAAAATACAAATAAGTTGTATTGGAAAAGATACGTCATACAGCAACGACAAGGAAGCTGGACTGGCTATACTAGCATCAGATAAGGCAGAATTTAAAAAGCAACATCAGTAGAGAAAATCAGGCATATTTTGCCATGATGCACGTGTTAATCCACTAAGAAAATATAACAGTTGTAAACATTTATGCACTGTTTTTGCATTTATGTAAAATGTAAAAGCCCCGAGTACTTGAAGCAAAAACTGACAGAATTAGAGGAAGAAATAGGCAATCCACCAATAATATTAGGAGATTTCAATGCCCCACGTTCAATAATGGATTAAGCAGTAGGCAGAACATCAACAAGGGAATAAAAGACTGGAACAACATTATAAACCCGGTGCAGCCAGAAAAATAAATATATATTAAAAACAAAAAAGGCAGAGAGATGCCTGTTTCATCTAATGCACAGAAATCAGCACAGAAAGTCAAAGAAAATGAAGACACGGAGGCATATGCTCCAAACAAAAGGAAAAGATAAAACTCCAGAAAGAGACCTTAATGAAATGGAGATAAGTAATTAACCTGATTTAAGAGTTGAATGTAGTAGTCATAAAGATGCTTACCAAGGTTGGAGAGCAATGCATGAACAAAGTGAGACTTTCAACCAAAAGGAAAAATATAAGAAAGTACCAAATGGAACTCACAGAGCTGAAGAATACAATAACTGGGCTGAAAAATTCAATGGAGGGGTTCAACAGCAGCCTAGATCGAGTGAAACAAAAACTTGAGTTTTCAGAACTGTAGTGAGAAAAAGAAGAATGTATTAGGTGTCAGTAAGGTGGAGAGTTGGGGGATGTTCACATCAAAGGATCAGGAATCAGAAGGGCTTCAAACTTGTTAGCAGCAGTGGAGGAAGTGCTAAAATATTGGAGCAATGCCTTTAAATTCAGAGGCAGTTTTATGTCTAACCTAGTTTCCCTACCAGACAAGCTACAAGTCAAGCATGTGGGTAGAATCAAGACATTTTTAGATGTGCATAGTTTCAAAATATTTACCCCTATCAGTCTTCTCTCTGAATAATGTGCTCCACCAAAATGAAGGAGTACATTCAGAAAGATAAAGATGGGAGATCCAGGAAGCAGACAGTCCCACACAAAGGAGGCATGAGAGGAGTCTCAGGGGAAGGGAGAGGCAGAGCATCCTGATCAGAGCGAATCAGGAAGCTGCTGAAGAAACTTTGCCTAAAGTATAGACAACTAAGCAAACTCACAACAGGAAAAAGAAAAAAACACAGTTATTAGTTTCAGGGAAAAAGAGTTATTCAGAAAGGGAAAGTCACAAGGTTTGCTCCATGGCTTAACTGGAAATCATGTTAAATAATCATCATAAGATAACATTGTGTGTTGATCAAAATGATATTTTGATGTTGCTAGATTGGGAGATGAGGTGTGTATGTGAGCACTGTTATGGAGTTGATAGTTTTTGTGAAAAGGACCTGAATTCTCTTCTAAGGTAGGAAGTCAGTAGATGAGACGTATCTGACATAGTAAGAAATATCTTCCTAGAGCTCCTAAGTCCCTTGGAATTTCCTGGGTAATAGGCATGTCTTTTGTCCTAATGAAATGACTTGGTGGGCTTCTGGATAGGAGCTGATGACTAGAAAAGCCAAGCAGTGATTAGAAGCTTGGAGCTTCCAACACTACCCCCTTTCTCTAGGAAAGGGAAAGGGCAGTTGGAGGTTGAGTTAATCATTGATCATGCCTGCGTGATGAAGCCTTCATAAAAATATGTAAACAAGGAGGTTCAGGGAGATTTTGGGTTGATGAAGATATCCGTATTCTGGGACAGTGGTGCAAACTTCATGGAGACGAACGAAGCTCCTGGCCTCAGGACCTTTCTGGATCTCAGCTTATGTACCTTTTCTTCTGGCTGCTCATCTGTATCCTTTTTTATATTCTGTACAACAAGCCATAAAATAAGTGTTTCCCTGAATTCTGTGAGCCACTATACCAAATCATCAGACTTGAGGAGGGGATCATGGGAACCTCTGATTTATAGTCAAGTCAGACAGAAGTGTAGGCAACCTGGGGACTACTACTTAGGGTTAGCATCTGAAGGGGGAGGGCAGCCTTGTGGGATTGGGCCCTTAACCTTTGGTAACTAACTGTGGTAGTTCTTACTAATTCAGATAGTATCATAATTGAATTGTAGGACACTCAGTTGGTGTCCAAAGGAAGTGCTGGGAAATTAGTTGGTGTGGAGAAAAGCCCTGTACATTTGGTGTCAGAAGTGCTGTGAGTTCAAAGAATTAAGTGTTTCCTTTTAGTGTGTTATTTAGAGACGTGAAGGTACATACTCAAAGAAGTGGAATTGGTTGTTTACTGTGAGAGGGAGGAAATGTGGCAGGATAAATATTTTTTATTTATTTGTCCATATGTCTGTCTATATTTAATTACTTACCAAGCCATCATTAACTGCTCAACTCCTTTGATTCTAGTAGAAATGTATCCACTACAGAATTCCCTGCTGGTTCAATGGTTAGGACTCTGTGCTTTCACTGCTGAGGGCTCTGGTCAGGGAACTAAGAAAATTACCCACTAGTAACTCTTTGTGTGTGGGTGTTTTGGGGCATGCTGCCTGGTATATGGGATCTTAGTTCCTTGACCAGGAGGTCAAACCCATGCCCCCTGCAATGGGAACTTGGAGTTTTAACCACTGGACTACCAGGAAAAGTCCCTCACTAGTAATTCCTGAAATCAATTTTGTAGATAATAATCAGCTCTTTTAAAAATTAAAGAAGTAGAGTAGAATTGAATAAGGGCCATGCATTACTATAGTAAGACAAATATTTTTGAAAATGTTTCTGTTTTATGTATTTATATGTACACATTCTAGTATTGTGATACTAGTGTTATATAGATGCCTTTCTTACTGTGGGGTACAATTGAAAATACTTTGAGAAATGAGGCTTTAAGATAGGTCTTCAGGATGTGCGCCTGAAAGGAGGGGACTCTCTAGTTGGTCCACACAGTGACACAAAGACCACACAGTGACTGTTATACAAACACATGATAAGATCCTTAGATTGATGATTTTGTCAACTCTTATCAGCTCTTTGAGGAATGTACTGATTTGTAACAATTTTTTCTAAGGAGGAAACTGAAGTGAAGGGAAGTTTACCTTATTTTTTTCCTGGGGTATATCTTAGAGCCTGGATTGAAGCCCAAGTTTATCCCATAGTGTAGTCATTCTGTCCAACTTCCTGCAATTTCTAAATGCCAAAATTTTCTTCTGTATTTATAGAAAAGATTCCCAGGATATTCCACACTACCTCCTTTGGAAGATTCCCATGAATCTTCCATCGTCATCTGTTAACTGGGTATAAAAATAGTACACATGTCTGTCCAGACTCATTTGTTCAGTGAGGCTATTGTATTTAAAATTGCTCCTCTCCCTCACTATATTTTTCCTTCTCTGCTACTGTCTTCAAAGTTTCATCTATACTTTACTTACTTGTTTTATTTTTTGCTTCCTCTCACTGGCATCTAAGTCCTACCAGGGGAAAAGTCTTTGATCTCCAACACATAGCGCACTGCACATATTAACAGAAGGTAATCAGTAAAACTGTTTGGATGGTATGGATGAGAAGAAAGGTAGGTAGGAATGCAGGAAGGAAGGACAGAGGAAAGGGAGGGAAGGAGGGAAGCTGGATGATTGGATGTATGAATGAGTGGACAGGGCTTTACCAAGTTCATCAAAGGGTCCTAGAGAGGATTTGAAGATTCAGTGCTTGTGAAGTGCCCAGACTTGAACCCCGTAAATATTCAGTAAATGTTAATTAAATTTCATTCTCATATACAAGGAAAAGGAAAATATCCTTTGAAAACCAGTCCAATTCAAGTGAAGAACTATAGTTGCCTGCAACCCAATGATCTTATTTCCAGCAATTCCCTAGCAGAGGGGACAGTCTCTGAGAAGGCACCATCTGACTCAGAAACTGGACTCTGCTATAAAGGACAGTTGCCATGGCTAACAGGATGTCTGCAGCCAGCAAGAGAAGATAGTATGTACTTGCTGGCTGGGATTGTAACACCTGATAAGAGGAGGAAGCAAGCCAAAGGGATGATGGGAACAGATGAAAGATNGAACAATAGAGCACTATAGAGGAATGATACTTTCCGAGTGTTCATAATTCTCTCCCCTATCTTAAACTATTTTAACAGTATAAAGGATATTTGAGAACATATAGCATCAAACAGAAAGTTCTTTGTTCTCTGCACATCTAAAACTAAGGGGAAATATCTCAAAGTAGATAATTACAAAGTATGTGTTGGTGGGAATATAAATTAGTGCAGCCACTGTGAAAAACAGTATAGAGGTTCCTTAAAAAGCTAAAAACAGAGTTGCCATAAGATCCAGCAATCTGACTCCTGGGAATGTATATGGAGAAAATTCTAATTTGAAAAAATGCATGCACCCTGATGTTCATAGCAGCACTGTTTCCAAGAGCCAAGACATGAAAACAACTTCAGTGTCCATCAACAAATGCGTGGATGAAGATATCGTACATATAGACAATGGAATATTACTCAGTCATAAGAAAGAATGAAACTGCCATTTACAGCAAAATGGATAGACCTAGAGATTATCATACTATATGAAGTAAGTCAAAGAAAGAGAAATATCATGTGACGTCTCTTATATGTGAACTCTAAAATACGATACAAATGAAATGATTTATAAAACAGACAGACATAGGAAACAAACATATGGTTAGTTATCAAAAGGGAAAGAGATGGGAAGGGATAAATTAGGAGGTTGAGGTTAGCAGATACAAACTACTGTATGCAAAGTAGATAAGCAACAAGGTCCTACTCTCTAGCACAGGAACTGTGCTCAATATCTTATAATAAACTATAATGGGAAAGAATGTCAAAAAGACTATGTGTGTATATATGTAATTGAATCACTCTGTGCGGTACACCAGTAAGACACAACATTGTAAATCAACCCTACTTTAGTTTTGAAAATTCCAAAACTATGTGCATTTGTGTGTGTGTGTGCATACATACACAAACATCATATATAAAAGCATTCATTCAACAATACTTGCCAAACCCAAACTAATTTCAGATAGTAATAAGAATAATGAGAAAAAATTAAAGCATTTTAGGAGTGGTGGGGAGTGGGGCTGTCTGAGGAGGTCGCAGTTGGGTTGAGATCTGAATTCCTGGCCTTGAAAAGGTCATGTGCATGGGTACTCAATTGCTTCAGTCGTGTCTGACTCTTTGCCACCCTATAGACTGTAGCCCACCAGGGTCCAGAGGATTCTCCAGGCAAGAATACTGGAGTGGGTTGCCACGCCCACCTCCAGGAATCTTCCTGATCCAGGGACCAAACCCAAGTCTCCTGCGTCTCCTGCCTTGCAGGTGGATTCTTTATACTGAGCCATCAGGAAAGCTCTGAAAAGGTTATTTTTGTATATATATTTAAATATGTAGAAACTGCCTGAGGTTGGGTGAAGTTCACCAAACTGTTATAGCTAGTTAATTCTAAAAAAGAAGAAAGGGTATAACAGCATGGAGTGATGGGGTACTGGGGAGAGGCAGAAAAAGAACTATTTGAATTTCTTATTCTATGGATTGCTGCATTGTCCATATTTTTATCACATACAAGCGTGAGTTTGTATAATTTACACAGTTTTTAAAATGGCAAACCAGTAAGAAAGAGAAAAAAAATAATTTTCATAATGTATGGAAACTTTTTATTCACACCTGCAAGGATATACAGACATGCCAGAATCACAAAGGATCACAGAAGTTGCTGGCCTCTTTCTGACCAGGTATTCTGGTTCTGAGTATATTTATACGAAAAGGATGATTCTACTGATGTATTTACTTGTCTCCCTGCCATCTGTGTCCCTTCCCTCCTGCATGCCTCTCCTGGATTTTTTACTTTTTGAATGATATTCTCATGTGGATTCTCAGCCCAGAGTCCCTGTTGTCTTGTAGGATCAAGTCGAGGCAACCCCTCAGCGTGGTTTTTCAGGGCCCTTTGCATTCTGAACGAGTTCACTTCTTAACTTGTCGGCGTGATTCCAAATCGTGAATTCTTATTGCCACCTCTATTCACTAGAGGATCTCTTAGAGGTCACCCAGCCATCAGTGGACATCTTTGTCATTACCTATCTTTCTCCCTTTCACCCAAAATTATTTTCCCTGTAATGGCTTCAAGATAGGTCCGTGTAGGCTTTTTGAAAAAGAATATGATAGAATGGTGGAAGAAAAAGGAATTAATTTTGATCAAATTGCATATATATATTGAAATGTAAAATTTCCTTTCGGTTCTGATTTTGATTTGGAAACAGGAATTTTGGTTCCAGAGGAAAAAGTCCAAATAGCCCCAGAAACCCTCTTCTATCCAGTTTATATTTTTGTAGAATGAAAAGGGCTTGGGGACTGCCAACATTTGCCCCAGAATCTAACCCCTTCCTAGGTAGCACTAGTGGTAAAGAATCTGTCTGCCAATGCAGGAGACAGGAAAGACTCCGATTCGATCCCTAGGTCAGGAAGAACCCTGGAGAAGGAAATGGCAACCTACTCCACTATTCTCGCCTGGAGAATCCCATGGATAGAGGAGCCTGGCGGGCTACAGTCCATGGGGTCACAAAGAATCAGACACAACTGGGCAACTAAGCACACAGCAAGGTATATATAATGTAAAATGTTTTAATTAACCATTTTTAAGGTACAGGTCTGTGGCATTCAGTACATTGTGGAAACCATCACCATCTGCAAAACTTAAGAATCAGACACAATTGGGCAACTAAGCACACAGCAAGCTATATATAATGTAAAATGTTTTAACTAACCATTTTTAAGATACAGGTCTGTGGCATTCAGTACATTGTGCAAACCATCACCATCTCCAGAACTTTTTTGTCTTTCCAGAGTTAAACAATGTCTGCATTTCTTGTGTGTTTCCATGGAAACCATCATTCGTTTAGTCATGATCTAACAGTGTATATGGAGACTGTGACTTTTAGACTGTACAAATGAATTGTTGCTATTTTAAATTATATTCAAGTCTCTGTTTTTCATAAATGTAGATGTCTTCCATTGGTTAGAATAAAAGATGTGTTTCTTTTTTGCTTCTTGAGATGTCTTTTCCTCTTTTCTGTTTCCATCTTCTCCGTTAACTCTCTTTAACCCTATCCTGATTATCACTAACATCATTTACCAAAGATCCCCCCTTTGGAATTCAGTTCTGCTGAACTCTACATGGCCTTTTTTGCTTTTGCTTCTGTTCTGCCCTTTCCCTTTGTAACCAGCAATGGGGAGTCCCACTGCTTGCCACTCAAAAGCCAATAGGAAAGTTTGCTTTATTTTGGATGCCAGCAATGGTGGGCTGGGGGGAGGGGGAGGCTTTTATAGGCAGAGGAGGAGATACAGAAACTGCAGAGTCTGGTCTAACAGTCATCATGAAATTGGTGATCAGTGGTCTGACCAGTATGACCTTGATTGTTTTAAGTACAGTTTATCTTTAGTTCTGGGGTCTGTTTCCATTTCCTTGAAGCCATTTCTAAGAATTGTGGCAGCTTCTGTCGTGGCTACAGTCTCGTCATCATGCAGTTAACTTCTCCCACCTGGTGGAGGTTTCAGTGTCTGGAAGCCAGCTCACAGGATATAGCTCAAAATATTATCTATAGGCCTTGAGAAGGAACTGCTGCTGCTGCTGCTAAGTCGCTTCGGTCATGTCCGACTCTGTGCGACCCCATAGACAGCAGCCCACCAGGCTCCCCCGTCCCTGGGATTCTCCAGGCAAGAACACTGGAGTGGGTTGCCATTTCCTTCTCCAGTGCATGAAAGTGAAAAGTAAAAGTGAAGTTGCTCAGTCATGTCCGACTCTTAGCGACCCCATGGACCGCAGCCCACCATACTCCTCCGTCCATGGGATTTTCCAGGCAAGAGTACTGGAGTGGGGTGCCATTGCCTTCTCCAGAGAAGGAACTAAAGATCCTTAATTATGCTTAATGACGAAATGGTTATTTCAGCTCATCAGACTGTTTTCCTTTGTTTTTGCATTTTCTCACTTCTCAGATTAAACTTATTCTTTAGCTAAACTCTTTTCACAGACAGAAGGCAGGCAGAGGTCACGGGGGGCAAGAACCATAGGTTCCTGCTCCATTTAGCCTCTTCCAGCTCCCTTTCTATTCCTTCAGTTCTTAGGGTATTTTTAAAATCCCGGAGAGGTAAGGAAATGGGATATTATACATATTTAACAACTTAGCTGCCCCATTAACAGAGACTTGGAGGGTGACACCCTGGACCACACCAGCAAAAGAATGATATTCAGCACAGTAGGCATTGTCTTTGTTTGCTCTTCAGGAACATGGTTCTTTTATTCTTCAGCTATTCACAGACCTTCTCATTTCTCAGGACCTCTCCTTTCTTCTGTAGTCAGGCTTGAAGGATATTTAAAGTTACAATGATTTTGAGACAGCTCAGTGATTGAAGTCATTACTTTGGATAAATATTTATCGATGCCTAATATGTCTACTAGGTATTACACTAGGCCCACAAAATTTAGAAGTTCACTAGACCTAGAAGGTCCCTGCCCTCATGGAACTTCTATTCTACTTGGGGAAGGCAAGCAACAGATGAGAAAATAATTTGGTTCTGGACAGAGGTATTATAGTAGTGTGATGGAGAGGCTGGAAGGAAAGAGGAAGGAGGCTCTTGGGTGAGCATTTCTGAGGAGGTCACACCTGAGCTTATACCTGCAGGCTGAGTTAGAGCTGGGCATTCAAAAATGGTAAGTGGAAAGCTCTGCCTCACACGCGGCAATCTGTTGGCAGCACTTTGCTCACAGGCTTGGGATGACGTTTATCCTAAATCACAGGTGCTCCCTAGAGCTTAATCTCCAGAGCCAAGGAAAGGGGGAGAAATGTGAAGTTATTGATAACTGATTTATATCAACAGATGTGATTAGGGGACATCATTAATTTCACGCTAATCACAGTTTTGATACTTTAGGCAATTGTCTAAAACAAGAGCTCACAAACCTTGAAACTAACTAAAGCATCAGAGCTGCACATGTATTTCTTAAACTATAGATACACTGTTGTTCAGCAGATTTGAGCACCTTATGTTCTTCACCTTGGGTGCTTTGAATTTAGGGGATAAAGTGAGAGAGACCATTCCAAAAGGTGATTCCTGGAAATTCCTTGGCTCTCCAGTGGTTAGGGCTCTGTGGCCCAGGTTCAATCCCTAGTCAGGGATCTAAGATCCCACAAGCCATGCTGCATGGCCAAAAACAAACAAGCAAAGCAAACAAACAAACAAAAAAAGCCTTTGCCAAAAGATAGCTCCTTTGTTAAACGGGATAGTTTCTACTTTATATCTTCTGTTTGAAAGTGGGGGACTTGCGTGTTAGTTTCTAACTAAGCAAAGGTGTAAGTGTGTCTCTGATAGTGGAAACTCTGGCTATATTTAGGCAGGAAGAGAAATGGAAGTTTGTTGGCTTCCTATTAAGTCTGTTTTTCTCCCTACCCTTTGACTTTGGCAGTAATTGAGCCATAATGAAAAGCTGAAGGTCTTGAAGCCAGAGTTGTGCTAGGAGGTGAAAGATCATCACTGATAGGAACTCGGTGCCCCATAGGGTCAGAGTATGTCTATCTTTTAGGGACCATGGTTCATGTGTAACAAAAGTGCAGTTAAAAGTCTTAAAGAGGTTTAAAGATGAAAGTGGTATCATCTAATATTAGTTTTTTAAAAAGCCCTCTGGATCTTTTGTAATGATTTGAGGCTCAAGCCATCAGGAGCATATTCCACTCTCAATGAGCATGCACCTAGGAGCCTAATAACAGAGCTTCCAGCTGCCGAAAGCAAACCCATGCTTAGGGAAATGGAGAAGTACACACATCCACAGTCAGTGTGGGAGACTTTAGCACCCTTCCTTTTTGATAATTGTTTGTTGGTGTGAAAATTAATGATGGCTCCCAAATCATATCTGTTGATGTAAATGAACTTGCAGTGATTTCATATTTCCCCACTCTTTCTTTGTGTCTGAAGATAGAACTCCGTAGAGCTCCTGTGGTTATAATAAGTAAACAGAAAATCAGTTAGGACCTAGAAATCCTTGACAGCGCTATCAACCAGCTGACCTAATCGGTAGCTATAGAATTTATAGAATGCTCCACCCAGCAACTGCAGGATGAACATTCAGCATTTACCAAATGCTGGGCCATAAAACAAGTCTCACTGAGAGGGAGAGGATTGAAATCATGCAGAGNGAAATCCTTGACAACACTATCAACCAGCTGACCTAATCGGTAGCTATAGAATTTATAGAATGCTCCACCCAGCAACTGCAGGATGAACATTCAGCATTTACCAAATGCTGGGCCATAAAACAAGTCTCACTGAAAGGGAGAGGATTGAAATCATGCAGAGTATGCTCCCTGAGTATAAGGAAGTTAAATTAGAAACGAATAGTAAAAAGATACCTGGAAAACCCCAAATATTTGGAAATTAAGCAACCCCACCCACCTTGTAAATAACCCATGGGTCCAAGAAGAAATGACGCTGGAAATTAAAAAATTGTTCTGGCTACTCTGTTAGGAATAGATTGGAGGAGGAATGCCAGTGAATGGACCTTTCCAGAAGTTTAGGAGAGCTATAATGGTTGCCTTGGACTGAGGGTGAGGCAGCGGAAAGGGAGAGAGATGGGCAAATTCAGGTGTATTTTGGAGGAAGAGTGCGTGAGACTTGCTGAGGATTGGATGGGAGCGATGAGGGTAGGAGAGGAAGCATCAGACCTCAATTCCTGGTTCAAATTATTTCACATCTCCCCATTGCTCTCAGGTTCAAGTTCAAATTTGTCTGCATAGGTCCTGATCAGGCCCCTGCCCACTTGACCAGCCTAATGTCTCCCCAACCCTGGCTCCTGGTTCTCCCGCTTGAAGCTTCAGGTCCATCAGCCAACTTGCCTATGCGTTGTTCTCTCCTAGTTGCTGGGACTTTTCAGATGCTGTTGTGTTTATCTTTAACACTCTTTGCCCTGTTTTTCACCACTAATCTCTTGGATTAGATGTCACTTCTTCTGGGAAGCCTTCCCTGTTTTCACTCCAAACTGGTTTAGGGAGACCTTCTTAGTGCTTCTGTGCTACCCCTACCATTAGCACATCTTTCTTTGCTCCATCTG
Organism: Neotragus moschatus; assembly: GCA_006410615.1. Taxonomy (NCBI): domain Eukaryota; kingdom Metazoa; phylum Chordata; class Mammalia; order Artiodactyla; family Bovidae; genus Neotragus; species Neotragus moschatus. The sequence goes on along the minus strand of SJYA01002905.1, from coordinate 1,608,004 downwards.
CCTTCCCAACTAAACTTCCTTGAGAACACATAATATGCCTCTTGCGTTCACTGCTGCTGCTACTGCTGCCACTATGGCAGCCAGTTACTGGGCTGTGAGTCAAGGAACTAGCCCTCCTGAGAGTGAGACAGTAAGACTATCACGTAGCATTTATCGAGTCCCCATTGTGTGTGTGCCAGGGGCTTCACATGCATCATCTCATTTAATCATCCCGACAGCACTCTAAAGTGAGTGACTGACCCCACCTACAAGATAGGGAAAATAAGGCTTAGAAAGCTTGAACCAGCTTGCCCAAGACCATAGTTAGTAGTAGAAACAGAATCTGAACACAAGTAATTATGTTTCAAAGCCAAAACTTTCAGCCACAGAGTTGTGCTGTCAAAGTCAGAGTAAGGTTGGAGCAAGTAATGAACTTGAATGAGAGCCAGTGCCCCCTGATAATCTTGCTGCCCATGGCCAACCTTTGATCTTACTTAACACAGGGAGCCAGCAGGGTTCCCCAAGGCAGCTGCCCAGGTTGGGATGATGAATGGAACCGGAGCAGCTTTGTATACAAATAGCTATTATCTGCGCCTATGCCTCTTTTTGCCCTTCTCTTAGAAACAAAGGCCTCATTTCTAGTGCTAATTTCCATAAGGGAATTAGAATGGCTGATTTTATACCCTTTCGGTTTGTATTCCTCTGCCCATTAAAACGTGGCCACAGTGATCCTCTTCAAATTAACACCACCAATAATTGCTGCATAAGTAGCCTCAGGAGATGCCATGTTGTAGAAGGAGTTGGGTTTTTCTCCTGTTTTATTTTTTTTCTCAGATAAAGAGTAAAGAGACCTTTGTGCTCTTGTTTTCAGTCAAGGTAATAAGTGGATTATATTAGAAAGGTTCAAAAACTTCCATTTTTTTCTCTGTTAGACTTTGACTGTATGAATAACATTTTATGGTCAACACATGCTTTGAAGTACTGTGGACACTGATGTGAATGGTAACTAACTACATTTGAAGTTTTTGAGAAATGGAGTATTTCCTGCCAGATCAGTAAGCAAGGATGTCAGAGGCATCAGCCATTCCAGCCCTCCAAATGTGAATTTCTGAGCCCTGTGGGCATTCAGGAGGAGAAGGCAATGGCACTCCACTCTAGTACTCTTGCCTGGAAAATCCCATGGATGGAGGTGCCCCGTGGGCTGCAGTCTATGGGGTTGCTAAGAGTCAGGCATGACTGAGCTACTTCACTTTCACTTTTCACTTTCATGCATTGGAGAAGGCAGTGGCAACCCACTCCAGTATTCTTGCCTGGAGAATCCCAGGGATGGAGGAGCCTGCTGGGCTGCCATCTATGGGGTCACACAGAGTTGGACACAACTGAAGCGACTTAGCAGCAGCAGGGGCAGCAGCGTGGGTATTCAGGAAGGAGAGTACCTGAGAGATCAGGCAACCCTCAGGTTGCAGCCACTCCCTAAGGTGAGCACTGAGGATCTCAGAATGGGAAAAACTCAGGATACTGGCCCCAGATAGCTGAGATGCATATGAAAGGAATGATTTCAGTGAGCCCAGACTCTTGCAACTTCCTATACATAGAAAAGCNGGCAGCAGCGTGGGTATTCAGGAAGGAGAGTACCTGAGAGATCAGGCAACCCTCAGGTTGCAGCCACTCCCTAAGGTGAGCACTGAGGATCTCAGAACGGGAAAAACTCAGAATACTGGCCCCAGATAGCTGAGATGCATATGAAAGGAATGATTTCAGTGAGCCCAGACTCTTGCAACTTCCTATACATAGAAAAGCGCTAAATTCCTTAACTTGAGATACCTGGTTTTCTTTAAATCACAAAAATTCTTTTGATATTCAAACTCCATGGCCTTTGTCACAAACTTCTGTATAACCTGATTCCTTCCTGCCCACCTCACCCTCACCTGCGCCCCCCACCCCCTGCATCCTCCCACCTTCTCCGAAGCAGTTCTCTCAGGGCTACTTCAGATGCTACCTCCTGGGCTTCAGTCCTAGAAATTTCTGCCAAATAAAACATAACTCTCAACTTTTAGGTTGCAACTTTTTTTTTTAAGTCAACATTTTCAAAGAAAAAGCACAGAGACTTCTTATAGTAGCAGTGTGGCTATTTATTTATTTATTGACTTTTTATTTTGTATTGGGGTATAATTGACTGTTAACGAGATAATTTGGGGTGAACAGTGAAGGGACTCAGCCATACATATACATGTATGCATTCTCCCCCCAAACTCCCTTACATCCAGGCTGAGTGGCTATTTATTGAGTACTTACTGTGTACCAAGTTCCTTGTGTCTTTTATTCACTGGATGATTGTGACAATCTGGGGACAGGGGTGGTACTGGTAGAGGTCTTGCTTTCCACTTTTTACAGATGGGGAACTGGGGCCTGGAAAGACTGAGGAATTCATCCAGAGTCACAGGGCTTATGATGCCAGGATTTGAACTCAGGAGTGCCAGACTCAAGATTCCTAAGGACTATCCGCTGTGCTGTCCCTGAGATGTATCATTAGTCTACTTTTAGATGTCTATTTTGAAATATGATCTGTGTACCAAAAAGAGCCCACCAAAGTGTTGTATACTTGTAATGAATTAAGATGAGGATTTCTTTTCATTGTGACCTTGTTTGTGATAACAAAAGCTTGAGAAGAACCTAAATGTTCTATTCAGATGATTAAAAAAATTATGGTAGATCCACACAATAGAACGCTATACATAAAAATAAGTAGATAAAAATCTCTATGTACTGAATGGAAAGCCCTCCGACATGTATTGTTTTGGTTAATAAAAAAGCAAGCGACAATGTCATGTGGCAGCCTGAATGGGTGGAGAGTTTGGGGAGGAATGGAGACATGTACACGTATGGCTGAGTCCCTTCGACGTTCACCTGCAACTGTCACAGCGTTGTTAATCGGCTAGACCTCAATACAAAATAAAAAGATTTTTAAAAAAAGAAAGCAAGAAGATTGGAGACATTGTGCTATGCTACCATTTGTAGTGTAAAAGGAAAATGTATCTGCACAGTTATGTAATTTTTCAGTCGGTAGTATTGATGTTGAAAAAGAAAAATCGTGAAACTAATTTTAATAACATTTTAATTCGGTATATCCAAAATTTTATCATTTCAACCTACAATCATTATAAAATCATAATGAGATATTTGACATGCTTTTTAATGTCCTTAATATGTCTTTAAAATCTCTTGTATATCTATCACTGAATATCTCAGTTCACGTTTCTTTTAAACTAATTTAATGGCACGCCACTCCAGTACTCTTGCCTGGAAAATCCCATGGACAGAGGAGCCTGGTGGGCTGCAGTCCATGGAGTCGCTAAGAGTTGGACATGACTGAGCAACTTCACTTTCACTTTTCACTTTCATGCATTGGAGAAGGAAATGGCAACCCACTCCAGTGTTCTTGCTTGGAGAATCCCAGGGACAGGGGAGCCAGGGGGCTGCCATCTGTGGGGTCGCACAGAGTCGGACACGACTGAAGCAACTTAGCAGCAGCAGCAAATAAAGTATTACTGGAATCACCCATGGCCATTTGTTTATATATTGTCCATGGCTGCTTTTATCCTACAACAGAGTTGAGTAGCTGCAACAGCCTAAAATATTATCCTCTGGCCATGTAGACAAAAGCATTCGCCAATCCCTGCACATAAAGCTGGCCAATGACTTGCTTTGCCTATTTCCAAGTCTAAACCTTAGTTGAAAATATTATTTCAAAAAGATGCAGAGCCATACCCACCAACAGTGGAAGAATTGAATCCAGAGACAGAGTATTTACTCTAAAGCCTGGCATGAACTAGTCTAGTTCCAGCTTCGTGTGTTCTAATGCCTGCCCTAGATTTTCCAAGAAAAAAACTAAAAGAGAAAGACAGATGGCCTTACTGGAGGATGGAAGAAGAAAGCCTGGAAGAAGAAGAAGAAAGTAGTCATTTGCTGATATTTTCACTCCCTGGGAAGTTTAACCCTTACCAAATATAGTCAAGGGTCCTGGAATTGCACCAATCTGGGTCAAGATTGATCTTTCTTTGGGCGTCTACCCTTTGATTGACGCTTCTCCCTGAAGTCCAAGGAGAGGAAAGGAGTGGGGGCTAAGAGTGATACCCTTCGTAGAATTCGTGTTTATCAGTGAAATCAGTGTCAGTGTTGACCTCCCAAACCACTTCCTTTGTTTCTGACTTGTCATGTTTTCCCTCCTCACCCAATACATACAAAGGTAATTTTAAAGGATGTGGACTCCCTTCTCTATGTGGACACCGATGTTCTCTTTCTGAGACCTGTTGATGACATCTGGAGGCTTCTGAGGCAGTTTAATTCCACGCAGCTTGCAGCCATGGCCCCCGAGCATGAAATCCCCAAGATTGGCTGGTATAGCCGCTTTGCCCGGCACCCTTTCTATGGCTCCGCGGGGGTTAACTCAGGAGTCATGCTAATGAATTTAACTCGGATAAGAAGTGCCCAGTTCAAGGTAAGAAAGCAGTTTATATTTCCTTTTTTAAACATCAAGGCTTTGTCTTCTCAGCGTGACGTTCCTCGAGTGTCAGTGTATTGACTTTAGAAGTAGATGGCTTGTAGAAGCCAGGGAAGAGAAAGGCATTTGGAAAGTTACAGAATATTTGTCGGTTTAGGAAAATCCCAGGTGATTATGGAATTTAACAGTCTTCAATAGAGTTACTATTCTGGAACATTATGTTGCATTTCTGAATTCCATCTTTAAACCCTGTGTGTATCTCAGCCTTCAAAAACCTTGGAGAACTTCTTGGAATTACCCTAGGGATAAATTTACATAAATATACAGAGATAAATGAACAAGGCCTCAGCTTTTATTTTGGCAAAGAACTGGAAGAACCTAAGTGAACATCAGTAGAGAGCAAGTCAAGAAAAATTACCCTCCTACTAAAAAGGATTGGGTGAAATCTATAACTAAGATAAGTAAGATTTCTAAAAAAATATTAAGTGAAAAAATTTAAATGCATCAAAACATGGTACCATAGGGTGTGATTCCTTTTATGCCTTAGAAATTTCCAGAAGAAGACCTAAGAAACTGTACATTAATTGTGGCTCCATCTAGAGAAAGTGGGATGGGAATTGTAGGAAGCAGAAGGAAAAATAGCTTTACTTTTTACATCTTTGTGTGCTGTCTGAATATTTAGTGTGAATGTGTTGCTTTGGTCTTAAAAATAAATAATTGTTGTGAGATAAGGAAAGGATATTTTTCCTTAAGATACCTTAATTATGGTATCTGTATTTTGTTCCTTCACTTCAGAGGCAAGAATTTAGTGTAACAAAGGAAGGTTCGATCTGGGGCCTGCGTTTCTGAGAAGCCACAGGCCCGCTTCTAGCTCCAGGGTCGTCTGCCATCCACGTGTGTGCCTGCAGTCTCCAGTCCTAGTTTTGCTTTGTCCTNGATACCTTAATTATGGTATCTGTATTTTGTTCCTTCACTTCAGAGGCAAGAATTTAGTGTAACAAAGGAAGGTTCGATCTGGGGCCTGCGTTTCTGAGAAGCCACAGGCCCGCTTCTAGCTCCAGGGTCGTCTGCCATCTACGTGTGCGCCTGCAGTCTCCAGTCCTAGTTTTGCTTTGTCTTGTGCCTTGAGGCCAGCAGGACCCTTCCTCTGTTGATCTCATTTTCACTCTGGGGGGCAGAGAGTACAGGGGAGAACTCGTCCCTGTACACCGATACTCAGCAGATCAGATGTATTTGCCATGCCGTAGCCACTGTGATGATTTTGTCTTTTCCAGAACAGCATGATTTCAACAGGCTTGGCTTGGGAGGACATGCTGTACCCTCTCTACCAGAAGTACAAGAATGCCATCACGTGGGGAGACCAGGACTTATTAAATATTATTTTTTACTTCAACCCAGGTAGGTTCTCTTTCGAGAATGTGGTTCATGGAGGAGTTCGCCCACCTCAGCCCACAGAACACATTCCAGCCTGGGCTGTGTTGGCAGACTCTGAATTGTGCCTGTGTCCCCTGCAAAGGGGGCCTTTTCATCCGCCCTTGGGGTCTCACGTGGGCCGTCTTCTCACTGCCAACACAAAAGGTCAAATGTTGAAACCTCCAACACTGGGCTCCATTTTTCAAGAATATCTTTTGGGTTTTGCCATGCCATTCTTTGAAGAAGTATAGGCAAAATAAGTGAGTGGCACAGACCTAAATGAAAACATTATAATCTAAGCGCAAGGCCCTCCATAGCCTGAATAGTTGCTAGATTGACGGGACTTGAGTTTTGGGATCCTGACAGTGAAGGGACTTGTTCAGGGTTAAAACAATGTAGAAGAGGGACCAGGAATACATATCCCTCTTTCTTTCCACCTGGGGCAAAGAAATTCTTCAAGTCAGTGATTTGGTGGACTTAGGGAAGGAAGGGGGATGTAAGTTTCTGGTCTGTGCTTTTACATTGATGCCTAAAGCTAAACATTGCCTTCTTTTGTTTCATCTTTACTACAGTCTTACTTAATGTGATTGAAATCAAAACCATGTTTTCTCTTTGAGAAAGATCTCTGGGGAAAAAAAAAAATCACTCCTCACTATAACCTACTTAGGACTCTCCTTGGTCTTTAAAAATCTTGAAATAGAGAATTCCTGGTGGTCCAGTGGTTAAGATTTGGGCTTTTACCACCCCGAACCAGGGTTTGATCCCCAGTCGGAAACTAAGATCCCATAAGCCATGCGATGTGACCAAAAAAAAAAAAAAAATCCTGAAATAGAGGCTCCTGTTTTCTAAGACTTCTGTCTCTGTATGTACCTGTATTTGGTTTTTTACAAAATTCTGAAATAAAGCCTAATCTCATATGTCTTTGAATCAAACGAGCAAATCCTGGAAAAGAAAAAAAGCAGGTTGATACGTAATGGACTTCATTTCTGGGAAAGATTCCCGATACTAACTCTTGTGATGAAGGGGGTGTATTGGCTGTTGATTTGTGGCGTTTTAATCTATTTCACTCTGATGGCAACAGGGACTTTAAAGTCAGCCCCTCCTCCTTTTTCTTCTTAAGCAGATTCCATCTTTTTTTTCTAGGTGTAGTTATAATGAGTAGGACTCTGNTCTTGTGATGAAGGGGGTGTATTGGCTGTTGATTTGTGGCGTTTTAATCTATTTCACTCTGATGGCAACAGGGACTTTAAAGTCAGCCCCTCCTCCTTTTTCTTCTTAAGCAGATTCCATCTTTTTTTTCTAGGTATAGTTATAATGAGTAGGACTCTGGGCTACAAATAAAAGGCCTCTGGAATTAGTCTAAACACAAAGGATACGTTTTTTAATAAGCAAGCTGGTGTCCTGTAGAAACCTAGAGAGGGAAGACCTGAAACAGGCAAGGGAGGGAAATGAGCAGCCCCGGCTGGGCTTCCCTTCTCCCGCTGAGGCTGGGCTTCCCTTCTCCTGCTGAGGCTGGGCTTCCCTCTCTCTGAAGGTTCTCATTCTGTGCTCACAGCACAGTACCACAGTTTCACAGTCCAGGTCCAGCCACAAGGAAAGACCAACTTCATCCCACTTCCAAATTCCTGGGGCAGGAAGCAGATGATGGCAGCATGTTGGCCAAGAGCCTGAAGCTAAGCAATAACGACTGACGTTGGTTATTTACTGCCTGTTGGGGTTGTTCTGAGCATTTTCTTATTTAATTTTCATAGGAACACTGATTGATCCCCATTTTACAGACAAAGGTACCAAATGAGAGACAGTTAAATAATTTGTGGCGTAGCTAATGAGTGCCAGAGCCGAGGTACAAGCCCAGGCCTTTCCAACTCCAGCCCCATGCCTTTGTGGGGGAGGGGAAGGTCCCCTCGTTGAGGGAGTGTCTAAAGAGCTGTGCAGTTTTCCCCAAATGTGTCTCTCTCCTGCGTTATTTTGTCCTTTATTTCAGGGGTCCCCAGTCTCCAGGATCTAATGCCTGATGTTCTCAGGTGGAGCTGATGTGATAATAATGGGAATAAACTGCACAATAAATGTAATGTGCTTGACTCATCCCAAAACCGCACCCCCGCAAGCCTGGTCCAGGGAAAAATTGTCTTCCACAAAACTGGTCTCTGGTGCCAAAAAGGTTGGGGACCGCTGCTTTATTGCATTTTCCCTCTCTGTTGTGTGGCTTAAGCTCTCTTCCATAGCCTATCTGTCCATATTCCCAAACTGAGGGATGCAGAGATCTGCACAGTTGCCTCCCCAGATATCCTCTTTGCCTGTTGCAGAGTATCTGCGGACATGATCAGTGAGTAACTAGTACTCAAAGGCAGCTCTGCCATTAGACCGAGACCCTTGTCTTTAATTAATCTGAAAACCAGCTGAATTTAATGGCGCCCCACTGCCCATCTTAGATCCACTGAGTACAAGCATTTTATAAAATAATTAGGAAGTTGTTCTGAATCTTGAGTCTGAGCAGTAGCAAGTAAACAACTGAGTTTCCTAACTTTAGGTCAGTAAGTATTAGGTGTCTCTATGAGCGTTCTTTGTATGGCCTGCCTTTGATCTTTCATGCTTTATTCAGATCCTTTATCAAACATGAGCTCTTTGACCTGAAATCCAGTGATATCCATCATATTAAAGGTTTTTCTTTGTTTATATCGATTGGGAGCACTTTCTATAAACCAGAACAAATAGTATTTGAAGAGGAAAAAAAAATGGGTGTTACCTTTATCCCTGGAAAGGAGAGAGGAACAAAAAATTGGCCACGACTCAGGAAATAAACATGCTTATTGTTATGATTCTCTGGGTTGCTATGGGTGAAGCAGTACACACAAAACCTGAGCCCGTATCTAGAATATTTTCATTCTTATAGCTTCCTGTAGCCAGTCATATCACTAAGACAGGTTTACAAGTCATTAGCTTAAAAATGTTGTGAAACTCTTGCTATAGTTAGATAGTAAATGCCTGTGGGTGTGTGATTGTCGTACTGAGTACTGGACTGACTCACGAGGTGACAGCTGAAGCCCATGGGAGACACACAGGTAACTCATCCCACAGGACTTTTCCTGGCAGTGAGCAGAAGCAGTTTCATCAAGAAATGGAAGACTGAACTCACATCTTTATAGGTGAATTTGAGTCAAGAGCAGAGTTCTGTAGAAAGGGTAAATTTGACAAGAGCTCACAGAGAACTCTATTTAGAAAGATGTGCTTAGATTCAAATATACTTAGGTTTCAGGGAATAAAATTCTATTCAGACCAACTAAGTAGGGGTCCAGGTGCCAGTCCCATGAACACATAGGTCAAATCATACCAGACCTCATGAGAACCATCTCTGGGCAGCTGCTCAGGACCAAAGCTGATTTCTTCATCCCTCAGAGGCCTCAGGGTATCCGTCTTATTGCTTCTGTTCATCTGATTCCATTGCATCTCTCTAGCAATATTCTTTGCTTGTACATGGCCCAACATCAGGTCAACAGAACTTTACAAGTCCATACCAATGATGATAGGTTTTTTTTTTTTTTTAATGTCTTAGATTCTTGAAGGAGAGAAAGACAGAGAGGGAGATTGTTCTGGTCCAGCCTATCAACTGATTCCCAGCCAGCTCTAAACCAGTTTTATTTTTTTGGATGAGGAGGATGCCCTTGTTCCAGGCATGAGGGGCCAGAGGAACAAGATCACGTGCCTTTTTCCTCTCTCAGACATGACTACCTGGATCTGTCCCTTCTTCAGAAACAGTTTCTAGAAAAGTGCGTGTGGGCAGGAAAGGAAATGAAACCAGCTAAGTACAGATGACAAGGCAGGACATCCAACCACAGTAGAAGCAGTAGGGTTCTGTCCAGGAAGAGAGAGGGGAGCTGAAATATGAGGGGAATATACACGTAGACCGTCCGTGAGTTGAATCTGATGCAAAGGAGTCAGGAGGATCTTCTGGGGCCACAGGGAGCAAGACACACAGTCACATGGAACAAGCTTCTTCCGAGGCCCAGTCGGGCCTTGTTCTCTCACCCTGTCAGGGTCACTGGAGTTTTGCACCTGGTGGACAACCCCACTATTTACTCACCCACCCAAAACACCCAGCAGCTGGCAGTTATGAATGTGTTTTGGGGTGGACAGGCCCAGTAATTTGGTTTTAGGCCTGTCCTGGAAACTGATAACAGATCACTGTCTGGGAAGTCCATGAACTCTGACCTGAAGTGTAAGAATGAAGATTGTTGGGCCCTTGTGAGAGAGAGTTGTGTCGACTTTGTCTTCATCAGGTGATTGCAGTGCGAGTCTTAGCACCTTAAGTGGTGCTTTGAAGACCAAATGGAGTTGGCCTTCAGAGGTGGATTGACTGGCTGGAGGAATGGGATTAACAGACTGAAGTGAAAAGGGGAAGGAAATCAAAGAGGCAGAGCACAGTCAGGAATGTGAGAGGAAGGGCTGGTGGGGAGAGAAAGAAGAGGAAGAAAGCAGAGAGAGGAGAGATCCAGAGGCTAGAGGAAGGTGCAAGCTTTAGTTCTCCCATTCAGCAGCTATCTTTTGAGCACCCACCCAGCCCCAGGGCCAGGCAGTGGGCATATAGCACCAAACAGAGGAGACAGAGCTCTTCCTTTTACCAAACCTACCTTTTACTGGGAGAGACCGACCTGCAGAGAATAGAAACGAGTCATTCAGAATCACCAACTGTGATCAGTAGTGCGAAGGAAACAAGTGTGGGGTTGAGCGAGCCACTGTCAGGGCTGGGGAGAAGGGGTTGCTTCTTCAGATTGTGTGATCAAAGGTGACTTCATGGAGGAACAAATTGCCCTTTTCTCGAACAAGGTGCATTTTGGAAGAAGGAAGAAGAGGAGGCTGGGAAAGCTTAGTTTCAGAATAAGACATTAAAAAACAAAACAACAAACAAATCGTTCTGAAGAGTGCAAACAGCCTCCGATCTGTTGACAGAATATAGTAAGTAGCAAGCTTATTTCACCAGGAAGTTAAAAATGATCAGAAACTTTTCAATCATCTTAGAGACTCCAAGAGTAGGAAATGATCAGAAATTTAAGGAGCAATCAATTCACATAGTCCTTTACAAATAGTTAGAAGGCTGTGGAAATAAATGTAGACTCCTGAAGGGATCACTAAGGGATTTTTAATCTCATAAATAATCAATTAATGACCTGCTTTATCTATATAAAATGGAGAGGAAAAATAGCAAAGACCCAGAGAGATTGGCTGGAAAAATTGTTTTTAAATAAATTGCAGGAGTTTAAAGCACTGGGGATTTGGAATTTAAAGACCATTCACTGTATTATTTCTTTAACGGTGGGAAAAAATGATTTGCACATTTCATGGTGCTGTCATTTCTTAAACATTAGGTTTTGGCAGCTGTGATAATCTTGCTTAAACTAGATTCATTTTGGAACAGTTATTGATTATGTGCCAAGTTACCATAAGTAATCCATACGACATGTTCATCAGCTGGTCTTAGAAGTTTACCATCTTCAACCCACCCCAGGATGCTGGTGTAGCCCCTCTCCTCCTCCTTCGCACATTAACTACTTGGAGGTTTCACAGTGTAACCCACATCAAACGTATCTGTGAATTAAAAAGCACATCTGTTTTGTTTTTTTTTTTAAGTTTTTATTTTATATTGGGATATAGCTGATTATGGGCTTCTCAGGTGATGCTAATGGTAAAGAATCCACCTGCCAGTGCAGGAGACGTAAGAAACACTGGTTCGATCCCTGGGTCGGGAACATTCCCTGGAGGAGGTCGTGGCAGCCCACTGCAGTACCCTTGCCTGGAGAATCCCACAGACAGAGGACCCCAGTGGTCTATAGTCCATAGAGTCCCCAAAAGAGTTGGACATAACTGAAGTGACTTCGCACGCATAGCTGATTAACAATGTTGTGATTGTTTCAGATGAGCAGCTAAGGGGCTCAGCCATACTTAAGCATGTATCCATTCTCCCCCAAACTCCCCTCCCATCCAGGCTGCACATCTGTTATTTTTGCCTGTGCACTCTTGATTGCCCTTTCTTTTACTAACAGCACCCAGTTTTCTCAGGGGAATTTCTCAGGGAACTCTTCCCCCATCCCATGCAGTCTTGCCCACCCCTGATTTGCCTAAACCATCAGACCATCTCCTGGGAACCTGAGTCTGGGAATCCAAGAGCAGAAAGTAGGCAAGGCTGGTTCATNACTAACAGCACCCAGTTTTCTCAGGGGAATTTCTCAGGGAACTCTTCCCCCATCCCATGCAGTCTTGCCCACCCCTGATTTGCCTAAACCATCAGACCATCTCCTGGGAACCTGAGTCTGGGAATCCAAGAGCAGAAAGTAGGCAAGGCTGGTTCATCCTGACAGCAGTGCTGAGAAGCTGACGTTCATTCGTCCTGGATCCTGGGAGCTGCCCCACTCACTGCCCCGGTTCAGCTTTCTGATTTGATGAGCTGTGCTGTGTGTGCTTAGTTGCTCAGTCATGTCTGCCCTTTGCAACCCCATGGTCTGTAGCCCACCAGGCTCCTCTGTCCATGGTGATTCTCCAGGCAAGAATACTGGAGTGGGTTGCCACACCCTCCTCCAGGGGCTCTTCCCAAGCCAGGGATCGAACCCAGATCTCCCGCATTGCAGGTGGATTCTTTACCATCTGAGACACCAGGGAAACCCTTTTTTTTTTTTTTAATGAGCTATCTCCTTTCTTTCCAAAGGAAAAAAATTATTTTGCCTCACAAGTTAGAATTATAGTTGGTTACTTGCAACCTAATACATAGATTTATATTTCGTGACTATCTTAGGTCAAAGAAGTCTATTTATATGACAACTTTCCTACCATTAGCTTACCCTTTTGCAGNTGAGCTATCTCCTTTCTTTCCAAAGGAAAAAAATTATTTTGCCTCACAAGTTAGAATTATAGTTGGTTACTTGCAACCTAATACATAGATTTATATTTCTTGACTATCTTAGGTCAAAGAAGTCTATTTATATGACAACTTTCCTACCATTAGCTTACCCTTTTGCAGAAATCGAGTTGCTCTGAAAAATTAAATGCCTTATCTTTTCTAAAACACACTCTGATTTCCCAGCTCTTCACTATCATCAGGCTATTTTCTCCTCCTTAAAAGCTCTTCCAGGCTTCTATTTCTGTCAGAATCCTATCCTTACTATATGTCTGAGTTTAAATAAAGCTTTACTGAAATGCCTTCCTTTCTATGAACTCTGATAAAACATGTTCATTTCTATACTATCTCCCTTACAAGAGAATAGATTCCCTAAGGGCAGAGGCAGCACCTTATCACCCGGTGACACCAGTGCCTTGCATTGTGGTGAACAAATACTTGTTTCAATTCTATTCTCAATGTGTTTTGCGTTTTTTTCCCTGGAACATTCTGAAGGGAAGGTAAACAGGTTAACTGAATTCTGTCTGGGCCAAATTTCACATGTGGCTTTCAATAGCTGGGATTCTTAGCTGGTCTTTAGATCTACACAACCCTAAACTTGTAAGCAAATATTCTTCATATATTTTTCCAAAGGCAGAATCTAAAGCCTTCATGAGGTTCCCAGAGAGGTCAGTTCAGTTCAGTACAGTCGCTCAGTCGTGTCCGACTCTTTGCGACCCCATGAATCGCAGCACGCCANACCAGTGCATTTTCTTGACAAAACTCTATTAGTCTTTGACCTGCTTCATTCTGCATTCCAAGGCCAAATTTGCCTGTTACTCCAGGTGTTTCTTGACTTCCTACTTTTGCATTCCAGTCCCCTATAATGAAAAGGACATCTTTTTTGAGTGTTAGTATTAAAAGGTCTTATTCTCACTAGAAATCAGCAAAACACAAATTTATGCACAATTACAAGGTAAAACTATAAAACCTTGAGGAAAAAAATAAGAAAAAACTTGTGACTTGGGTAGGCAAAAAAAATTTTTAGGTAGGGCACGGAAAACTCAAAGTATTAAAAAAAATCGATAAATTGGACTTCATCAAAATTAAAAGCTCCACTTTAAAAGACACTCTTAAGAAAATAAAGTATTAGCCATGGACCAAGAGAAAGTATTTGCAAAATGCATATCTGTTAAGAATTTGTCCAGAATATACAGAAAACTCTTGACTGCTAACAACAGCATTATAAAAAAGCAGCTAAACTTTCTTTCAGCTTAAGAAAGCAGCTAACCTTTTAATCAGTAAAAGATTTAAACAGATGCTTTACCAAAGTCAACATAGAAATGGCCAGTAAGCGTGTTAAAAGATGCTCAACATCTTTGGCCACCATGGGAATGTAAATGAAAATAAAATATCACTACAAACACTATAATAGCTCAAATTAAAAAGACAAAATATACCAAGTGTTGGCAAGGGTGGGAAGCAATTAGAATTCTTACAAACCACTGATATGTAAAGTGTAAAATGGAGAAACCACTATAGAACTGCTCAATGGTTTCTTCTAAAGTCAAAATTACACCTATCCTATGATCCAGCAAATGCCACTCCTACATATTTGTCCAAGAGAAACGAAAGCATATACCCTCAAAAAATATTTTTACTAATATGTCACCAGAGCTTTATTCATAATTGCCAAAAACCAGAACTCCAAATTCCCTTCAAAAAGGGAAGGGATCTATTGGAATACATTCATAAAACTGAATACTAGACAGCAGTAAAAAGGAACAAACTATCCATATATCCTACAGCACAGATGAATCTCAAAATCATTCCACAAAGCAGAAGAAGCCAGACAAACACAAAAAAATCTTTTCCAGATAATTCCATTTATCGATCACCTGGAAAAGGCAAACCTATAGTGACAGAAAAAAAGATGAGTTGATGGGGTGGGTGATGGGACAGAGAACTGACTGCAAGGGCCCTGAGGGAACGTTTGGGTGATTGGACATGCTCTTTCTCTTGGTTCTGGTGGAGAATACATGACGGGTATACAGCTGTTCACAGTCATCAAACTGTTCACAAGGAGGTGCTTTACAGTATGTAGATTCAGTTCAGTTCAGTTCAGTCTCTCAGTTGTGTCCGACTCTTTGTGACCCCATGGATCGCAGCACACCAGGCCTCCCTGTCCATCACCAACTCCCGGAGATCACTCAGACTCACGCCCATCGAGTCCGTGATACCATCCAGCCATCTCATCCTCGGTCGTCCCCTTCTCCTCCTGCCCCCCATCCCTCCCAGCATCAGAGTCTTTTCCAATGAGTCAACTCTTCGCATGAGATGGCCAAAGTACCGGAGCTTCAGCTTCAGCATCATTCCCTCCAAAGAAACCCCAGGGCCGATCTCCTTCAGAATGGACTGGTTGGATCTCCTTGCATTACATCTCAATAAGTCTGATTTCTGAAATTTTAACTAAGGAAATGTGCCTGAGAACACAATGAGATATCCTTTAAACGTGATCAGATTGGCAAAATTTAAAGTCCGTTGACATGAAGCAGTGGTGAGGAGGAGCCACCAGGAGCACTCACAAATGGAATGAGCAGCTCTGGGCGCTGCTCTGACATGGAACCTGGTGTGTGAGGAATTTATGAAGGATCAGCCTCTGATAAATGGACGGGAAGAAGCAGGCGAGCAGAGGAGAAAGGCGCAGGTGGGACAGAGCCTTGAGGGGGCGCTGTGGAGCCCATCCACCAGCCATGCCTTTGCTCCCTACCCTACAGCCTGGCAGGCCACAGTCCATGCGGTCGCAAAGAGTCGGACATGACTGAGCGACTAAGCACAGCACAGCACTACAGCCCCCAGATCCAGACAGTCCTGGGCAGGCATGTTCTAGGGCAAAGGGCTCCGCGTGGGGCCGACCGGAAGTGGCTGAGCTGAGCAGCAAGAATTGCTAGAAGGGGGAACCCTGCAGCCATCTTTGAGTCTGCCACAGGAACAAGCGCACCTCTTGACTGTGTTGTGAAACTTAGACAATCATTCTGGGCACCAGTTGGGTGAAGATGGAGAGATATCCACCATGTGATGCAGCCTTCCACTCCTAGGTCCACATCCCATTGACACGTCCCCGTGTGTTTTGAGATTAAATGCCTGTCACTGCCCTGTTTGTTTATCTGGGCTGAAACAGGAAACAGCTGAAAAAATCCATGACTGACAGATCATGGGAGTAGACTATGGTATATCCATACAGTGGAATCATCAATAAATGATTATAGATCAATACAATTATATCCATTGATACAAATTAAATGTACATAACCCATATATCAAGAATAATGAACAACCTGTGGCAACAAGATTCATGTGGGTGAATCTCATTAATATATGAAGGCGCAAAAACTACATACGGTGTCAAGACTGCTGGCAAAATGAAAGCCTACAGCTTGGGAATAAATAAATTATAAGTCTACAAAGGAAAACAAAGAAATGGTTTTCACAGAAGTCCGGGTAGTTACTCCAGAGAAAGGACAAGTGGTGTTGCAAGTGGTAAAGAACTCGCCTGCCAATTCAGGAGACATGAGAGATGAGGGTTCAGTCCTGGGTTGGAATATCCCCCAGCGGAGGGCATGGCAACCCACTCCAGCATTCTTTCCTGGAGAATCCCATGGACAAAGGAGCCTGGCAGGCTACAGTCCACAGGATCACAAAGAACTGGACACAACTGAAGTGACTTAGCGCGCGCGCACACACACACACACACACACACACACCAGAGAAAGAAACTCAAGTTTCACCCATCCGTGGGTACTCACTTGATGATGATTAATCAAGTTGCATGTATGTGCATAATACCTCTCTTTTTACATTTTTCTTTCACAGTAAAAACCAGAGGAAATGGCACACACATGATGGTCTGAGGAGCTGGGCAAGTTTGGCCTGTAAAAAAGAGAAGGCTTAGGGCTCATGTAAAGATCGCTGAGGATCTAAACTGCTGTCCCACTGGCCCAGAAATAATTCCAGTCATTCCTCGGCTTGTGTGATCCAAGACCCAGAACGAGTAACCTGGGACAGGTAGACCAGTGACCTCAACCTCTCTTCCAGCTCTGAGGTCAACGGTACAAAGAACTAGGCCTTTATAGTGAAATAGGAAGAGCACAAGCTGACGGGAGTCAGGAAGTCATTCCACATAAAGGACTAGAGGGTGAAGGAGCACGTGTTCATTTTTAAAATGAGTATCAGTTAATGGACTCTGTGTTACTCTGCCTTTTCTACTTGGGGAAATGCCTGCTTTTACACAGAGTGCACTTTGCAGCTGAACCTTTTCTGCTTGTGGCCTTTTAGGGCTCTAGGTCCTGGAAGAGCTCTGCTTCTCCCTCTGAGATAGAACATTACTGCATAGCCCAAGGCATTTCCAGCTGCCCTGAGCCTATCAGGGACTGTGCAAGGCCTTGTCTTCCCCACGACGGCCAACCAGGAAGATGCAGAGCAGGGAGACCCAGGCAAGGGGATACTAAGACTACCACTCTAATAGGAAAGAACAAATCTAACTCCATATTGGATCTGTTTCTTTTTCTTTAGCCTTTGTTTTCTGGTGTTTTTGAGATAAGAATGTAGCTAACAGCCTGAAATATATAAAATAGCCCATTCTCAAGGCTCTGACTTTTAAAGGCCTAACACTTTCACATTCATATAGAGATAAAAAGTTGCAGAACAGAGAATAACCTTTGTCTTGCTGGAGGTTTACAGGAACATCAGTGACCTGACCAGTGTGGACAGCTCCAAGAAAAAAGGATGCCTACACCAAGAAGTTTACAACAACCAATCACGGCTCCTCCCATTTTAGTATAAAAGAAGCCTGAATTCTAACTCAGGTAAGATGGTTCTTTGGGACACTAGTCCACCATCTTCTTAGTCTACTGGCTTTCTGAATAAAGTTACTATTCTTTGCCCCAACAACTCATCTCTCAATTTATTGTCCTATTATACAGCAAGACGTATGAACTTGGGACTCAGTAACCCTGCCAGTGATCACAATGACCAGCACTGGCTCTGCGTCCTGAATGCATCTCCTCATTTAAATAATCAAGCTCCGTTATGCCTTCAACCTATACTGCCATATTCATCATGACTCAGAAGACTGATCCACCCACATTTCCCAGAGCAATCAGAAGTGGTCTGGCAAAAGATGAGCACACATCAGTTTGGACCATCTTTCAGGTGGAGGTGGGGGTGATCTGGTCCTTATTCTGGACTAAGATGAGTCGCCCACTGTCGCCCACTGCCAACTCTTCTCATTTCTTTGGCTGTCACTTCCTTTGCTTGTCAACACTAACCCGCCCACTGCCCACTATATCATAACCAACATTAATATAGCACCTCCTGGGGGGGGAGGAGATAGAACCAGAAGCTTCTCATGTATATTTCACTCATTCATCCTAACACCGTTTTACTGGTGAGCAAACCAAAGCACAGAGTAGTTAAGTAACCTAGACAAGGTCACACAGCTAGTAAAAAGCAGAGGGGAGTTCAAATGACCTCATAGCCCCAATGCTTCACTGTATACTGAGTTCCCCTCCTGCCTCCCACTCCTATTCCACACCCTTCCTACATGAGGAAACTGACTTCCCAGGTCCTCCAGCAAAGGCCCACCCAACCTTCAAGGTCTAAGTCCTTATCTTAGCTATGAATTATCACCACCCTCCCTGACTTCCTTAATAAAGCCAAGAGATATTTTCCCTCCCTCCCGCTTAGTCGTTCAGTCATCTCCGACTCTTTGTGACCCCATGGACTGTAGCCCGCCAGGCTCCTCTGTCCATGGGGATTCTCCAGGCAAGAATACTGGAGTGGGTTACCATGCCCTCCTCTGGGGAATCTTCCCAACCCAGGGACCGAAGCCAGTCCTCCTGCGCTGCAGGTGGATTCTTTACCATCTGAGCCACCAGGGAAGCCCATTCTCCCTCCTACCCTGGAACAAATATTTCCCACTTGTTAAAAAATGGAATTCACACCTTCTCTGCCTACTTTTTTTTTTTTTCTACTTAACTTTTATGAAGCCCTTGTTTGTGACAGAATGTGGGTCTCTTTTTCACGAAGGCTCATTCTGTATTGGCATATTTGCTTAGAAGCAGCTGATGGAGCTGGTGGCTATGGGGGTTTGATAGCTATACTGGTCAAGAGTGGGTGAAACCCACAAAAACTCAATGAGTCCAGTGACTTGTGGGAGAAAACGATTCAAGAGCTCACAGGGCATGAGTTGTCAGCTCCTAGAATCCACTGGGTGTGCAAAGAAACTGTCACAGTTCAGGGGGCACCCTCACAGTACAACACATCAGGGTCTCTTGGATCCAGATCATAGCCTCACACTCTCCCTGCCCCCCTGAGACCAGGGTTCACATTCACAGAGATCACCACCACCCCAGTCCCGCCCTACATCATGGGAGACTCACTTGTCAGCCGATTTCTCTGCAGAAAGCTCTTAGCAGTTAATTTCTGGCTAATTTATTATCCTTCAGCTGAGCCCTACAGCACCATTAGCTAGGAGCCTGACACGACTGAGTGAAATATTGTCTAATTTATTATCTTATTACTCCTCCGGAACGGGATCAATTAATTACCCATTAAAGTATTTCAGCTGTGGAGATTTATGAGGGGCCCTCTGCATTTTAACAGATGATTAGTTATACATGTTTGTTTGCTTGAAGAGCAGAGCCCAGCAAATGAATAGAGGCGATGGAGAAGGAGAGAGGAGGCAAGGGAGAGGGTGAAGCAGAGGCGGCTAATGGATCGGCCCTGACTCCGAGAAAATGGAGCAGTCAATGACAAGAGTTATCGACTCGTTCACTTGCGGTTTTGAGATAACCATATGTACAGGGGAAGGGGAGGGGGGCCCCGAAAAACCCTCACTCAACTGCTTTTTCCATTCAATAAATTCGCTTCGGAATATATTGGATTGGGGTTTGATGGCTATTTCGTGTTTTGCAGAGTGCTGACACTGGTATGATTCAGTAATTATTGTTTCTTTTAAGTTATTGCTGTAATTTTGCTCTCTAAGATCCCAATCAATTTCTGCCTCTCAAGGGCACGCTTGAAGAGCGATATTTGAAAACAGCCTTCTGATAGATTGTGCGGCTAGACAGTGGCTGAGACAAATAGCCTAATCTGGCACAAATTAGCTTGGCTTCCACAGATAGTTTTATACAGCAATGTAAATTACATTGTCAGGCCCAGTCACTTTCCTGCTTAGAGTGCAGCTAACAAGGAACCATGGAGACATTATCGGTGCTGCCGTGCACTCCCAGGGCTGCTGCAAAGCCATTTGTAAGGGGAAAGAGAGAGAGAGAGTTTGGGTAACAAAAGCAAGGTAGTGGGACAGAAGCGAGCTAGAACAAGGAGACGCAGACAAAGCTCTGAGTTCTCTTGATCAGGACCGAACTAATAGAACTGTTGGAAGGGGAGGCTACCGAGTGTGTGATGGGCTGGCCCAATCATGGGAGAGATGGGGGAGGCCGGTCATGCGCTGTTCTGAGGACTAGAAGCAGGAGAGGCCCATGCTCTGCTGGGAACCAGCGGCAGAGAGAAGGCCACCTGAACCCCAACTTCCTTGCTGCGGAGGGAGCCGGTTTGCACTGGCCTGGATAAAGGGGAGGAGGGACCGGGACACGAGACGGGCTGAGCTGAGCTGAAGTGAAGGGAAAGATGTACCGAGGGGGGTTGGAGAAAAGTGTGATGAGCCGACTGGGTGGCCAGGCTGCACTGGCCATCCTTGGGGTCCATCCTTGGAGGCGTGCTGATCAGTTGGACCAGGCGCCCTGGGAGGCGGGGCCAGGAGATAGGGAGCGCTCGGGCGGGCTCCACCCCTAGCATCCCGCAAGAGGTGGGAGGTGGTCCAGCTGGGAAAGAAACTCACAGGTGCTCTTCGCCAACCGGACCTGGAAAGTCCCCACCTCTTGTTTGACGTGGAACTTCTCTGCCTGGGCTTCCAGATCTGACGCCCCTCGCCTTGGCCACAACCCACACCCTCCTCATCCCCACTCTTCACCCTACATAGATTCGTCTCCCGCAGCGTCCTCAGCAGTCCACTCCTCCTCCCCCTTCTTCCGCTCACATTTGTCGGGTTTTTAACCACTCGGAAGATGACCTTGCTTTATTCTCTCACCTCCACCAACGCATCATCTCCCTGTGTACAATGACAGCTTTTTCTGCTTTCAAGATTTTCCCTTTATCCTTTGGTTTTTCCTTTCTATGATGTTCCAGGGTCTGGGTTTCTTCATATCTATTCTGTTTGGCATTTGCTGAGATTCTTGAATGAAGCAATGTGTCTTTCATTGAATTTGGAATATATTTGCTCCAGGCTTCAAATTTTTCTCTTGCACTGTTCTCTCTCTTCTTTGGAAACTCTAATCAAACATATGTTAGGTATTTTGAGGTCTCAGATATCTGAAGTTCCATTCTTTTTTGTTTGCTTTTTCCTTTTTGTTCTTAAGATTGAGTAAGTTATGAGAGTCTATCTTCAGGTTCACTGACTCTTCCTCTATAATCTCCATTCTAGTTTTAAGTCCATTCAATGAATTTGACTTCAAATATTTTACCTTTTATTTCTATTTTATTTCTGATTAGTCTTTTTAACAATTTGTAAATTTTTCCACTGAGGTTTTATATTTTTTTCATTTATTTGTAGTATATTTTCTCTCATGTAATGAGTATAGTTAAAATAAGTACTTTAAAATCTTTGTCTACTATTTCCAACATTTGGGTCAAGTAGGGGTTCATCTTCACTGATATTATTCTCTCTTGAAAATAGGTGACACTTTTCTAGATCTTTCTGTACCTAATAGTTTCAATTATCTTCTGGATATTATGAATGTTATATTGTGTGTACTCTGAATTCTGTTACATTCTGCTGAAGAGTGGCAAGTTGTTATTATTATTTTTTCATCATGTTATAATAATAATTAAGGCAATAGAGTTGGTTAGATGCAAATTGCAAATTCTGTCTTTTGAGTGGCAGCTCAAATCTCAGTTCTACTATTTTTAGCTGAGCTGCTTGGGTTCCGCTTGGTGCATGCTTGACCCATAGATCTGGGTAGATTTTATATTTAGCAGCTGTGGTTGCCCAAAACTCTGTCATCTAGTGCTTTAGGCCAGAAAGACTTCTGGTTTTCCATAGGCTCTTTACCTGCCCCATGTGGCATAGGCTGCAGCCAATGGCCATAATGAATGGGAGGCTTGTCTCATACTCTTCCTTTCTCCTGCATGTTAACTGTACCTCCAGGAGGCTGGGTTTTTTGGGGCTTCTTTGTTTGTTTTGGTTTGGTTTTGGGGGGTTTGTGAGGGGTTGTTCGGGTTTTTTGTACAGGGTTTATGGCTCAGTTCAGTTCAGTTCAGTCGCTCAGTCGTGTCCGACTCTTTGTGACCCCATGAATCACAGCATGCCAGACCTCCCTGTCCATCACCAACTCCCGGAGTTCACTCAGACTCATGCCCATCGAGTCCGTGATGCCATCCAGCCATCTCATCCTCGGTCATCCCCTTCTCCTCCTGCCCCCAATCCCTCCCAGCATCAGAGTCTTTTCCAATGAGTCAACTCTTCGCATGAGGTGGCCAAAGTACTGGAGCTTCAGCTTTAGCATCATTCCTTCCAAAGAAACCCCAGGACCGATCTCCTTCAGAATGGACTGGTTGGATCTCCTTGCAGTCCAAGAGACTCTCAAGAGTCTTCTCCAACACCACAGTTCAAAAGCATCGATTCTTCGGCGCCCAGCCTTCTTCACAGTCCAACTCTCGCATCCATACATGACTACTGGAAAAACCATAGCCTTGATTAGACGAACCTTAGTCGGCAAAGTAATATCTCTGCTTTTGAATATGCTATCTAGGTTGGTCATAACTTTTCTTCCAAGGAGTAAGCGTCTTTTGATTTCATGGCTGCAGCCACCATCTGCAGTGATTTTGGAGCCCAGAAAAATAAAGTCTGACACTGTTTCCACTGTCTGTTTAAAGAAGGTTAGTCTGACCATGTGTAAAATAGATAGCTAGTGGGAAGCTGCTGTATAGCACAAGGAGCTCGATTCAGTGCTCTGTGATAACCTAGAGGGGCGGGATGTGGGGAGTGGGAAGAAGGCTCAAGAAGGAGGGAGTGTACATATACCTGCAGTTGAGTCACGTTGTTGTACAGCAGAAACTAACAGCATTGTAAAGCATTTATATTCCAATTTTAAAAAGAAGAAAAAAAGGAACATTAATCTGATAGAAACCTACTTGGCCATGCCAAAAGTAGAACTGTCCCAGTGCATTTTGAGAGGGTAAAAAAAAAGCCAGCTCTTTCAATAAAACCATCTCTCGTAGATCTTTGTCCCACTGCATTTCACAGAACTTCCCAAAACTTTCAAAGGTGAAAGAGGTGTGTTTGTGGTAAGGGCAAGGAAGGAGCAGAATTCAACATAAATGTGGACATTACTGGATCTTTAACATGTCAACAAGCATTTACTGTGGATCAGCCATATGCCACAGAGAAAATTTCAACCAGGGCTCTTAATGGTTAGTTCATGTCAAAGCTCATCCAACTCTGATTAATATGAAGACACTATAGGTTGTTCTGACCACCTGAGGCATAATTAATAATTATAGACACTATTTTGAGTTCCAAGTACATGCCATGCCCTGACTCTAAAGTACAAGGATTCAGCGTTTTTGTCATCTTTATTTTACATGAGCAGTGTTACAAAGTGGAAAATAATCAGGTGTTAAAGCCGAATAGGCCTGTGACACAGGCTAAATGACCCCCTCCTGAGGCAAATTGCTTAACATCTGTGAGCCTGGATTAACTTACCTGTAAACTGAGCATTCAAAGTCGTCATAATGATAAGAAGTACCTGCCTCATAGTAATTGTTATTCTTTTTACAGATGAGAAACTTAAGATCAGAAAGTNGACGTACTCCTTTTCCTATTTGGAACCAGTCTGTTGTTCCATGTCCAGTTCGAACTGTTGCTTCTTGACCCGTATACAGATTTCTCAAGAGGCTGTGACTCCTAAAAGGTTAAGAAGGCCTGGTCACCTGCAGGTCTAGAGGCAATTGCTGAAAAACATTTGCCATCCACGTACTGTGTGTCAGGAACTATGCTAGGCTCGTTCCGTGTAAGTTATCTTGTTTCATCCTTCTAGCAGCCTAATGAGGCCATACTTGTTATAGCAATAACAGTGTTAATAGTAATGATTGCAGTTTACATGTACGGTGTGCCTCCTATGTGCTGAGCGCTGTTCCAAGTACTTCTAGACATGAACTCAATTAATACGCCCTCAAATCCTACAAGTTATATTTCCAATTCTTCCCCCTTTTACAGATGATGAAGCTGAGGCCCAGAAAAAATTGTCTGATTTGCTTGAGTTCATGCAACTCATGGCAGAGTATGGTATTCAGTCTTAACAGATCGACTCCAGAACTTGCTCTCAGCCTCTCTGCTGTTAGGTCGTGAGTGACATATGATACGGGCTTCTTTGGTGGCTCAGTGGCAAAGAATCTGCCTGTCAATGCAGGAGGCGAGGGTTCAGTCCCTGGGTTGGGGAAGGTCCCCTGCAGAAGGATATGGCAACCCACTCTAGTTTTCTTGTCTGGGAAATCCCACGGACAGAGGAGTTTGGAGGGCTACAGTCCCTGGGGTTGCAAAAGAGTCAGACACGACTTAGCAACTAAACAACAAGTACTCCTAAACTGAAGTCAAGCTTCTCAGCAAATCACCCAAGGTTTTAGAGCCAGAAGATGGTAGAAGTCCATTTTGAACCTACTGAATGTATGAGTCTGTCTCACTTCAAATCCTTTTGGAAGTTTCAGAAGGGTAGACGTTAAATGTATTAGAGTAAATGTTTAATATGTAAGTGAATATTAAATTAAATGTTTAATAGAATTCACCTGTGAAGCCATCTATTCCTGGGCTTTGTTGGAAGATTATTGATCACAGTTTCCATTTAAGTACTTGCGATTGGTCTGTTCTTATTTTCTGTTTCTTTCTGGTTCAGTCCTAGAAGGTTATACCTTTCTGAGAATGTCTCCATTTCTTCTAGGTTGTCCATTTTATTGACATAGTAGTTGCTTATGATCCTTTGTATTTTCTGTGGTGTTCATTGCAATGTCTCCTTTTTTCATTTCTAATTTTATTGATTTGAATCCTCTCCCTTTTTTCCTTGATGAATCTGGCTTAGGGTTTATCAGTTTTGTGTTCATCTTCTCAGAGAACCAACTTTTAGTCTTGTTGGTCTTTGCTATTGTTTTCTTCATCTCTCCCTCATTTATTTCTGCTCTGATCTTTATGATTCCTTTCCTTCGACTAAGCTTGGGCTTTGTTTGTTCTTCTTTCTCTAGCTGCTTTAGGTGTAAGATTANGGGTTTATCAGTTTTGTGTTTATCTTCTCAGAGAACCAACTTTTAGTCTTGTTGGTCTTTGCTATTGTTTTCTTCATCTCTCCCTCATTTATTTCTGCTCTGATCTTTATGATTCCTTTCCTTCGACTAAGCTTGGGCTTTGTTTGTTCTTCTTTCTCTAGCTGCTTTAGGTGTAAGATTAGGCCATTTATTTGAGACTTTTATTGCTTGTTGAGGTAAGATTGTATTACTATAAACTTCCTTCTTAGAATTGCTTTTGCTGTGTCTCATAGGTTTTGGATTGTTGTGTTTTTCTTGTCATTTGTCTCTTGGTGTTTTTCAGTTTCCTCCTTAATTTCTTCAGTGATTCATTGGTTATTTAGTAACATATTGTTTAGCCTCCGTGTGTTTGTTTTTCACCTTTGAACAATGCCCTAAATGGGCTTGGTCTTCTAAGGCTGCAAAGAGAGGAAAAATTGGGGGATTTTTGTTTGTTTGGGGGGTTGTGTGAGTGTGTGTGTGTGTGTGTGTGTGTGTGTGTGTGTAGTAGTAGTAGTAGTAGTAGAAGTAGTAGTAGAGTCCTTTCACTACTTAGGAGGAGGCAAAAACATTCATCACCAACCTTAAACTCCATGAAGGCAGGACCTGTACGTATAGCAAGCATTCAATAAATATGTGTTGATTCCATCAATCCATGTGTTTACCAAATCAGAGATAGGGTCGAGGGCAGTTTATTCAGCAGAGATTATTGGCAGGTGCTTAAGCAGGGGCTGCAAATCCAAAAGACCGGGGGGGTATCAGAAAGGAGTGAAGTGACTCTTTGGGTTAAAAGGGGCGGCTATTGTGCTGGCGTCAGGCTGCAGTTCAGAAGCACAAAAGTACATTTAGGTATTTTCACTCCCACCATCCTCACATCCAATCTCTGCACTGAAGTACAGGGGAGTCACGCAGCTAATAAAGGAACTGGGATTCACATCCTGATAGTATGATTTCAGGATAAGCGCCACTCTCCCCCAGGTGTTGATCACCTAGGTGCAAGCATGGTGGTGAATGCAAGTAAGAGAAGCATCATGGTGGAATAGAGTTCTCCCAAGAAAAGGAAAACCTCACAGTGTTTTGTGAACAGTTAGGGATTAGAAGGTGCTTCGGTGTCACAGTGGTCTGTAACATTTTGTTTTTTGGCTGGCCCATGCAGCTTGCAGGATCTTAGTTCCCCAACCAGGGGTTAAACCTGTACCCTCGGCAGTGCAAGTTCCAAGTCGTAAACACTGGACTACCAGAGAATTCCACAGTGGCCTGTAAATTCTGAGAGGTGGAAATGCTACACATCGTCTGCCAGAGGGGATATAGTGATGGTTTCATTCTTTGCTTTCCATGTTGAAGCTTTCTGTAAATAACCTCTAAACAGTTGTCCTTTCCATAAGAAGGAAATACCATCAACCTAACCAACAGCATGTCTTTATAATGCTTTTCTGACATGGATAATTGATTTGCTCCAAGCCTCCTGTGTTCTCACAAAGGTCTTTCTCATGGTGAGTGACGCATGTTTGCAAGGAACTTTGATTCATCCTCCTCTAGGCCCAGCCCTTAAAGGCACAGGAAGGAGGAGCCAGGAAGCTTGAGGGTTATGAACTTTTTGCTAATTTTATAATCCTAGTCACCAAGAGGAAATTTACTGAATCCAACAGGATTAGAGCTGAGTTTCTTGACCTTGGCACTACTACTGTGTTGTTCACTGAGGATGTTTACAGCATCCCTAGTCTCAGCGCACTAGACACCAATAGCAGCCTCACCTGTGATGACCAGTGTCTCCCTCCAGACACTGCCAGGTGGAGTCGCATCACCTCTGGCTAAGAACCTGTGACTCAGAGATGCAGACACATGAGTACACATGGACATGCTCACCCACAGTGTACATAGTCACCGGGACAGGGGGACTTCATTTTGAGGGGTTGGGGAACTCTTTTTGGTTTGCTTTTTTGTTGGATGAGTTGTTTTTTGTTTTGCTATTGTAGTGTTTTGTTTGCTTTCCTTCATTTTGTTTCTATTGGTTGCTTGCTTTTTAATCT
This sequence comes from Neotragus moschatus, assembly GCA_006410615.1. Lineage (NCBI taxonomy): Eukaryota > Metazoa > Chordata > Mammalia > Artiodactyla > Bovidae > Neotragus > Neotragus moschatus. The sequence goes on along the minus strand of SJYA01002905.1, from coordinate 1,580,826 downwards.
GAAGAGGAATCTTTGCCTCACTCTTGACTCTAATTTTTCAGGTTGGTCTATTTCACAAAACCTTTCCAAAGAGTTGATTGTAACTGCTAACGCTAGGCCACAGCTGAGTGCTTGGCATTTTACATGCGCTTTTAAAAAATGGAATCATAGATAATGGGGCGATCCTATTACACTCATCTTGTGGATGAGGAAACTGAAACACAGGGTGATTAAATCACTGGACCTACGTTGCACTGTTTTTGATCCACAGAGTTGGGTTTCTGTCCCAGGCTGTCTGCTGCCGTTGTTTGCCTTCTTGTCCAAGCTGCTATATTACCCTCCTCTTCGGGGTAAGGCCTCTAACATCACTAATGCAGATCCTTCAATTCCTGAACTCAGACTGTTAACAAACATGGCAAAACCTGGGCTATGAGTCACCAGTCACTCGTGTGCTTTGAAATCCTGTGTGGTTACAGTTTATGGAATGTTGGTTTCATCGCTGGCACTGCTCGTGTCTTTCTCTTGCCACCTCCAGAGTGTCTCTACGTGTTCCCCTGCCAGTGGAACTACCGTCCTGATCACTGCATGTATGGAAGCAACTGCAGAGAGGCAGAGCGGGAAGGTGTGTCTGTCCTGCATGGGAATCGAGGTGTCTACCATGACGAGAAGCAGCCAACTTTCAAAGCACTCTATGAGGCGATCCGAGATGTAAGTGTGTTCTCGTCCCCATTCAGCAGGCTTATCAGTGTGATGCAGGGCACGCACTTTGGTCACCCATCCCTTTGAAGGTCAAATAATTCCTCAGAAGCATTGAATTACACCAGTTTTCCCCAATGTCAGTCACATTACGCCTCTTGCTACCTGATACTGTACCTTATTCACTCTTGACTTGCTATTTCCAAATAAGTCTCATTTTTTCCCCTCAAATAAGTTCACTGAAGGTGGAAATGTCCTATCAGAAAGAGAAACCCTGTGCCACTTGCCATAATAAAGGATCATAGGTTAGGGTAAACATAATATTAATGCAACAAAAATAAAATTATATTATTCAACTCAAGCTAAGCATGTTGCCTGGTTGCCAGCTCCAGCCTGTTGAGCAAACAAGTGTCAAGGTGGTCAGTTAGGCAAGGAGCCAAACTGAAGTAATAGGTAAGTCCTGCCTGCTATAATTCACGTACTTTGGAAATGTGGCTTTCCACGTTGCCTTTCACCTTGAAGTTGCTGGGGGAAAACCAGCAACAGCTACTTTCAGAGATTTCTCTTTTGAAACTTTCATTCCCCAAAACAGGACTATAGGGGTCACCCAACTTGGGCCAATTATTGGGCCAAATCTGGTCTGTTTTTGTAAGACATGTGGGGTAAGAGTGGTTTCTTAAAGAGTTGGGGGAAAATGAACAGAGGAATAGTTTGCGACATAAGAAAGTTTTATGAAATTCAAATTTCTTCATTCGTAAGTAGAGTTGTGTCAGGGCATAGTGACAACCATTCATGTATGTATTGTCTGTGACCACTTTTATGCTGCAGAAGCAGAGATGAGTCACTGTGATAGACTGTATGACCCACAGAATCTGAAATATTTACTGTCTAGCCCTTTACAGCAAAAAATTGCCAACCCCTGACATACAGCCTATAGATTTTATTAGAGGATTTTTTCTTGAGTATCCAAGAACCCTCATGATTCGTGAACGGGCTTTGGTAGGGGTGAAGTGGGAGTGAACCCTGCAATATAGTAATATTTCATACATTTTTGCATGTATGAAAATATGCATTTTGCAAAGCTGCCAATAAGCAAGACATAAGAGAACACTGATTCAATCCCTGGGTGGGAAAGATCCCCTGGAGGAGGGCATGGCAACCCACTCCAGTATTTTTGTCTGGAGAATCCCATGGACAGAGGAGCCTGGTGGGCTGCAGTCCGTAGGGTCATAAAGAGTCGGACGCAACTGAAGCCACTTAACATGCGTGCGCACAGAGAGAATCCCAGAGAATTCCAATTCTAGAATCCCCAGAATTGGCTTCTGTGGAGGGAAAATATTTCATGTACCGATAAGCTAATACTTCTTTCTTCCCCAGCTTCCTGCTGGTTTAATTACATAGAAAATGTGTTCTGTACTTAGTGGTATCACATTTAGGTATCCAGACACAGGCTCCAGGTGCAGACCCATTCAGGAGTAACATGGGAGTTAAAGAAGACTGCTGCAGATGTGGACATGAGAGCCACGCCTTTGGTGGTTCTGTGATCTGTCAGCCCTGGTCTGGGATTGAGCAACTGTGCTTCTAGAATTACAATCTGTCCTGTTTGTTTTCTGGGTGGATCAGAAAATAGGCCAAATAAATGTTTCATAAAGGATCCTGGCTAATACACTAACTGATTTTCCTCAATTGGGCCTAAAAAGACAATTCTCCTTCAATTCTCATTCATTTCAATCAGGACTGTCACTAACTCCATCCTGAAACTCGAGTAAATATGGACAGACTTCATCATAAAAGACATATTTTTTCGCTCAACCACTGTGCCCTACAGGGCAATCTGGTCAGAGCTTGGCTTTGGGCATCACTAGACCTGGGTTCAGATCCCAATATTATCACTTTCTGGTGATTAGTTACTAGCTCTCCATTCTTGCCTTTTGTTGTTATTGTTCAGTCTGTAAGTCATGTCCAGCTCTTTCTGACCCCATGGATTATAGTGCTGTAGACTCTATGGGATTCTCCAGGCAAGAGTACTTGAATGGATTGCCATTTCCTTCTCCAGGGGAGTTTTCCTGGACCAAGGATCAAACCCACATCTCCTGTATTGGCAGGCAGATTCTTTACCACTCAGCCACCAGGGAAGCCTCTTCTTGCCTCACTGGGCCTCAGTTTCCTCATCCGTGAAATGGGGATAATTTCTAAAAGGTGTTGTTGGAATTCAACATAATGATGGTGCTTACACTTTTCAGTACAGTGCCTGATGTAGAGTTGTGCTCAACAGTTAGTAGAAGCTGTTTGCATGATATCAGGTTCACACTTTTTTTCCTTACCTCTCACTCTGTTTTTTCCTTTCTTTCCTCTTCTCTGAAAATATCCCCCTCTCCTCCCTCTTCCTTCTTTCTTTCCCTTCTCTTTCTCTCCCTCCTCCTCTCCCATCACATCCCCTCTCCTTTTCTCCCCCCAACTCATGTTCACACACCCTAACCCTGCGTGTATGTTTCTGTGAAGGGGAAGTGTGATCTGCTCACACTATGATCCAAGGAAAGTTATGTACCAAGCAGACATCCTGCTATGACTTTTTCAGCAATCATCTGTGAGGAGCCTGTTTAATATAGGAACAGTCTAGGTTCTAGGAAACTCAGAAATCAACAAGACCAAGACCGATAAAACCTGCTTCTCATGAAGCATATATTCTGGGTGGATAAAGCCAGACAATATTCGTATAAACCAAGAAATAATAAAAGTCCTTTCAGACAGTGAGAGATTAAAAGGTGACCAGAGCAGGGTAATGGCCATCCCGGATGGAGAGGAGGATTCACAAGCGCAGGTCCTAAGGGATGCCTCTGCCCAGCCTGAGCCTTGATCCCTGGAGGCAGCCCTGGGGAAATCTAGGGGGAGATCTTGCCAAGTAGGAGAAATAATACGGAAAAGTCCCTGAGGCAGGAATAAGTCTGTGGGAAGAGGCTGCAGGAACCAGAATGACCAGAAAAGGGGAACGAGCAGGAGACGAGCATAGAGAGTTCCAGATCTCATTGGACCTTTGGGGAGAGAGAGGAGTTTGAATCTTATTCTAATTGCAGTGGGAAGCCCCTGCAAGAAAATGATGTGCTCTGATTTATGCTTTAAAAATACCTGCTTGGTAACTGGTGGAAGGGCTGCAGCAGTGAAGACTCAAAGGCCACTTATGAGGCTGATTACCACCATCCAGGTGAGAGATGGGGCCAGCAGTTACTTGTGCGGTATTAGGAGGATGGGAGGAAGGGGCTGGATTCCAGATACGTTGTGGAGACAGAGTTGACAGCACTTGCTGATGGACTAGACGAAGGATATGGGGAAAGAGAGGAATCAGAGATGAATCCATTGTTTCGACCTGTTCTTTTCCTGTTACTGGGGAAGACAGTAGTGGGAAGTTTTCGTTCATGCTCAATGCGTCTGACTCTTTGTGATGCCATGGACTGTAGCCGCAGGCTCCTCTGTCCATGGGACTGTCCCAGCAAGAATACTGGAGTGGGATGCCATTTCCTATTCCAGGGGATTCCCAGCCCAGAGATGGAACTGGCTTCTGCGTCTCCTGCACTGCCTGCATCTGCAGGTAGATTCTTTACCACTGAGCCATCTGGGAAACCCCAGAAGTCTATNATCTGTGAGGAGCCTGTTTAATATAGGAACAGTCTAGGTTCTAGGAAACTCAGAAATCAACAAGACCAAGACCGATAAAACCTGCTTCTCATGAAGCATATATTCTGGGTGGATAAAGCCAGACAATATTCGTATAAACCAAGAAATAATAAAAGTCCTTTCAGACAGTGAGAGATTAAAAGGTGACCAGAGCAGGGTAATGGCCATCCCGGATGGAGAGGAGGATTCACAAGCGCAGGTCCTAAGGGATGCCTCTGCCCAGCCTGAGCCTTGATCCCTGGAGGCAGCCCTGGGGAAATCTAGGGGGAGATCTTGCCAAGTAGGAGAAATAATACGGAAAAGTCCCTGAGGCAGGAATAAGTCTGTGGGAAGAGGCTGCAGGAACCAGAATGACCAGAAAAGGGGAACGAGCAGGAGACGAGCATAGAGAGTTCCAGATCTCATTGGACCTTTGGGGAGAGAGAGGAGTTTGAATCTTATTCTAATTGCAGTGGGAAGCCCCTGCAAGAAAATGATGTGCTCTGATTTATGCTTTAAAAATACCTGCTTGGTAACTGGTGGAAGGGCTGCAGCAGTGAAGACTCAAAGGCCACTTATGAGGCTGATTACCACCATCCAGGTGAGAGATGGGGCCAGCAGTTACTTGTGCGGTATTAGGAGGATGGGAGGAAGGGGCTGGATTCCAGATACGTTGTGGAGACAGAGTTGACAGCACTTGCTGATGGACTAGACGAAGGATATGGGGAAAGAGAGGAATCAGAGATGAATCCATTGTTTCGACCTGTTCTTTTCCTGTTACTGGGGAAGACAGTAGTGGGAAGTTTTCGTTCATGCTCAGTGCGTCTGACTCTTTGTGATGCCATGGACTGTAGCCGCAGGCTCCTCTGTCCATGGGACTGTCCCAGCAAGAATACTGGAGTGGGATGCCATTTCCTATTCCAGGGGATTCCCAGCCCAGAGATGGAACTGGCTTCTGCGTCTCCTGCACTGCCTGCATCTGCAGGTAGATTCTTTACCACTGAGCCATCTGGGAAACCCCAGAAGTCTATCAGTGGTCTAAATTGTGCTGTGAAAGAAAAAGTGTTCTAAACATAGTCTCGGACAGAACCTTAACCTCCGTTTGGGAAGAAAATCACATTTCTGATAAACTCACTTAAGCAATATTTCTGATGAACTTTAATGGATTAAAACTTGTTTTGGGAAACTACACACCCACCCACTCTGCTGTCAGGCAACAGTATTCTGACTTTTCATCATTCTTGTTTTCCTTTTTTTTTTTTGCTTTCTCTAGTCTTTTTGTTTAAAATGTCCTTGCCAACAGGGAATCTTCGACTTGACCTAACGGGAGGCCTTTTCCCTTTTGCTGAGATTGTAATAAAACTTTGACTCATGCTCATAATTAGGCAGCCTGAGAGATTTGTTTGGGAGAATACAGACATATTCCATAGGAAAGCAGGATAATCTTTTTTAAAGTATGAAGTGAGATAAAACCAACAACAAATATTCAGTACCTAAATTACTAAAATAAAGTTCACTGATGATACATTTCACTAGTAGTTGTTAAACTGTGGACTTGATGAGATCCCTGTAGTTCCTTTATTAAGATTGCTATAAAGGCAAAGAAATACGAAGAATTCAGTGTTTTATTGTAGTAGATTTCAAGTATCTACTTGAATTTTTTCGATTTTATTGAAATATAGTTGATTACAATGTTGTGTTCTTCTGTACAGCAAAGTAATTCAGTTATACAGATGTGGGGTTTTTTTTCTTATTCTTTTCCATTATGGTTTGTCACAGAATATTGAATATAGTTCCCTGTGCTGTATAGTTAAGATCTTGTTGTTTATACTCGAATCTTGATCTACTCAGCAAGAGCATGGTATATAGAATATCCTGTTCTGGGAAATACATTGGGATGGTCAGAAGGTTCCTATGGGCTTTTCCATAAGATGGTATGGAAAAAGCCCAAACGAACTTTTTGTCCAACCCAATACTTGACTCTTAAATTTTAAGAGCTTTTAGAACACAAACAAATCATCTCTCTTTTTTTGTTTTTAAAGTAAAGATACTGGGCCCCCAAAAGGGTAAATGATGGCCTGGGGTTGCACAGGATTGAATCAGGGTTTGGACTTTGGTCCTTGGAGGTCCTTTCCACTGTATCTAAAAACATACCAACTGTGACTGCGTGTTTCCAGTAATTCCCTGTGTCATTTCCCAGTAAGTTATTTCCTTTTTAAATGACATTTGAATAACTAAAATAAACTTTTCCTTTTTTTTTTCCCACTCATCTTTCAGTTTCCCTTTCAAGACAATCTCTTTCAATCCATGTATTACCCTCTTCAGCTGAAGTTTTTGGAGACTGTGCACACTTTATGTGGACGAATTCCACAAGTTTTTCTGAAGCAAATTGAGAAAACAATGAAAAGGGCCTATGAGAAACACGTCATCATCCATGTTGGCCCCAACCAGATGCACTGAGTGTTTCATGTTGTCACAAGTCAATCAGGCATCTCATGAACAAGGAAATATTCATCTTCAAGCTGCCTGGATCTCTTTTATGTGAATATTTCATGGTGCTCTATGACAATTGAGTTTTAAAAGCCTTGTTAAATGTTGCTAAATTAGTTGCCCTAAAAGGAAATATGCTTTAGGTTTTTCCTAAAATGCTATTTATCTCTCTGTTGTTTGTTTTAATGGTATTATTGCTCACTTAACATTGTTGAAGCATGTTGAGCTAGCTGTGAAAAGGAATTCTCATGAGCCTTCCAGTGCCCAAGTGTTGGAGACAGTGGCCATGACATCTGTTGTGGTATATTTTATCCAGTTTTCTTGAGACTCTTTCTATGCAATTGGTTCCACCCCCACACCTTGTTATAAAAGTAATACATGCTTATTATAAGCAAACAAAGTTTTAAAAATTTTAGAGGAATCTATAGGTCAGTGGACCAAAATCAAGATGAGATTAGCCATAATCCGATCAACTAGGGAAAAGATTTTTTAGTGTAGTCTCATCTAGCCTTTTTTCCCCTACTTCTGTATTTATTTGCCGCTTGTCTTTTTCCATCATAAAACATATCTAAAACAGGTAGTCTAAGTAAAACTTGAACCCTATGCTGAGATTTTTACGTAGGAGACTAAAAATTTAGACAAAATGATTATGTTTACAGTGCTTTATTTAAAATGTGTCTGGGACAAAGAAGCTCATCAAGATTAGGAGACTGCTGGAGATGAGATTAAGGGAGTGAAAGCTGTGCACACACCCTAGTCTTGCCAGAGCTCCCACCCTTGAACCATGGTTATAAAGACAGTGAAAGTGAACGTGAAGTTGCTCAGTCGTGTCCGACTATTTGCAACCCCATGGACTGTAGCCACTAGTCAGTTCTTTAAGGTCGGGGCACTTAGTTTTTCAGGCAGGAGCCAGCTATGTCCCCCTTTGCCTGGCAAAGCAGTAAAGCTATCCTTTTCTACTTAAAAAATAATATGGGAGGAACATTCAAATTTTAGCTAATTGGGCAGTGATAAAGGGTGAAGCATATCTGGGTTTTTTGTTTTTTAAGAAAAATTGTTTGTTGTTCAGTCGCCAAGTCGTGTCCAACTCTTTGCTACCCCAAGGACTGCAACATGCCAGGCTTCCCTGCCCTTCACTATCTCCCAGAGTCTGCTCAAACTCCTGTCCATTGAGTCAGTGATCCTATCCAGGCATCTTTTTCCCAGTCATAAGACATGTCTATTCAGCTTCTGAAAGGAGAAATTCAGTACTGCTATTAAACCTAAGCAGTCTATTTAGCAGAGATGTGATTTTGTGTTTACCCAGAGACAAAAGCATTTCATCTCTTACTTTGGTAAGTGTGGCCGTGTCTCTTTAAACTCTTGGGCAATAGTTGGAAATTAAAGGCTAAGTTGGAATATAATATGTACGAATAAACAGTTCAGTGGATTACATTGGCAAGAAAATTCATCTTCCTACCAGCCTTAGAAAGATCTCAGTTGTGTTTTTCTTTTCCTTCTCTAGGGTTATCTAGCTGTGAGCCAAGGAACCAGGCAGGTTTTATCACCTAGCTACAGTACCAGGAAGTTCTATGTTCTTTACCCAAAGGGATCTAACTTAATCCCTAGTAGCTGCTATTAGCATAAGGGCATTTTGCATAATGCTTTATTTATCTCTACCAACGTGTGTATAATTGATCTCCTTGATGTTTGCAACAGCCTAATGAACTTGGTAGGGACCTGCATCATCTCCACTGGGCAAATAAGGAAATTGTAATACAAGGAAACATATCTGGTATCATTACTGTTCTATAAGACGTATAGATATGTATAAGATACATCCTGTTTTACAGAGAAATTTTGAGGAACAAAAATTTTTATTTTTCATCACAGTCAGACAGCTATCTGAAGGCTTAAAAAGAAAATGTTTTGTTTTGGCAATGCAAATATAATAGATATGCTATATATTGGAAGCCAGTAGGATATCATAGGGCTTCCTTGGTGGCTCAGATGGTAGTGTCTGCCTGCAAGGTGGGAGACCCGGGTTTGATCCCTGGATTGGGAAGATCCCCTGGAGAAGGAAATGGCAACCCACTCCAGTACACTTGCCTGGAAAATCCCATGGACGGAGGAGCCTGGTAGGCTACAGTCCATGGGGTCACAAAGAGTCGGACGTGACTGAGTGATGGGTTCTATAACAGCAGAAAAAGTCTTACCATGAAAAAAAAAAAAAACCTCCGCACTACCAAAGAATGTATCAGGATCAATCAACATTAGTATGCAGCAGTGTACAGTAGAAACAAATTTAAATCTAAAATGGTTGAGTAATAATCCATACTTTCCTTTTGACAAGTTGGATGGCCTGTGGTGTGTTATTTATGTTAAGGGAAATTACCATGATGATGTGAAACTCTATCTTTGCTGTTGTATTTTATGTTTCCTCATTTTACCACTAAAGGTGACACCATTCATTATTTGATTTCTAAAGCCTGTGGGAGAATTTCTGGATTGTCTTTTGGATGGGGAAAATGTATCCTGTATACCCACAAATGGAGTTTTGGTGAAAGAGCCAGGATGTGAGATGATTCCCTGACTTCCATTCAAGTTGTCTTCCCGCTTGTTCAATATGCCCCGTAACCCCCACCAATGTCATTCAGATTTGTTGGTGGCTTATAGACCTGAAGTAGTTTCTTTCCTCTCTTGGCAAGCCCCACAAAAACATCTGCTTGTAAAGACCTGAAATACAGTGATGCATTTTCCTATATGAGTCAGGTTTACCCACAACTTTCAATTATTAGTTCTAGTCTGAAGATACACAATAGGATTTCCAGCAAAGATCAGTGATAAGACTCTAGAACATTCTAGAATGATGCATTATGAGACCATGAATCCTTAGAATTTGGTGTGGTTTTCTGCTTTGAAATTCCTTTGATGTATTCTGAAAAATGTTAGATGAGTTTGGTGGAGAATTTAGAAAAACTGATCTTCCAATCCCCACTGCCTAAAAGTGCTAATTATTTTCTATAGTTAGCATGTTACCCATGTGGCAGTATTTTCTCTACTTTTGATAATTTCCATAAAACTACTACATTAACACCTTTGAAATATGATAACCACAGATTTTAATACAGTGGACTCCTGAAACTTGTGGTCTGAAGTCTGCCTAAAGGGAACACTGCCCCATCTGGCACATTGCTCATCTGTGGGATGAGCTTGAAGCTGGTTTGTTCTACCCTCCTATCTTGTCCTGTCCTTTTCTGGTTTCCTTTAAAATTCTGCTTAACACATGACTACAGAGTACCATTGGAGAATGCAAGAACACTTTCTAATAGCAAAATGTAATATTTTTGTGTGCGTGGATATTGAGACTTTCAATAGCAAATCACTAGAAATTCCGACCATATTTTTCTTGCTGAATTTTTCTTTTCCCAATATAAATCTCTGAAATTGTGACTTACATTAAAAATTCCAATATTTGAAAAAATTGGCTAGAAAATCTAAGTTTTCTTTCAACTTCCAAAACAACAAATTCGCATTTAGGATATATTGCTCCAAGCTGAACTATTTATTTGAAATGCCTATTCCATATCCAGTGCTCCCACTTCAAGTGATTGTGACTTTTCCTGAATTTGTTGTCGCCGTGGATATTTGTATGGACTTGTAGAGGTTTGTACTTTTTTCGTTGCAGTTATGGTGTGTATATAACAAGCAAACCATACAAAACCTTATTCACAGTCACAGAATAATGATCTAATAATGGAGTAATCATTCCAACCCACCCTGAAGACTGCACGACATACAAAATTAGGATTAGATATAATACTACTTAATACTTGTACAAAAAAGATAACTCTCATGTGCTGGATAAACCAACACGAACATGATTTCATTATTGAATTCAGAGTTATGTTTAATGTCATAAGAGTACAAATCACGATCTCCTCGTTTATTAGTATGGGAAGCAGTCGTTTTTATGTCTTCCCATTTCTCTCCTGCTTTCTCATTTTCCTCTTTTTCATTTTTGCCTTTCCCTTCCTGCCTTCGATGTTAGCTTCTCAGTGAGACCAAGATGCTTGGCATCATTGGCGGAGCCACGGCACTTGGGGATCCCTGTGCGGACAGAACTAAGTTCTCATCCTAAAATCAAATCTTTATGGTGACAATTTTCCAAAAACTTTAAAAAATTACACAATATATGTACACACACACCTCACATGTTTTTTAAAGAAAGACCCAGCATTTGTTGTGCTGTGAGAATTGAAGAATCATTGACANGGCGGAGCCACGGCACTTGGGGATCCCTGTGCGGACAGAACTAAGTTCTCATCCTAAAATCAAATCTTTATGGTGACAATTTTCCAAAAACTTTAAAAAATTACACAATATATGTACACACACACCTCACATGTTTTTTAAAGAAAGACCCAGCATTTGTTGTGCTGTGAGAATTGAAGAATCTTTGACAGTGACACCTGAGGTGAAACCATTTCACAGTTGCTGCGCTGGCATTTATTGGGTTACCACCTGCCCCCCCCCAAAAAAAAACAACACCTGAATGAACTTTTTGGCCAACCCAATAAAGCTAATGAGATTTCTCTGGCAACTGGAGAAATTTTCACGAGTCAAAACTGGAAATATTCTCTTGAGTCTTCAAGATAAAAGCACTTGTGTTTGTATCATCATATGCACGAACATGTAAGAATCCGATGCAATTTCTACTTCATCAGTTTTCCATGTTTGTGTTGTCACTGAAAAGTCCCCCCATTGTTTACTGCTCCCAAGGAGAACCTGAATGCATTTTTTATGTTGGAAAACTTATTTTTAGTGATTTTTCTTTCGTACAAAATGAGCATAATAAAGTACAGTCCAAATAAAAAAGGAATTATTACAGCAAATTGAAAGTACTGATACAATTTACTNGGGTCGCAAAGAGTTGGACACGACTGAAGCGAGTCAGCAGCAGTAACATAATAAAAAAATAACGTACCAAGGGTTTCGAGTCTGTATAAAGTTTTTTTTTCCCCCCAATCCTTAGACTCTTAAAAGTCAGAAGGTATTTTGTTAATTTACTGAATTTCCTCCTTATATTTTAAAACATTTAAAAATGCTAAGGTATCTGGATATGATAAGATTTTCTGGAATAATCACATCAAATAATTATGTGAGATATGAGAGTCAGGCTCTATATTTAGACAGCATTGAGGTTAAATCCTAGTTCAGTCATTTTCTGACTGTGGCTTAGACAGCTTTGTTTTGTCCAAGTCACCCGGCATCTGGGATCCCAGTCCCTCAAGCAAGGATTGAACCCCTTTCTGCTGCATTTAAAGCACATTTAACCATTGGGCAGCCAAGGAGGTTCTCAGGCAAACTTTTTGACTGTCTTAGTGCTTCAAACTTCCCACTCACTAGAACAGGGCCTATGGTTCCTCATAGATTGTTGTGAGGAACAAACACAAAAGCACGAAATTTCAAAATTCCAAAAATTCTTTGTGGCTCCCTTGCCTCCAGTAAACAAATGGCTGATGGATTTTTAAAGAATATCAGATTTTTTTAAATGGCATTTTTATGTATTAATCTGTCATGGGGTTAGATGTTTACTCACCAGAGGGTCCACATGCTGAAGTTCTGCCTTTCTTATCTTTTTAGAGGAGTGAAGTGAAGGTGAAGTCGCTCAGTCATGTCCGACTCTTCGAAACCCTATGGACTGCAGCCAACCAGGCTCCTCCATTCATGGGATCTTCCAGGCAAGAGTACTGGAGTGGTGGAAAAGCTGGCTTCGCCTGCAATGCAGGAGACCCTGGTTCTATTCCTGGATTGGGAAGATCTGCTAAAGAAGGGATAGGCTACCCACTCCAGTATTCTTGGGTTTCCCTGGCTCAGCTGGTAAAGAATCTGCCTGCAATGCAGGAGACCTGGGTTTGATCCCTGGGTTGGGAAGATCCCCTGGAGAAGGGAAAGGCTACCCACTCCAGTATTCTGGCCTCGAGAATTCCATGGACTACAGTCCATTGTGTCACAAAGAGTTGGACACGACTGAGCTGTTCAAGCTGGTTTTAGAAAAGGCAGAGGAATCAGAGATCATATTGCCAACATCCGCTGAATCGTGAAAAAAGCAAGAGAATTCCAGAAAAACACCTATTTTTGCTTTATTGACTATGCCAAAGCCTTTGACCATGTAGATCACAAGAAACTGTGGAAAATTCTGAGAGAGATGGAAATATCAGACCACCTGACCTGCCTCTTGAAAAATCTGTATGCAGGTCAGGAAGCAATAGTTAGAACTGGACATGGAACAACAGACTGGTTCCAAATAGGAAAAGGAGTACATCAAGGCTGTATATTGTCACCCT